>CM023360.1:40952722-41000787 GCA_013282895.1 Eriosoma lanigerum
TATCACTTACAAATGTACAATATTACAATGTATAAGGTTACTTAAAAGGTACATCAAAATTCAAAGTATAAAAAAAAAAATAAGTAAATCGTAAATAATATGTTCTAATTTTTTATGTCTTTATTATATTATTAGATTCTGAGCGAAACAAAGAATGTATTCGTTTTACAAAGATGTTTTTTTTTTTTTTTTATTACATTTTTTTTGGTAGAAATAATGGTTCGATTACCAAGAGTAACCTTTCGGTAGAAAATTGCATCTAGTTGGTACTTTATTTAGCTCATTCTTCGAATTTCTCAAAAATGTTTCTTTAAGAAAAGGAAAACTACCAAAAAATGACCGGAAAATGTCAAAATTTACGAAAATTGTAATTTTGATGAAATCGATTTTAGGTACTTCATGATAACTAATGCAATTTTGAACGTAGTTACTTTAAATTTTTTTGAATTTTCTCATAGATATTTTACTTTACACACGTGGAAAACTTATGGAACGAGCTATCAGTATAATAAATTGTATTATATTGAGTTTCACTCGGAATCGTATTTTCTAATGCAATATCATTGCATTCAAATCATAATTATAATAAACCACTAATTTCTCCGAGGACCGAAGGGCGAAGGAAGAACATCCAAAATCAACTTTCCCACATTTTATTTTTTATTTAATATTATAGTTATTACTCTATTAGTAATTATTATCTGGAAAATAACAGTGTTATAAATAAAATATATTGCTAATATACTATTTATTACTAATATACCTACATATAATAATTATTAATTATTAATTATTATATGTAATTTGAATATAACTATTTTAAATTTTCATGCAAGTGCACGCTTTGAATTTTGCACAAAACTTAATTTCAACCAATGAACGAACGATTTTGCAACGTTGCCGTATGAACTATTATAATAGTTTTTCGTGCACAAACAGTTCAATTACTCGTTGTTCTATCATTGTTCAAGAATACGATTTTTCCTTAGTAGTAGAAAACTCGCTGGTAGAATGATTTGTATACCAATGCTATTCTACTATATTCAAGAATAGGCCCCCTGATGCTGTACCGTGTCCACATAGAAAACAAAGCAAAAATAAAATACGAATAAAACACAAACTATATACGTGCTTTTTTGTCAATGGCAATAATTTTATGTAGAGTTTTTTGTGTAGATACGGCATAATTATATATTAAAGTAATAAAAAGATAAATATAATGCAAACTATATTATATAATAGATTTTATGAACTATACATTTCTATACATATTTAGGCAAACAGTAGCTTGAGGTTCAATTTTGTAACATTAACATATTGTTAATTTATAATGTATAATGTATAATATATAATGTCAATGTCACATATATGAAGGTCAAATTCACATGTTAACATTCATATATGGAATGGAAATTTATTGAACTTTTTTAATAATGTTTCAAAAATAATCATTTAATAGCCTTAACGAAAGATTCAATAATTGCTAAATAATCAACTAATCTGTTCTAAAGTTTTACCACACATGTATATTTCCAATGTTAGTACTCAAAAAATGTTTCAAGTCCCTATGATCAAAACTCAATTTGTTATCACGAAACAAATTATACAATATAATTTTATAAAATTAAAAAAAAAAATTATTATTAACAACGTTACTTATAGAAAGAAAAAAAAATTAAAAACCAGATATTTCTTACATATTTCCTATAATATGGTTATAGACTACAAGACAATAATATAACGGTTCATTGAAATTATATTATTTCCGATTTGTTTTTTCTATTGTATTATAATGTAAATTAATTATGATCAATGTAATGATATTATCATTAAAATTTAATTCTCTTTATTTTTAACATCTTATAGTGAATATAAAGTATTTGACAACATTTTAAATGGGTGTCTTGCAGCTGTTCTAAGAGGGCTTTAGCCCCTCAAGCATCCCCACGCTATGTCTATGCTTATATTTCAATATTATGGACAATATTGATAGTCTTAGAATAGTTGTTGAATATTTATTATTTAGTATATTTTATGCAGTTAACACAAGCAATAAGAATATTATCATTGATTATATATACTAGTATTCAATGATATTAAACATAAATAAATTTAAAATTATCGCTAGGAATCCCAAAGGATACACATAATACAAATTCAAGTTTTATAACAGGCACTTAAAATGATAATGCAATATTCTATACATTTTAATATAATTTAATATAATATCGTATTATAACTGGGTATATTGTGTATTGTGAATAATAAAATATATCATTAATTTAATAAATGACAGATCATCATGTCGTTTCAACAACACATTAATATAGCTGATAACATACAACTACATACATATAATGTTATTTTTCCTTAAAATTTTATTTATTAAAAAAATAATATGACCATCTTAAACATAATGGTCGCCATGATAAGTTGGAGGCACTATACAATCATTAGGAAAAAAAATTCACACTTAAAATAGGTTATATAATAATATAATAATTTATTTAAATATGAATTTATTAAACCATATACCTAAATAATTAATTAAGCAACAACAAAATATTAGGTTTTCTAAGTCCGATTACAACATATATTTATGTTGAATTGAGTTACAAACACGATTAAAGAATAAATATAATATGTGTAGTTTGTTGTCTATTTGTAATTGTCAAACCTATTGATTTTTGTGACTTTTACTGTAATATATAATTTAAGCCGTGTTGTATAGGCAACACATTCGACGAATTCGCCATTTTTCTACAAGTTTTCTTATCACTGTTTCACCTCTAGTTGACCACCACTTAGTAACTTCACACCCGTTTTTCTTCTATTATTCAGTATAATACCTACAATTTTACTAGATGAATGAACATATTATTTCATTATTACATTGTCTCGTATGTTTTTGGACACATCTGTTTTTTGTTTTGTTTTAATTTGTAAATTTTAAAATTTGTATTTATGTATTACTTTGATTCGTTTTAAATGTTGTGCATTAACTGATTACTTTCTTGTGTGTAAAATCAATTTCAAGTTTTATCCTATTTAATAATTTTCTATACCAAATTTGTTTTGATACTGTCATTCATTTATGTTATATACCTACTTATAAATCATTTATTTTTATTTTTTTTGACAATATATTGAAGAACAAAATTGTAAGATTTTTATTATTTATTATTTTATAGATAACTCATTAAACATATAATAATTATTATGTATTTTAGTAATTATTCTATTCACGTTTTAAAAAACATGGCATCTATTTATCATTGTTTTTTTTGTAACACACTTTTGGAAGGCAATACAAATATTTTAAAATGTCTACATTTAATTTGTAAAAAATGCGCAGAACAAAAAGAGACTTTCATAAGTAATTCAGGTAAATCAGCAATTATTAGTCTACTATATTTGGTACTTATCGGTTAACAGGACTATTTTTTATAAAATTTCAATTTGTATTTCTTATACTAAGAATCTATAATACTATATAATAAATCATTAATTTATTGTCAATTAGAGTGGGACAAAACAAGTAGAGTCTTACATCATAAGATTTATATAGATCTACTAGAGGACCTGTTAAACATATTGTTCATATAACATTTGCTAACAAATGTGATACTAATATAGAAATTTTTGTACATAATCAGCGTGAGGACTTGTCTTATTTCGTTTTTGTATTACATAGTTACCAAAATGGTAGAGTACAAAATATAACTGTTTAATGTTTCGATGATATGTAATTTAATTTTTTAATTTTTTTATACTTTTGAACTGTATTTACCATTTTTCAACTATTTAATATTAACTTCAATATTTCATAAGTTTTTCAGTAAAATATTAATTATATATATATATATATAATTTATATTTATATTTTGTATAATATAAAAAAAATATTGTGTTATATTACACATAAATATAACATATTTCGATAGAAAGCTATGTAAACATTACAGTATATTTAGCATTTCCATGAACTAAAACTAAAGGTACAATATAATCTATCCTACTAGTCCATTTAGCCGATATGCTGATAACCTTTCATTGTATTTTTAGTAATATAAGAATATACAATGTAATTTTTAATTTGAAACCAATTTAGGAGTGCGATGTAAATGTAACATAATTACAGAAGGAGAACTTACAAATTATTCTATTGTATTACCAAATATATCTAGTATGAAACGATGTATTTATAACAACTGTAGTAATTTAGCGACAAAAATCTGTGTTTTATGCAATACTTTTTATTGTGTACCATGCTCAAAGGTAAATAAGTTATTATTAATACTTATACTCAAAATATCAATGTTTTGATCAAAAATGTATTAATTATACAGATACACTTAAGCGATAATAGCATTAATCATAGCCGATCTTTAATGTTATCTTATCCAATAAAGGAACCATTTACTATGTGCTCAAAATGTAAAAATGTAAGTTCATGAATACCTATATAAAATATAGACATTACATTATAAAAGTTTAATTATATGTTTGTTACAAAATGTCTTATTAATTAATTAAATAACTCTAATCTTAATAAAACATTACTTTATTATTTATTTGATTACCTATCTATAAAATTAGATTATTTATTTTCTTAAAAATATCTTGTTAATTAGTAATTTGTTATCTTTTTTCAGAAGAGTGTAGAAGTATGTTGTACTAAATGTGGTGTAATAATATGCTCACTTTGTCACTTAACATATCATCATCATTGTCATACACATAAAGTACTTGAACATTTCTCCAAAGAAATTATATCAGATATTTCTAAAAAAAGAGTTGAATTAGAGTATGAGAAAGATAATTTTTTAATTTTGTAATATTTATTTTAAATGTATTTATTTACACAGAAAAAATAATGATTTGATGATCCAACATTTAAATATATTAGTAACAATCGCTATTAAATTGAAAAATCAAGAGATTGCGGTTTTAAAGGAAATTGATGATAAATTTGAACTGTATGATTTATTACCTATCTTTAAATTTATGAAATAATTAAAACAAAAGGTTAAATAAATACTTTTTCATATTTTAGTTTACAAAATCAACTAGATAAACGTAAGGAAGATATAAAAAATTGCGTAAAAGAGTGTTTCACAGATACTAATTTAAAAATTGATAAAAATAATAATATACTCAAGGAAATAGTAGAATACAATTCATATTTGATAAATTTATCAGAATCGCTTATAAATCATGATAATATAACTGATATTGTAGAGTTATCTAAGTATGTTTTATTTAAATTAATAATTACAATAATAATAATAATAATGTTGATATAGTCTATAATATAGAATAATAATAACTTATAAAGTTATAAACAATTTGTTTTAGAATGATTGCGGATAAAATAAATGACTTTAGCAAATATACTTTAAATATATATAAATTGATCAGTGAAGTACCAATAACTTTACAATTCTTTTATGATGAATGTTTGCAGAATTGCATATCATGTAAATAATAATGTTAATAAATAATAATTAATTAATAAATAATTTAATTGATTAAACAATTTATTTTTAGCTATTAATGCAGTAGGAAGTATAACTCCACCAGAAGTTCTAAGTTTAACAGAAATCATCAACCCCCCACAATCATTAATATATAGTTCAAGATATCGGGTAAGATTTATAATAGTTTAATGTATGATAAATATTTACAAATGATAATACATTTTTAAATAAAATGTTACAATATAATTTATAAACTCAATGCTTTCAAATTACAATTCAACTTTTGTATAATGAAAATTATAAAAATAAATAAATTTAATATATTTCATTGTATTCTAAAAGTAAAATATTGTCAACGTGAAATATTACTATATCATAATTAATAATTTCAATGAAATTTCTCATATAAACTTGATTTGGCTAATTAATTATTATTTATATATATATATAAACAGATTAATATTTTATTTTATTCAATGAAAATATATATTGAAAGAGTCATATTTATATAAAAAAAAAATGTGAATACATTGTTTATATTATTTTATAATCGAGCAATGTTGTTTTGTTCATAACTTCAATGAAGATAATGTCTATTCATGTAAAGAGTAAATTGCTCAATTGGGGTAAACTGGTAGTATTAATGCAGTTTCACTCATAAACATTTCTCATCAACAATGTCATTACGATTGGAAGGTGTTCAACAAGTTAGACTACTTTCGCTAGAGTAGTTCATTCTTAATCTGTTTATAAATTATTTTATTTTGTATTCAACATTATCCAAATTATAACATATATTTAATACCAAAACTTAATTGTTTTAGGTTAATAGCTGTGTATTGGATAATCATGGAATTTCAATATTCGGTAGTATAGGTAATTTTTAATTTTTTTTTTAGGCATAAAATTCGGTATTATTATATGTATTTATAAATATAAAATTATTATTGAAATCATTATTATTTTTGTTTTATATTTAGATATTCCAATTGAGAACCTACCTACACCGTGTGCATGTTGTATTCAATTGTGTGAAAAAATGAGTCAATGCAATTTCTGTAAAAGATTTTATCATAATAGTTGCCACATTCCTTTGCTAGATACTGCTTTTTATGGGTAATTCATATTAAAAATTAAAATTTATTTTACAGTATAAAAATAATGTACTTTATATCATGTAATATATTAATATTAAACTTTATTAAAAAGTATTTTATGTGTTTTTATAGGAAATTTCAAACACAAATTAAATGTACAATGTGCATCGATATAGTGAAAGAAACTGCTGGAATTCAAATAAGTATTATAGAAGATATATCTGTAGAAAACATTGAATGGAAAATAATTGAAAGATTATTAATGGAGTTGTATTGCAAAAATTCTGATAGTAAATTTTTTAGAAATCTTCCCAACAAATCACTTGTAAGTTATATGAACTAAACTCATTCTAAAAGAGAAAGTACATGTTGCTAGATTAAACTGGATTCATTCTACCCATTATACTCCCACGCTACAGGAATTGCTATTTCACGTCCTCATCTAACCACTTTCATGTAACATGTTTCTTCTCTCATAGATTCCCATAGGTCAAAAAATTGTTTCTTTTATTTAAAGTGAAATTATAATATTTTATTGTACATTTTAGTATCCTGAATATTATATTAAAATTTCTAATCCTATATCGCTGAATAACATTAAAAAACGCCACGAGTCTGCTTTGCCATATAAATCGATCACTGATTTTATTATGGATGTTAAACGTATATTTTCTAATGCAAAATTATTTTATCATGTAAGTACTGAAGACATCATATTTTATATTTTGCTTTTTATTTTATTGAATTTAAAAAAGTAATAGTTATTTACATCCATTAGGATAAAGACACACAGAAATCTTAGAATTTGACATTAAATAGTTATTATTGAAACTAATTAATGTGTATCTTTTTGTTTTTTTAATATTTTTTATAATTTATAATAAAAGTGTTATAAGGCAGTAGTGAAGATAACGATATTGTATGGATCAGTTTTGGGCATTGGACAAAAAAATGGAACAGAGGATAAGTGTATTAATGATGAAAATTCTTAGATAGATGTGTGTAATGATTAGAGCAGATAGAGTTAAATATAAATAAATAAGGGCAAGTGTAGGAGTTGCATCAATTGTGGGTAAAATGAGAGATATAGACTGACATGGTTTTGGCACATTATGAAGAGAGATGACTCAGAAGTAGTAAGATAGTTGTTATGAAAAGAACTGGCAAAGGTAGGAGGGGAGATATAGACCAATGAATAAGTGGGTAGATGGAATAAAGAGTGATGTAAAAAATGATGGTATGAATGGACTAGATGTAGGTGTTCGAAATCTATCGAGGTGTAGGGCCTGGGTGACTGACCCCAAATAGTTGGGAAGTTGAGAGCTAATTGATGAAGAAGAAGAAGAAGAAGAAGAAAAACATGTATAATCTTTAAGTATATTTACAATAAACATAATATTAATTTACAAGATCATACTAAAAAAAATGAAAAAATATTACTAGCAGTAACATTATTACCATGACTAATAGTTATCTAAATGTTTAATTTAATGATAACTTTGTATTGTAAACAATATTTTATTATTGTATATTATATTTTATGTTACAATAAATCTATACATATCATACATATACTGTTAGTAACTTGTAATATTATAATTTTTTTTTATTATGTTTCTTAATATTATATTCACATATTTTTAGAAAACTGATCCATTTCATCAGTCAGCTATTGCTCTTGAAGATTTCTTTGATTCAAAGCTTAATTCATGGATACCAAAATTAAAAAAAAATTATGATTGATTGCTCTACTTAAATTATATTACATTAAAATTAAATATATAATTCATACACCAGTATGAATAGTGAATTAGAAACACTATTTAGAAAAATTTTTTTTTTTTTTTTAGTTATTCATATCAAAATATGAATAGAATTAAATTTTCTATAATTTAGGTTATCATTATTTTTTCGATAAATTCATTTTTATCATATATCAGGATATTTATATATTTATCATACTATATCAGTATGATCTAAAATGTTCTTGCTTGGAAAATTCTCAACTTTCTAGCATGATGTCATATTTAAGATTTGATTATTCTTGCTTAAATATTGTTATAATGGTAGCTTGTTTATTAGATCATATCGTATTACCTCTTGGAATTATATAATTAAATACTATCAACTCTAATATTATCAACAAGAAAATAAGTAGAGTTAAATTTTCTATATACAATATATATTTTCGTTATATAATTCTTAAAGTCTATATTTTATTGCTTTAATAATTTGATAATATTGATAAAATTTAAATACAAATTAATTTTACTGAATTCTACCAAATACTTATAAATAATACCTATAGGTAGTAGGAACCTATTATAAGTTATTTTAATGAAAGTGATTTAAATTTATTAGCTTAAATTTCTTAATTTTCAAACAATTTTGAAAATGCGTGAAAAATATTATTTTTTATACTAATTACTAGGGAACAAATTTTAATTTAATATAAAAATTAAAATGTTAAAATATATATTTGTTTATTATTATAATTTTTTTATTTATAATTTTAAAGTACTAAATTTGGATACATTTCTTTAAATATTTGTGCTCGATTTTGAGCTTTTAAAAATATTTTTTTTTAAATTTGTAATTAATAAATTAACTTCATTAAATTGAAAACGTATTGTTTCTGTAACATGATGAAAACCTTGTACAAAACAAGTTAAATGGATGATTTTATTATAAAATATATTTAACATTTTTCCTTCTTTACACACATATATATATATATATTGTGGACATTAGTTAAAAATAATATAACTTTAGAATTTTATACCATTTGGCCACTAAGTCCCATTGTATTATTAAATAATTGAGTTATAGTTTTATTATTAATTTTTTCTAATTCTTTACAACATGTCAAAAATGGTTTAGATGGTTCTACATTCAATTTTTCTACAATTACATTCACCATCGATATCCATTCCAACCCAAATAGGACCATCTGAAATAATTTGTTGAATTTTCGAAATAGTTTCTTTATAATTTTACACTACATAATTTTTTCGTAATGTATTCTCGTCAGGGAGTTTACAACCAGAATATTTTTTAATAAAATCTTTAATTTAAAAAGTGGGAACATAATAGAGTACGACACAAATCTGTAATAAAACCGACTTACTATTGGTAGATGTAGATGAAATAGAAAGAAAATTTGGTTGAAATTTTAATTTTCTGTCACTATTTGCATGTACTGAATAACTTGTCCACGTTGATCAATTGATACTGGATTTTTCTATGGGTTGAAACAGTAAAAAAATTTTTCCGATTTCGGATACCGGTATTAAATTCTTTCCAGTTTCGATTTTGGTTTTGGACTAGTTGTTATGGCTATTTTGATAATATTATTTTATGATGTTCACGGATTGAGAGCAAAATACCTAATTTCACAATATTAATTCGGTACAACTTTTAAATTTCTAATAATACAAATTATATGATTTATAATTTATATAAAATAACATTTTATAATTTTCATTAATGCACAAACAATTCGTATAACCTTATGTGTACATAACCAAGGTACCTACAACTTTGTTGTTGTCACAAGATAATAATAATTATTAAAATCACAAATAAAATATTAAATCCATATGACAGATGGGTATAATATAATAATGATACTTGTAAAATTAATAAATATACATCTTGGAATACTAGGTACATATTAAGATTTTTAAGGATTTATTGTTGTGCGAGTTGACATGAGTTAACTTAAATATACAAGAATAAAACAATAACAAAATGTATTACATTAATATTAATAGATTTTAAAAGTAAATCAATAATATTCATAACTCAATTTCATATAATCGTTAATCCTATAAAATTAAAAAGTTAAAATTAATGAATTACTGTTGTATATTTTTACGTTTCGATTTACGTAATTTTTTTTGATTTAATTTTGGATACCAAAATTCAATATTTTCGGTTTTAATTTTGAATACCAGTTTCCAATTTTTCCAGTTTCGATTTTGTAACGATTTTAACCGGTAACATTACTGATTTTGAAATCGGTTTCAAGCCATGGATTTTTTACAGCATTGACTTTGACATTATAAAATTTGTCCACCCTTTTTAAAAGATTCATTAGAAAATTATTGTAAATACCGACAAAGTTTTGATCTTTTTTTGCGAAATACTTTTGGCATACTTAAACTATTAAATCAAAAATAAACTACACTGATAAATACAATACGAAAAGTATGAACTTGTATAACATACGTAGATATACTAAAACACCGATTTAATATAAAATAAAATCCACAAATTATTCAAAATATTGAATATTTGATCAGACACCATAAAATTATTTTATAATAGACAATGTGGTAGGTTAACCTAACCTATATGTAAATAGCGTTGTTGTTAATCTTTAGTACTCAAATTTATAAATAAAATTAAACCTATATTATATAATATCAATACTAAAAGAAATATATAATTATTTATTATTTTTATTATAATCATTATACAGTCCTCTAAAATAATCAAATTGTGTTAAATTTAAAAATATTTAATTATTCTAAAATATTTAAAATAAAATGTACGTCAGTTATTCAGTATTTCATAAAACATACTTAATTCGTACATAATTGTTCATACATTTTTTATATTAAAATTCCCTATAAATATTTACTTAAAAATAAAACCGTTCTCTACTAGTTACTATTTTCTATATGTATTTAAAACTTTAAAAATGTATTTCTCAACATTTTTTTAAGTTGTGTCACTATTCCTGCTGGTGTGCGAATTATGTATGTTAATTATAGTTTTTTAAGTTAATCTGATTTCTATTTAATTGCCTAATAACATAATGTTTAATTTATTTTATATATATTCTTAATAATTTTAACATAAAATTACTTTAATTATTAATTATACAAAGAGTTATTATATAGAATAATTTGTAAATATTTAATTAATTTTATATTAAAACGTATCGAAATATTATGTATAAAATATCTATGTAATATAAATGATTTATGTTTAAGTTTATATTTTATTGTATAATGTTCAAATCATATTATTATTATTATTATATTTTTCTAGTTGTGTAAAATAGTTATATTTTACAAATGTCATTAATCAGGGGCAGCGCGATACGGTGTTTCATGAAGCTGTGGCCTCATAACCACTTAGGTGATGGTACCCTTTGGCTACATATTTACTACTTTTACTATCCATTTACTACTTAGGTAGTGGTAGTTGTAGCAAAATATTTATAGTTGCCTCATAGTTGAAAATTGTTCGCGCTGCCACTGACATTAATGTTATTAAATTAATGTTAATAAATTACTTTTTAGTTTTAATTTTTAGTAGATGCTTATGAAAAAAAAAATCCACGAATTTTTATAATTATATAATCCATTACTTTTATTTCAAATTAATGTTTCTTGATTTCAAGATCAAAAATATTTTAATGATTTTAAAATTTTGAATTTTTTTACTATAATTAATATTATTAACATAATGAAAATGATTAAATATTAAACAGAAATTAATCGAAATATTATTCTTACAATTTTATAGTTACTTAACTATTTCAAAACACTTTTACTTATAGGCAAACATTCTGTCACATAAAGATATTTATCTTAGAATTTAATGATTTATTTATTATAATTTATTACATAAAGTTGTTAACCTAATTTTAATACTTAGTTAAAGATTAACACTATTATTATGATTAATTATATTATTATATAAAAATATACTTTAAATTATAATTTTTAAAATTGAACTAGAATAAATTAAAAATATCATGGTTATAAGCTGTTATTTTATGTTTACCTAACCTAACCTTTTTCTAACGATCCTCCAAATTGCAAATCGTATTATTACATATAAGTGAATTAAACTAATGGATCCAATGTTTTTTCTGCATAAGAAATTTTGATTAGTTACAAAAAACGCTGTGTTCGGGTAAAATAAGTAGTGCAGGTGCTTTAAGATAGATTTAGGTGGTAGATTCTATAAATACTTATCCATTTGCTCTTTAATTAAGCTTCAGTCATTTTTCAGCGCTTTTGTGGTATTACACAGAATAAATTGGAGGTTGATGTATTTTTGGTTATGATTCTAGTATAAAATACTATTTTGAGATATCAAATCTTATACACGATTGAGCCTTATATTCAATTAGACCAATATTCCAGATATAAATGTGATAATTTACTAATTAATTGAATATTCATAATCTGCTGATATACACAACTATATGCAATACAACCATTTAATATTTTTTTTATTAATATTAATATGATTAAATTTACAAAATTTAAGGTATTAGCTCTGACTTTAGTACATATAATTTAACTTAGGTTACATAGATTTTATAGAATAATATACAATATACACATTATAGAATAATCTATTCTATAATTAATATATAAATAAAAATTGTTTTCAGCATTAGGATACTGGTTCTTAATGATTTTATTCTAAATGTATCAATAATAGTATTAATTACATTATTTCGCATTGTTGTTGATCTCAAATGTAATTTTAGATTCTGAACGAAGAGAAGAATGTATTGGTTTTACAAAGATGTTTTTTTTTTTTTATGTATGAAGAAGGTTAGAAGACACTTTTAAGAGTAGAAATAATGGTCCGATTACCACAAGTTGGATATGCTTTCGGTAGGGTAGGTATCTTTTAGCTATTGCATCTAATAGCTGATTTTTTGAATTTCTCAAAAGTTTTTCCTTTGAAGAAAAAAAATTACCAAAAAATACGGAAAATCGGTAAAATTACATTTCTGTTATTTTAATTTTTTTAATTTGTGATAACTAAGTTTTGATTGTAAGTTCTTAAACATTTTTCTGAGTATTAACATAGGTAGTATACAAGTCTGGTAAAATTTTGGAATGGAAAGGTTGATTTTTTGATCAAGTATAGAACTTTGAACTTTTTTCCAAAAATGTTTAATATTTCCTCAATTTTTGGTTTATTGGTTTCAAAATTGTATGGAAACCTAATCATATTCTACTTAATATTTTTAGAAAATATTTTGAAAATCGTAAATGACAATTTTTTTATAAGCTATTTAAATTAAAATTCCCGAAAATCGGCAAAATTACGGTTTCATTATTTTACATTTTTTTATTTCATGATAACTAATTAAGTTTTAATCTTAGAGACTTAACATTTTTTTTTTGAGAATTTATATAGGTGTTCTATATTAGAGAAAAAAAATTGGAAACGATTGGTTGATTTTCTGACTAAGTATAGAGATTTGAAATTTTTTCCAAAAATGTTTAAGAGTTTAACTGCAAATTAAGGTTTAACGGTTTGAAAATTTTATAGAAGCCTACTCAAATACTACTTAATCTATTTCCAAAATATTTTTAAAATCATAGTTGATAATGTTTTTTTATAAGCTCCTAAAATTTGAATTTTTTTGTAGAATTTAATATTATATTTTTTTTTTATGCCTGAAGACACTTTTTTGGGTTGAAATAATTGTCCGATTACCACAAATAGGGTATGTTTTCAGTAGAAAATTGCGTCTAGTTTGTAACGGCACTTTTAGACGTTCCGAACGTAGATCATCGGATAAATGAAGAAAATAAAACAACACTGGTTTGTGGTATTTTAAATTTGTTTTGCACATTAATGATTTGTTTTGATTCTCTTTCGTTAGTTTTTGTCAAAAATAACGAATACCGTAACAGTATATCAACCAGACCTAGCCGTTGTTGGTCGTGTGTTGATGCCAAACATTTGACAGTTACAAAAGAAAGTGATGAAAAAAAATTATAAATAAATATATATGAAAACAAAAGTATTGTCACAAATGTATACCAAGTCATAAAAATAGAAAAAAAATGACAAGGTTTTATGTACGGACACGGGTTGTGTCGAGTGTTAACATTACGACAGACCATGGCGGAGTTTGTCCATGCTAAGAATGGGGCAAAAATATCGATATTTGTGCATAATATATCAGATATCATTTGATATTATCCGATTTTTGATATAGATATATCACCTTATATTAATACCGATTTAAAAGTATATAAAAATTTTAAATGAAAATAAAATAAAATATAATATTAAACTATAAATAGGTATATAGTTTAATTTTTTTTATCGCCAGATACCAATTATTATCTGACACAATTATTACTGTTCAAACATACTTTTAGATTATTTATTAAAGATTGACTTAGTAATTAATGGTCAGTTAGAAGTTATTATAGTATTGAGTACAATATTATTATAGCACCTTCCAAGTACGTCCATCATTTTTAAAAAAATGATTCAAACACAAACAGATGCAAGGTAATAATAGAATAGACTATTCTAAAATCAATGGTAATACTATGTATAAGATTTATGGTATAAAATCTCTATTCGCAAACGATTTTTGGGGAAAATATCAATATCAAATGATAAATTTTCCATTTTATCAATATCGATATTTTTTCATTTTAACCCATCCCTTGTCCGTGCGTTCGCCCACCGGTTCAGTTCGCCACCCTACCTGTTCCTCCTCACATTGCTGAGTCGGAGTTACCAGTGGACGACGTTGCGCCACCTAGGTAGTGGTTTACCAAAAAAATAGACTGCGTTGGATATATGGCTTGCACCTGTGTGCTCAAAATATATCGGGTCGTGTCACATACATTAGCGTCCATTATAGATTTATCTGTGTTGTGCATGTTATAAAACAAAAAAACAAAAATGAATAGTATAAACTTAATCTTTATTGTCGAATAACATTTATTATTATTTATGCACCTTTCGGTCAAACAAGACTACAATATTCTGACGACTATGACGATCAGTGGTACATTTGTGGGTGAATGGGGTTAATGCACTAAAAAACAGAATTTTTGAGGTGGTAAATATTTTATCATATAAATGTATAAATAAAATATTATATATTCAGTTTACAAAAGAAGGGGTTATACAATTTCGCCTCAGGTTAGGAAATATCTAAATGTGTTACTGATAACTACCGCAAAATAGTTACATGTTATAGTATTATAGAGAACTCGTCGTTTTTTCAACAAGAAGTACAATTAATTAAACAATATTTTAATTTTAACTTCAGACTTAGATATACTTAGGTATATTCTTAAGCCCAATTTACACAGTCAAATATTTTGTCAAATATTTGTAATTTATCAAACATTAAATATATTATGATTGATTTTAAAATGTTTGATGTTTCGTCAAATATTTTTCAAACAGTTTTATAACAATATTAATAAGAACTATATTTTATGTTGCATTTACGAGTTATGGTTAACTTTTAATATTTTTTTTTAAAAAAACTTTTTGTTTGATATTGGTTTTTTTGAGTTCTAATTGCTTCCCTTATATTTGTGTTTTATTTAGTTTTATATGTCCCTACCATTTGTAACAAATTATTAAACACGTCTGAAGACTTTCTTAAAAAGATTGTATAGTTTACAACAAACAAACAAACAGCGAGTTCATCTTCGTTTAGATATTAATTTTCTAACATAATTATTGTATCACTAAATATATGTGTTTCTATTCTTAGAAATCAATCACTACACCATATTGTTCTACTTTAGGATAATAAGTAGTAAAATAATAGATTTTAAATATAGGAATTAAAAAACAATAATATTTGTAACTTTAATTTTGAAATCACAAATTATGTTTATGATGCTTATATTATAATAAATAGTGTATTTGCACTATTAAATATACATTTTTGTATAATATTATATTAATATATGTACAATACTACAATGTAATTAATGTTTATCTAATATCTATATTGTACAATATAATTATCCAACTAAAATTTCTAAAAAACTTTATTATTATTTAAAATTTATTACAATAAAACTCGCAAAATTTTTTGTATAATTTGTATAACTTTTATGGTACAAATATATTATTTAATATGCTTTGAAATTCAGAACTCAATAACTCATTTTAAAATTATTAGTTAATTAATTATATAACATTAAAACGTCTATTTACCAATCAAGTGTACATGAAATACATATCTATATAATACATAATATATTATACAAGCTAGAATTTTAAATTTAATTTTAGAACGCTCCCTTTTAATTTTTAATAGCTGTTAAATTGAATCAATCGTAAGTAGTTTCTGTATTTTAGAAATCGTAATATTTATTTGATAGTGTGACCATAATTTCAAATAAATATTTCATGTTTGACAAATGGCAACTATTTGATAATAATATATTTGACCTAGTGAACCAGGCTTTAGTTTTTGGTGTTAATTAATTTTAAATGACTTAACATATAATGTTTCGTATATCGATATGATAATATTATTAAAATAAACGTAATAGGTACATATCATATCGTTTTTAAAATATTATTATTGTTGTATAAACGAGTATGTCTTATACATTAATAATACATATATCATAATATTTTTAGTGACTCCATTAGGCTATTTTAAACTGTAAAAATAATAATATATGTTATTGTTATTAAATGATTCACAATTTTGACTAAAATAAAACTGGTCCAATAAACATTACATTGGTTTTACACGAATATTTATTAACAAAGATGTATACGATACAATTTTAAAAAAATATTGTTTTTAATTATAACTTTTATAATTTAAATTGTTAAACTTATGTTAAATATTTAAATAGTTACAAAAAATTTAATTCCTAATGTGTTAAGAACACTTTCTTAATATTTCTCATATATTTTGATAATTTTTTAATGATCATATTTATTTCAAATGTTAAATTAAAAAAAAAAATATTTTCTAAACACTTCATTCCGAATATAACCCATGTCTGTAAATTATAACTATAAGATTCTTTCAAAATATATATGGAATGTACAATAAATATTTAACAATTTTACATTAAAATGAAAAAATATCAAATCTTCATGGTACAGTGTACACTATGTATATTTAAGTAGGTCCTTAACCTATTACACAAGTATAATATGAAATACAATAATACTAATTATACAATTATAAGTTTTAACTAGGTACTTGATGACAACATCGTGCAATTTGCACTGGCAGCTAGACTAAACTAATCAACACATTTGTTTATTTTTATAATTCCTATCCCGTATCCGTACAGTATATTAATTAAATATTAATGTACCTATAATGAACTTGTCAACATAATAATATTGTCATAACGAGTATAATATTACAAATATTACGTAACTAATTAATACAATTTCTCGATACAAAATAATACGGTTTAATTATAATAACACATAATATTTCAGAAAACGACGAAGGACGAAAGAAACATAATCTATTTACAAAACATTTATTGATTATTTACTCAATATAGGTTACAATTTGTTATTTATCATTTTATTAAACAATATCAATGAGATCTTGTGGTTGTATCTTTCAACCGAATGTACAAAACACATTTGAGCTTGGGATCGTAGTTATTATAATATAATATAATCAATGCAATATTGGAAAGAATAATAATAAAGATAATTTAAAAGGTACTACAAATACAGAAAGGATAATTATTAAATACAAGTCATATTATAATTTTTATATTTAAACATAATTAAAATGAAAAATTTCATAGTTTCGATGAACACATGTATTTTTTTTTTAATTATTGAACACATAATTAATTGTTATAGAACATAATAACTTTTCTTAAAACATATTTATTATTTATAAATAATAAGTAATCAATATAATAAGATTCACATTAATTGAAGTAATATACTAGTACCTACACATACATTTATTACGAAAATCAATATCATTTAATTTATCATTAAGATTAAAAAAAAAGTATCAATATGAATCATGAATGGATTTTTACGTCTTATCGGTTTCAGTTATAAATTATAATTAAATATTGACAATAGGTTGTAGCTAAGAACTTAAGAATTTGTATAAACTATACTATTATAATATAACGTTTATATATACGCATTTCTACCCGTAGTAATATATATATATAATTGTAGATCTTAAATATAAATAATATCCATTGTTCGAATTATAAAATATTTTATAATATGGAATGCATAATATAAATATTGATTAATGTCATAATAAATATGAACATACGCATATTAAAACAATAGTCTATTAATAATGTAGTTAGCAAAATGTATATACATAAAACAACGTACAACTTACCAAACTATATTTTTTGTTCACAAAAATATTTGCGAGATAAAATTTCGTCCATAGACAAATAATAATGTGATATAAAATTTAAATTTAAAACAAATGAATTTTAATAATAATATAGGTACTATAGTTTTCTATTGTAGTTTATCGTCATAAAGATTATTTTTATGCTAGGATTTAGTATTTAGGATTTAATTACAAAACGATATTAATTAATCATTGTTTCATAGCTACAAAAAATAGATGATCATTATTTTTACATGTTATATTAAAGTTTCAAATAAATTGGAAAAAAAATGATAATAAAGAATACAAGAATATTATAAAAACTCAAATACGTGAAAATACAGACTTTGATAACAATTGGAGACTTTAAAATTCAGATTTGATTAAGATCTCGCATTAAAATTTATTAAAAAATTTATCAATTGAATGCCAAAGTATCATACACCGTTTTATTTTCATGTATCTACTTTTAATTTCATATAAGAAAAAATGTCTTGTGAAATTTGTAAAACAACAATCCAATATTATACACATATAAAGTCTATTTTCGAATATGGACATGGAAACCAAAATTTAGTTATTATTAAATATATATATTATACAAATAAATAAATAAATTGATGTAATAACATACATTGCCTGCTTCAGAATTATAACAAAAGTTCACACTGTGCACGCTAAAAATTGTATTCAATACTAAATTATTACTACATAAACATTTAACATTGTATATCGTATTGTCCACATAAGATTGTCGAGTCGATTATATTAAATATACCATATATTGATTATGTACCGTATTCATTTCACACATTTGAGGCTTATAGAATAATATAGGTACAATTATTATTTTACGTTTTCGTTTATTTTATGGTATAAAATAAAAACTTAACAATAACGTATAATATACTAGCGTTTCAAAACATATTATCGTATAATATAACCATAAAATAAAAATATATAAAGATGTATGTTATTTTAATGGTACATAGTATGTGCGAACGTATAACCAAAGAGACGTAGGTTTCACAAATCATATGATAATGTTATAGTCACCCAATTGAGTTTTAGGACTGTTAGTTGTATGCCTAAGAGTTTTAGTCTAAACCTTAGTCACTTAACTACACATATTCAGATCAAAGGACAACACTCGTGCAAACATAACAATCATAATTATTATATCATAGTTTTTCGCACAGGTCATCGACCTAACCATATCTTGTGGTCGTCGGTCAAATATATTATTATAATAGTATGAATATTAATATTCCACTTCTAGTGTTGTTACAATATAATATTATATAGTTAATTTGTATGCTGATAGTTCGATAAAGCATGCTAGATCAGTTCACACGAATGAATTATCGTATTTCTGAGTACAGAACTGTACCATGGAATCGACGAACTCACGGTCACCCTCATTCATTGTCACCATCATATTACTGTTATTGATATCATTATTATTATTATTATTATTATGCAGATTCTTCATGGAATACGATCTCGGTTTTGTGGTCTTATCCATACAACCTGTTGTTTTCATATCCAAAGCGGCGATTGCGTCAGCACAAAAATTTGACTGTTTACTAGAGTGATGATGATGCACATAAATCGCTCCAATCGTCTTCCGCATATCCCCTGTTTTGTTCCGGTTGTTGTTTTTTGTTCGTTTAAGTGCAGTACCAGCACGGTTACTAAAGTATTTCATTGAATTACTGTAATCGAATGCCTGGCATATCTTGCCAGATAATAATGCCTTATAGCCGTCTCGGAAACGGTGGTTGAATATAGCGTACAGTAGAGGGTTGATGGACGAATTGGCCGCTCCCAACCATTGAGCGATCGGCAATGACGCGATCGTGTACTTTTCCACAGTCGGAGGCAATGACCAAAACTTGATCAGCGAGAACGCAACATACAGTGGTAACCAGGATAATGCGAATAAAACGACTACGTACAGGATCATGGTAATAACTTTCATTTTAGATCTCTGCACCAGATTGGCGCCGTTATGCACCGGCTCGCCCGGAACCTTCCGACAGCTTACCTTCTTCCAGATAAACATATAGCATACCGCTATGACCAATAACGGTAACACATAACATAACAATAAATTTGCCAGCACAAAGTATATGTTACCACTCTCCACTGTCGGCCATAATTCTAAACATATCTAAAAAATAGAAAAACATAAAATTTCAAAATATGATATCTTTTTGATTTTTTCGTATCAATCAACTATTAACTTTCGTGTAATAGTTTCTTAGGGATTTCGACAAATTTCTTATATAATACAATATTAAATCACACCAAACAGGACTAGGAAATTAAATATTGTTTTGACAATTTTTCAATGCATAGAATGTCATTTAATACAAAGTTACTGATTGTGCTAGATTAGAATTATATATACTGGGACAACGCCAAAGTTTGTGAGGTCCACAATAGTAAACTATTATTTTATCGATCATTACATTATATATATTGCAGTAGCATTTCAAATTTAAAAACCCCTATCCTCAACATTTTCAAAATATTAAACACAAATTACTATATTACATTCTGAGGAAAGCGAGGAATGTATTGGTTTTACAAAGAGGTTTTTTATGCCTGATGTCACTTTATTGGGTAGAAATAATGGCCCAATTACTACGAATAGAGAATACATTCGGTAGAAAAATACATCTAGTTGGTAATTTATTCAGCTTATTTTCGAATTTTCTCAAAAGTTTTTCTTCAGAATAAGAATAACTACACAAAAAACAGGAAGGTTAATTACGAACGTTCGTCTCTTTAGAGAAAAGAAATTAATAATTTATTATTATAAACCTTGACATTGTATTAGAAAATATGATTTTAAACGAAATTCAATATTGTGTGTAAACACGTGTGTAAACTACATTTGAAAATACTCAAAATAATTTTAAAGTACCTACCTTCAAAATCATGAAAAATCTAAACTCAATTTCGTCAAAATTACAATTCCCGTAAATTTTGACGATTTTCAGTTATTTTTGGTAATTTTTCTTTTCAAAGCTTTTCATGAATTCAAAAAGATAACTTAATTAAATACCAACTAGACGCAATATTCTACTAAATGCATACCTTATTTGTGATAAACGGACAATTATTTCTATCCGAAATCGTGCTTTCAAACATAAAAAAAACATCTTTGTAAAAGCAATACATTACTCGCTTCACTCAGTGTCTAAAGCGTGATTATAAATATAGGAGTTAATTATCATATGTTAATCATGGAAAGCAATGTTCGGGTACTATATTATTCAATCATAAATTATTATGTTATCACTTATAAATAATAATGAATAATGTGTTCATTAATCAATTAATAAAATATTTAATGCTTTAATATTTACATTTTATTTGATTATGTAATATGAACTATGTAAATAAAGTATTTTTTTAATAAATTCAACATAAATAAAGTTCGTGATGTTACACTTAAGTTTCTAATTATTGTAATAATTAATATTTTAATATGTATATTTTTTTTTGTTGTGTTATGACTTATGAGTTAGGGATCACCACTCAAATGTTACGGATATTAATATAATTAATTTTTAGTATAAATACCGTATTATATAAACATGTATATTTTATTGTATAATAAAAAAAATACACAGAAAAATAAAATTCCGCATTTTTACAATACTGCTTATAATATAACATTAAATTTAATATGAATTCCTAATTATATAATAATACTATTAAATCGACTAAACATTTTTTAAAACATTAATAATTACATTACTTATGATATTGAGTATAGGAACAATATACGTATGTACTACTCTTCTTAAATTAAAAAAAAATATTGTATAAAATATTGATTTTTATTATTAATAATAAAGAAATAATAATTACTTGATTATCACTTCCTTCTTCCATAGGTTGTAAATCAAAATATATAGCCCACGGCATAGTAATCGTAAGTGATATAATCCAAATAATTACAACGACTCGTTTACAAACACCTTTACCAACCGGGTTCATTGGATAACAAATTGACAAGCATCTTTCCACAGATATGGCCATTAATGTGTTTATTGAAGCATTTACGGATACTCCTTGAAAGTATGGTACAAGTTTACATATAACTAATCCAAGACGCCATTCTGTAGAAAAATAAATAAAAAATTATCCAATTAATTCTTAAACATATAATACAAAAGAAACAAGTATTTTATTATTAACTGCATGTCATATTAAAACGAGATATAGATTGATTAGTCAGCTATCGAATGTATATTATAGAAAAATAAACCTACGTAACCTACTAACCTACTAACAATAATTTGAATGTAATATAAAATAGTTGAAATATTATCAAAATTAAATTTTTGATTGATAAAATATATTTTATAAAATATTTACTAAAAAAGAAATTAAAATTTATCAAAAATTCAACTCAAAAAGTCAAATAGCATTTATATATTTTTTATAAATATTTTACAAAATGGACAAATCTTATTTCTAAAAAAGTTTTTTTTCTCTACATTTTATAATGATTGGTAATGATTTATAATAACCCAAATTTTATATTTTATGAATTTTATTGAAATTCGGAGTTCTATCATTGATTATAGAATAGACAGATAGCCCACGTAATGTTAATATTTAGCTACTACTTCTGGGATGCGACCACTATGGAGCACTAGTGAAGAAAGGATGCAGAGCGGTACCTTTGCCATAAGTATATGGGTTATATGGGGAGTATTGGGATGCAAGGTAGTGGTACCCCGTCATAGTATGATGAAACGTGTGGGGAGTAACTTATGATGGCGTTTTTAATAATATAATATTTGTACTATTAATGTTGGGAATTCTGACTTCAATATTGGTTAATAAATTGTTATGTTATCAATGTATCGATTATATTATAATGTATATTTAAATCGTAAATTGAAATAAAACGAATTACTCCATGGTATGAAAACTATAACACATTAATGCATTATTCACTATTATTTTATTATCTAATACGACCTAACTATGCGTTTATCTTTAAATAATCAGCTTTGTCTCAAATAAGATAAATCGGAAAGTATCGACGGCGGCGTTGATCGGTGAGCCATCGTAATCGCCGACGGCTCGCTCTCGATTTTCGAGAACCAACATGTTAACACGTGCCTGTGCCCATTGCGATTTTAAGACATTTTTTTGACACTTTGTTTTATTAAAAACACTCATTGTTTTCAAAATTAATCATTTGTTGTCCTCTGTGTTGACTATATGAATTTAATAGTATTAACTATATTTTGCAATTTAATTTTTGTATATATTTTTATACGTTTCTATTAACGTATATAAATACGATATTATTTATCTATCTAATTCTGTAAATTGCGTTGTGAGTACGTCATTTGTATTCGCACCTGTGGTCCCACAATAAACATTTTTATTTATAAATTCGTGATAGTATTTGTTTTTCATTATTTTAATATGGCTATAAATAAGTGTCAGTATTTCGATTGTGGAAAATCAAAAAAGAAATTTCCTGATTTAAAAATGTTTCGTTTTCCAAATGACGAAAGAAGAGAAATTTGGATAATAAACTCGGGTAAGTAAATTATTTAAATTTTAAATATATGATACTTTTTTTTCGTTTTTGAACCGAAGGGGACTGCTTTCGCATTACTTACTCTAAATATAAGATACTTACATAATATGAAAAATTAAATGTCTTATTAACTCAATAATAATTTTTATAGTTTTTTATAGAATTATTAAAAATGTATTCTATTATTTGTATGTACATGAGTAAAAATATGAGATGTTATATTGTTGAATTTATTTACCTTTGCAGGAAATACAAATTTATTTTTCATGGAACAGGAAAAACTTTATAATAGGTACATTTGTCAAGAACATTTTCCACCAGAGAGCTTCACAAATTTCTTAAATAAAAATCAATTAATACACACTGCTATCTCCTACAAATATAAATCTAATGAGCAGCCATCTACGTCATTAGGTTTTGATCAAAATGATAAATCTGAACAAGAATATATTTCAATATCCACTCCAACTAAAACATATTCAAGGACAAAATCAGATACAGTAGAATTAGTTTTCCCTAGTCCCTCTTCTTTAATTTTGACTCCTCAAAAAAATAAAATAAGTAATATAATACAAATGCCAAGTTCATATTTAAAAAATAAATGTGACTCAATTAGACACACCTAGAAAATTAAATTTAAAACAAAAATTAAAACGAAAAAACAAAATAATTCATAATAAAATTACTCACATTACAAAATTACAAAAAAAAGAGCTAGTAGTTTTAACTTGCATAATAATTTTAAAAATTTAGTAAATACTCATAATTTTACATCAGTAAATTCTAAAGCAATGGTGACAATGCAACTAAAAGATAAGCGTCAATCATGGACATTAAATGAAAAAAAATTAGCTAAAATTTCCTATACATGATTCTCAAGAAACGGCCATTACCATCAAAATATTTCTGTATGTTTGTGACGAGATGTGGGTAATTAATATATTATATATATTATTGTTATTATTTATGAATGTAATTAGACAAACAAAAACAGGTTTCAAATAATATGCTGCCTCGCGACACATATACATATAGGCACACAGCCGTGGTATCTAAAGTCGCATTGACTGTTGAAAATGGAAATACTAATAAATACTATTGTAGAAAAAAGTAAAATTAATTGTGTCAATTCATACAGCGCCACCTCTCGGCAACCCGTATAAATATAATATTAGTAGTCAAATTACCCTATGCCGTGAGCTATCTGTCTATTCTATAATTAATGGTTCTATCAAATGCTGAAATTAAAAATTTCAATTTCGTGTTTTGTAGTGATACATTTTTTTTACAAGTTTAATAATAGTAATTAATAGTAGTTGATACCATAAAATATGAGTCATAAAATAGTATTCTTTCTTCATAATGGTCAAACTTCATGTACCTAAACCTGCTGCTCTTCAATTTTTATTCATTAGAGCTTCTCATTATTACTTTATGACTCAGATATAAAAAGCCTTTTTGTATATTTTAATTCTTAATACAAGTAAAAACTAGACTATGATAATATTTTTGTTATTAATAGTCCAACGTGCTCATTTAGTACGGCAGCACGTATAGGCAATTTAGCTACGTCCGTGAATTGAATACCCAATAAAGAACTACCGCAAGTATAGTTAAATTTCAAAATATAAGTAAGTTATAATTATTTTAGGTGAATTAAAAAAGTTGAAGAGTTAAATTAATTTTAACTTTAACAATAAAATTAATATTTAGCTTAAATTATATGAATTTATTTCATTTGACTTGTTGAATAATTATCAATTAAATTAGTGTGTAATTTGGGGGTACGCAGGAGAACGTATCTCCTTTACTTTTTTTATATTCAGCTTCTACCAACTAATTATTTTGACTATAAAGTGGGGATGATTTAAAAGTAATTTAAATTGATATAAACAGTAGTTAGTTTTAATTAAATAGTTAAAAATAAATTAAAAATATTATATACGAGCATAAAATGAATTAAAAATTTTAATTTTTAATTTTTAATTATGAATAATAATTACTAGAACGAAATTAGGTATAAAAAAGTAGGAATTCGTCCCTTTGGTCCTCGGAGAAATTAGTGGTTTATAATCATATATAAATTATAATAAGGTAGTTCAATTATTGTCCTGTAGCGAATTGTTTGTTTGAAACTAATAATCCAACCACAGCACTAAAAATTCCCAATGAACATATAATAGATACCACAAATAATTGTACAATCTCAAAGTATCTAAATGGCACGAAAAATCGTAGGGTTAAAACCATGAATTACCAATGGTCTTGTTACGTAAATAAAATATAAAAATAAACTTAATATGAAAATTAAAAAAGATACGAAAAACTATATATTGATAAATTACTATAAAGTATACAGATATAAATTAAAAATATTAATTTGAAAAGCAAAAGAACAATATTATATAAATAAAAAAGAAAATTGTAAAGTAAATGGATGAGAAATTTGGTAAGTAATTAATAAACAAAAAAATCGAAAAAAATCTTCTACTATACTTCCAATTAATGAAATAATTGATGATAAGTATCCAACATACTCGCATAAAGACTACTTAAATACAGTTAACTCATATTAACAACTCAAAAAATATTAGTAGAAAAACATTTATTTAATAGTTTAAATAACATCAGTCTAATTTGGGAATAAACATTAACAATATATCAAACACCAGAATCATGTTTAATTTAAATACCATTAGTAATAGTGAAGTCTAAATATTATTAGTCTATATTAAATTACCTAAATACCTCGGCACCAGAATATGATTGATATATTGCACTATTTATTAAACAAATAGAAGACATTATCATCTTATCTATTGTTCATATAATAAATTGTAGTATAACCGACGGTACGGTACCCGTAAAATTGAAAATGGCAAAAATTATACTGATGAATAAAAATTGAGATAAAAAAAAGTTTACTAATTATATATTACTAAACATTATTAAATAATTTACCACTATCAGTTCGCATTATACTATTATGTACTTATTGTTATGTCAAAGATTATTGAGTCACACAGGGTACATTATTACGCCCCATATTATTTTTAATCTATATTAACTAGATACCGGCTTCATCATTAAAATGTAAGCTATTCATGTTTGTCGATGACATAACTATAGTTAATGTTGAAGAAAATTGGGTAAAATTAAAATAAATTGTTGAAGAAGTTGTTGAAAATAACTTACAGCTTATATTATCATAGAATTATTCTATTATTCTATTATCATAGAATATAAATATTAAAAATATAAAATAATATATATATATTCTATGCTATTATAGATATTTTTATCTAAAGTCGTTGTCTGTGAATATAACCAAAATTTAATTAAAATCAAATTGTTAATGCGGGGGTTTTTATACTTATCGATATTGCAGCACTAGAAATTATTAGTGGAATACGGTAGCTATTATTTAAATGTTTACAGTAATAACATATGACACATTACATGTGACAAGTGGAAAAGTATGCAAAAAGCACCTCCAATAATCATAATTTCACATGTTAATATATCGGAAAATATTAAACAGAAATTTAATATGTAAACGCTAAAATTATTTTAAAAATTATTATATTATAATATTGATATCAAAAATTGGCATTGCCATTTAAAAATCAAAAGTTGATACATAGTTAAGGTAGAATAAAAATTATTAAAAATAAGAATTTAATCCAATATTATAGCTTAAGGTAACTTATCAAGGAAATTATCGAAATAATGAGTGTTCCACGTTAAATGAAACATCATTTATATATGTATATATATACATATAATCCAATGTAAATATTAATGCAATTTAAGTAAATAATAATAACAGTTGGCATAATTACATAATATATTATTATTCAGTAATATTAATTTGATCATTGATAAAATTATTATCCACGACTGTAGTATAGGATATTAATATTAAAATATTTACCGATATAAAATTATATTATATAGAAAAAAGAATGCATATAGAATTTTATAATTTGATTAAAAAATAATAGTATATACTAATACTATAATTATAGTGTACCTATAGAGAAAAATATAATTTTATTTGTCCGTTGATCGATAAAATTAAAAACGATTAAAATTAGAAAACGCTAATAAAAGTTGTCCGTGGACTTATGTTACATTCGCTATCTTTTAAATATTATACAAGTCAAAATAAATAAAGGAAATTTTGAAATATATTACTGTTATATACTGGAAACATTTTATAATAATATTTTATAAACCTATTTTGTTGTTTTTCATTTTTTTTCTAAAAAGAAAATTGTATTCTACTTGCATATTATATACTGCTTGGAAATCGTTAAAAAGTTTACTCGAAATGAAATTTCGCTTTTCAGTAGCAATAACGTGGACTTATTTATTTTTTCATGTTAATCTTTAGTTTTAATCAAATGGTTCTGTACTCTTTGAGTTAATAAGATTTATTTGTTGTTTGAACCGTAATATTTTATTATTAAAATACCCACCAAGTATTATCTAAATTCTACATACTCTTACATATTAACAAAAAACAAAAGTATATTTTTGTAGAATAAAACCAATATTATTTACTTGCTATACCTCAAATAATTAACAATATTCTATTAAGTGAAAATAACTATTGTATTAAGTATGATAATTATAGTATTTATAAAGATATAGTACATTTCACATGAAATATAAAATAATATAATATATTAGGTAGATATTTTATATAAATTATAAAAATAAAACATTTATAATATAATTATTGCATTGCATTTATGAGAATAATATTTATATAATAATATAAAAACCATATATATATAAATGTTTAAATCTGGAATTTATTGGACAACCCTTATAAATTTACTAATAAATATCTAGTATATTAAAATAAAATTTATATTCACATTTTATGTTATTTGATATTTTCCTATGGTTAACAGATTTCATATAATTTAAAAAATGTTTATTGTATATTTATAACTATACTGTTTAACTTAAAAATATTATACTAGAAGTTATTAATAAGTAAGATTTGTGCATAATTAAATATTAACTTTGTAGAATAAAATATGAATACTTAATAATGTATTCGTAACCTAGACAATAATACATATAATATTCTCGATTTTGTATTTATTTATTTATTATTATTAAGGCCTTTTTGGGCAAAGAGTGTACATAAGTGATACTATATAAAACATAAAAAATTAACAGTTATTATAGAATTTTATATTAATCAATATTCTAGTAATTTTGCACACAAATCAATTATTTATTAAAAACCTAGACTCAAACAGCGAAGTTTTCAAAATCTTCAAGGTGGAAAAGTTTAGAGGAACATCCAAAACGACCTTCTCGCTTATTTTTTGTTATAGATAACAGACCATTACCATGGCTTTTATTGATTTACAACTGTAAGGGTTATAATTTATAATAAATTATTTATGATAAGAAATTAAATTATATTGTTACATTGTGTAAATGATAGTGTTGTGGAAGGTAGAACGTAGGTGACCGAAGAAACAAATATACCACAACGTAATTATAATTTTTTTTTCTCCGGTTTAATATAGCCTATTCAAGTCCTTCTCCGCAACCACCACTTCCCTCCATCTATCTCTATCCATGGCTAGTTCTTCACCATTCAGGATTCCCAACATATCCAGGTCTTACCATCTTTGTCTTGGATGGCCGAGAGTCCGATTGCCTGTTCTCGACCTTGCCATACATACCCTGCCCAGTTCATCATTTTGATTTTCATAGTTAGACTCGTTGAGGGTTTTTATTAGTACCATTCTGGCCATATCTCGTTCTTCCAAAGCTCCTCAACATCTATTATTAAATCACTTTTTAGGTTTTTTTCTCTCCTTAAAATCTAGCACGTCTTTCACTGCTTATTTGATTACTTTTTCTAGTTTCTCCCACAATTGATCAAGCTCAGTATTATTGTCATTTTTAAATTTCTATCTATTGATTTAATATAATTTTGAAGGTTTGTGTTTTTTTTTAATTTTTCAACGTTGAACTCTTGGATAACTCTTTTCGTTTCTCTTCGTTTTACCGACAATCTGTGGTGTACTTGAATTCATACTAGAAAGTGGTCTGATATCCCGCAGATACCTCTTCAGCATTTCACATCTGTTATGCAGTGTTTGCTTCTGAAATTGATCATAACATGATCAATTTGATTTTTAGTTATTCTCCCGGTGGACATCCATGTTTGTTTATGAATTTGTTTATGTGGAAAAAACCTACTGCTTATGGTCATCCCTTTGGACGTTGAAAAAGATATTATTCTAACTCCGTTGTCTTTTGATTTATTATGGATGCTTTGTTGTCCTATCGTCGATTTAAAATCTATTTCTTTTCCAATTTTTACATTAAAGTCCCTTAGTACGATTTTGACCATATTTTGAGGTACTGTGTCATATAATGTTTCTTGTTGTTTATACAAATTATTTTTGTCTCCTCATCTTTGTCCTTTGTTGCAGCATAGCAATTAATCAGTATTATATTAAACCATTTAGTTTGAATTTCCAAGAGGAATAGTCTATCATTAATTAATTAATTATAATATTAGATTAATTTAATTTAAACAAAATAACGTATATAAATATATACAATAAATGTTTTAAAAATAAATTGACTAGTGAATATTTTATGTTGTAATATAAAAGGTGGTTTGGAAATTGGTTAAATTAACTGATATTTAATATTTATTAACAATAATTTTGCTAAATATGCATTTTCAAAATCAAATTATGGTACATTTTGTTTTTGGTTCAATTATAAGTGAATATTTTTTTAATTTAATTTTGCTTATTATTCTCTGAACCATAGTACACACTCCTTAGATATTTACAATATATTTTTTATGAGTGAGTATTCTTAACATAGTTACCTAAGGTAATGTAAATAACTAAACATAAAATATTTTCAAAAATTGAGTTTTTTTCATGTCTCTATTAAATTCTAATACCAGTATATTATCATTAGAAGATGAAAAATGCATATAAATTATAACGTTAAAACCATGCGTATATTGTTTAAGAAAAACCGCTACAACAAAACACGAAAAATTACGGTTTTTTTCTGGGTACGTTTATTTTATGTAGAAGTCAGATTTAAGAGAAAGATATTGCAAATATTAGTGAAGTTATCCATCCTATTTTATACTGTATACGTTTGCGACAATGCCACGCGTGACCGACTACGTTAATTTGCGGGTTTGTAAATGGTAGCAGTCGACAGCATACAATTTTCATAATATCAGTAACCATGTTCCGGTCAAGTGGGGATGCCGGTGTATAATAATAGCAAAATAAAATGACAATAAAAATAATATATTAATATATAACGCACAAGTTTTTGAATTTAGGGCTTGAAATCAATATTAAATGTCGATAAAAATCGATAAAACTTTTATAAAAAATGTAAATTAAAATCCAAATTGAAAATGTTTGATAACAATATTCAAAATTTATATTAATAATATTCAATATTTTAATTATAATTGAAAAAAAAATGAATCGATAATTTATATCAAATTCATAATAATTGTATACTTTTGTACACATTGATATCAAATTAAAAAAAAAATTCAATATAACAATTTTTTTAGTCGACGCTTCATGTTATTACATAATATATTATGATTCTATAGCATTGTTCATTGGTAGTTAATTTTAACTAATATATTGTAAATCGTGTTTGTATATTGTTTTATTAGTTGGTACGGTAAACAGCCATAAGGTTCCCACTACTAGGTATTTTTATAATTTTATAATTCATCGTTGTTTTGTTATGAGAAGATTTATTTTTATGCACCCAATTATATTATTCATTATTGAATATAAATGTATAATGCAATGATTATAAAATACAAATACTAGTATTTACTATTTATAATTAATGCTTATCTTTAAGAGTCTTACAGTTTATTTATCTATACTAAAACGTTATTAGATCGTTGGAATAATTCAATATAACTATAAATAAATAATAGTTATATTACCTATTATTTATAATAATAAGAAAATAAGAAAATTAACTAACCTAACTAAAGGTCTTCATCAGCGCGTTTTCAAAGACGTCGAGTTTCATAATTAATTAAACAGTCGAGAATGTATAGTCATATTCACATTTCACACTAGGAAAAAATAAAATCGCGCATGTCTTTTTTAAGTATAAAAATAACCTATTTTCAAGAGCCAATAACTGTACATTTTACTCTATAGAAATTGTAAATAATTAAAATTATAATCGATATCGATTAAATCGATATATTGAAACAATAAAATTATTTCAAAAAAATGATTTATGAAATCATAAAATTTTAAAATCGATACATAATAATTAAATTCAAATCGGAAAAAGTTAATATCGATAAGGAAAATTGAAAAATTTTATTTCGATTTCAAGCCCTGTTTTTGATTGTGGTTATATTTTTCATTTTGACAGTATATTACGCATTATCTATATATAAAACAAAATATTAAATTAATCTTATTTGAAAAAAATAATACGATAATCTGAATAATTTGTTGTTATCATAATAATTTTATACTTCGTTATTTTTAAATAATGTTATTTTCTTTTCAAAATATGTCATGTAGTTACATCCACTTACCCGCTTAAATAATAATATTAAGCATAATAAAGAATACGATTTTTTTTTTTTTAGAAAAATTATCAATGAGTTATCTTATTTACATAATTAAAGATTGACAAGTTATAACGAACTGAAGTTAATGAAAAATGAGTTCCACATGTTTCTTACTGAAAAAAATGCAGGAAATTCATTTGTCGTTATTTGAATTTTAACTTCACTTTATAATACAGAAAAATGTAGTTGAAAATGTGTAGTTAAGACCAAAACGTATCATTTTATCATAAGATATATAAATTATAATTTTGTTAATCAAAACGTTTTATTTTCAATATATTGTTATAATTTAATACAAAACGTTTTAATACCATACTTGAGTTAAACATGTTTTTTTTTAATATTAATATGATATAAATAAATATTTATGATTTTATCAAAACGTATTGTTTACAAGATTCATAAAGTTGTTAACTAAATATCGTTTTAAAACTTAAAATATTTTTAAAAAATGAGTTTCGCATATAAAGAATCAAAATATATAATTATGATACTAAAGATAAATTGAAAATTCTGAACGCGTCATCAAAAATAAATATAATGGGTATTATGATTATAGCTTATAGGTTTTATTATGTCTTGTTATTAACATAGCATGTTAATCTAAATTTTTGATGAACTTAAATTGCATTACTTATTATGATTACTAGTTATTCTGTTGCACATTATTTGGAAAATAAAGAAAATTAGTAAAAATAAATATTATCAATTTATTATATAAATATATTTTTTATATTACTGACCTTTGCACAGAATCTTTTTTTTTTTTAATGCAATCATATAACATGGTAATATTTACGATTCTGAGACTAAGCTTCTATACTACTTATATATTACCAGTCGTGATACTTCCGATCAACGTGAACGGCACACACACCACAATAACTAGCAAATCGGCTACGGCCAAGTTGACAATGAATATATTTGTGGGAGATGACTGCATTCTAACGTTTTTGTAAACTACAAGTACCACCGACGTATTGCCCACAAAACCAACCAAAAACACAGCCGAATATGCAATGCAAAACAAAATTGTAACTTCAGCCGAATATTTCATTTGGTATTCTTGCCAAGGCCAACGGTCTAATCCGTAGTCCCACAGCACGTTGCTCTGGTTGTCTTCCCTGCGAACATAATACGATGAAAACATGTTTTATCATTATTATATTGTTTAAGATTCACACGTTTCCGAGTAGATATAATAAGTACGATCACTTTAAGAATTTACTTCAGACAGGTTACCGGTAAAGTATTGTATTAAACTATTAATATTGTTACTTTATTAAGCATTTTCTTTCTACTTGCCAAAAATGTTTATAAAGAAAAATTATCCAGAAATGAAGAAAAAACAGCAAAAATCATGGAAACTAATTTTTGATCAAATTGTATTATGTACATAATGAAGACTCTAAAATTGTTTTGGGTATTTACAGTTAGGTATTTAACAATATAGTGGCGCCCACGTGGGTTATTAAGTAGTTCAACTGCACTGGAACCCAACAAAATGTGTGGTATTTTCACAATACCTTTTAATTTATATTTTTGATCGTGATAGTTGAAATTTATAAATTTTGGCGGTCCATGGATGTATTAATATAGACTCCATCGGATTACAAAAATTATGTGGGCGCCACTGATTTAATATATATATATATACAATAATAATATATATTATTACATTTTTCAATGTTTATTATTATTTTCAATTAAAACATAGGTACCCAGATAGCAATTATTAACAACAATAATTTGGTAATATTTTAACGTCCATTTCCCCAGTTCCCCCAAATCAATATTTTTTAAATTCGCCGCATTTAATCGTTTGTTATCTGTTTATAAAGATTTATTAAAGGAAAATTTTCGTAAAAACATACTTTTAATAATATGATCTTTTCAAAATAGGGGAGCTGGATAAATGCCTAATAATTTCAAATCAAATTTAAAGGAATAAAATAAAATACTATTTATTTCTATAAATTGTATGATTAGATTGAATTTTCCTCTTATTTTTTACAGACTTATTGGATTATTACTTTTGGTATTATTATACTATACTATGCATAGTTTGTAAAACAGATTATTTTATTTTATAGTTTTATAAGAATATATTAGTAGGTATATATACAATGTTCTAGATACCATAAAATATTTCGCATATAATAAATTTGAAACTTGTGCTAATACTAGTTGTTTTTATTTAGTGAATATTTTGTGCATGGCAAATTATTATTATTATTTTTTATACTGGCGTATATAAATAGGTAATTATATAATGTTACAGGAAGGCGCGTATCAAGAATAATTTTATGAGGGGGTTTCTAAAAATTTCTAAACGTTTCGTAGACCAAGCTACGAAAGTGTTATGTAATTTGGTAACTGAAATTTTAATACAACTATAAGTAATGCAATGCATGAAAAGTATTCAAAAAAGTGTTAATTAATATAATTATAATAATAAGATTTTTTACATAAATTTTAAATAAAATTCAGCCAAAAACATAATGAAAAAAATCATTAATTTGTTATAAAAATATTTATTAAGTTAAAGACATATGTATAATAAATTAGACACAATTTATTTTATTTAAAAATACTAATTTATAAAAAAATCACAATACTAAATCTAATTTTTTTTGACAGTTCGTCTAAAACTTTCTCAACTTTTACATTAATTTATTTATATATGTGCAATTGAGCTAATATCCATTGAGATCGTAGGGGGGGTCCTAACTCCCAAACCACCATGTATACATATTATTAGAAATATTTAGTAAAATTTCATTATATTATTAGTTCTTACCTAAATTGAATTTCTCACTAAACAAATTAATTAGTAAAAATGAATTAAAATTATAATAGATTTTTGTACAGCATTACTACTCAGTTCAGTACATGTTTGTATAAACAAAAACTGCGGCAAACATGATAAAAACTGTTATAAAGTGGCACTGCCCAAAACGGAACGGCAAAACCATATGGTCGTCGCCGAACGGCGTAACCGATGTGGTGTGGCCAGATTTTAATGATATTAGGTATATTATTTGTTGTAAAATAGTTTTATTCTAATTTTGTTTTACAATATCATTATGCACCAAATGAAAAATTATATTATAATATAAAAAGGTTTTTTTTTACGTTAGTTGATTTTTAACCCTGAGTAAAAATTTAGGTGTATACAATTTTTACTACCGTCGATTTCTACCCTCTTGTAAAAATATATATTGTAAAAATTACTTTTTATTCCATTTGATTGTCCCCACAGTTATTTTTTACACCCCTCGGTAAAAATTTAGGTGGTTAATATATTTTACCTCAATTAATTATTATTTCTGCGATAAAAATATAGGAATCTAGGACATTTTATCGTGGCCGTTTTGGCGTGAGGTTATTTTGGCGTAAAAATTATTTAATTATAAAAAATTGATCATATTAAATTCACAAAAATAATATTATTATAGGATTTATTATGTATCATTTCAAAATCATACATAATACACACACACACACACACACACATATATATATATTAAAGATTATGAAACGACTAATTTCTTAAAAATCTAAATACTTCCTTATCTATATAATATATGAGCATGACCCATTATTATGCTCCTCGGCGCAGTCACTTCGCTTCACAAATTAAAAATATCCTTCGATTTGTTGTGCAAAGCAATAACTTAACTAATCAAGATTTTATATTATAAATTAGAAAGTATTAAAGATATTAAAAAAATATTATTTGGGAGCGAAATTTGAATCGAGTAATTTTTACGTCAAAATGGAAATACGCCAAAATAACTTCACACCATAACGGATTGCGCCAAAACAGCCCGCCAGAATTTCCTTTCTCCATATTTATATTAATTAATATTTAATTTATCACTTCGATCAGAATCTAATATAATATAATTATTCTTTTTAGTAGGTTTATTGGGCCCTTAGGACCATCTCGTCTCACAACTAAGCCTCCATCTTTCTCTGTCTAAAGCTAGAATCTTCCAGTTAGACCCTCCTCCCTAACGTTTTACATCCTCTTTTATAACATCCTCCCATCGCATTTATGGTCTTCCAAACGGTATTTTACCTTTTGGGTTTTACTCCATCACTGCACGTATCAGTGGGTTTTGTTTTCTACAGACATGGTCAGCCTATCGCAGTCTTCCCCTTCTGATAATTTCTTATATTTTAAACTCATCATATAGTAATTCCAGCTCTATATTTTTTCTATTTCTCCACTCTTCCAGTTACATTATCCTTGACTGGACTATAAATTCTCCGTAAAACTTTCGAGTTTTAAAAAATATATATTTTTTTAATTAAATTTATAAATAAAGATTATACTAAAAATAAACCTAAATATTATCCAAGACTTTAATACTTAATCATGATCGAGTAAAGAATTATTTGTTTTTTCAAGTAACTATTCAAATAGATATTTTTATACGTACACATCATATAAGTCAATATAATAAAGTTATAAATGCAAATCAAATTTTTGTTACTTATAATATTATTATACAAAAAATTAGTGGGTATCCATATAATTATTAATTATTTATATAACTGGTAAATGCATATAATAAACATTTTAAATTAAATAAATAAATAAATTTATTAAAATCTTATGATTTTCCATAATAATTACATGGAAAAACCACGAAAGTCGAAATTATAATTTTCTTTTTCGAGAAATAATTTTTTTGATCTTTTTATACACATATTTTATACATCTTTGGAATAAATATTCTCTCATTTTTCTTGTGATAATGAAGTACTTATTACAAATACTCTTCTATGTAAAGGATAAAACAATAATACCTATCTGGAATTCATCCTGATCAATTTCAAAAACTACATATGTGGTTTTCACACAAAGACAACACTGAATGTTCAAAAAAATTAATTAATTTATTACATTATTACACATTTAAATGATAAATAATACTACACGTCATAATATTCTTAATAAATAATAAAAATAATAAAAAACGGGAAGGTAAATTTTGAACGTTCTCCATCGTCATTTCGGTTTTCGAATAAATTAATGGTTTATTATAATTAAGATTTAAATGCAATATTCCAGTGATATTGCATATACGATTCTGAGGGAAACTCAATATAATACAATATATTATACTGATAAACCGCTGTGGATGTGAACGCGATCAGCGAACGCGAACCACGAACTAAAATCGCGTTGGCGTCGTCTTCGTTTATTCTGAACGATTTTACGTCGCGATCGAAAGTAATTTATATCGCATTATTCAATCGTACTCAATATTTTGATGTGTGCAATACACTAGTGAACGGTGTAAACGAACCTACTGTTAATTTTTAAATTATAATGTATACATCTGATGAATTAAATATATTGAAATTTTTTTTTGAAGAAGATGATAATGACGTTTTGATCTGATATTTTATGATGATATTTAAATAACTGGTATTTGTCAGAAGAATACAGAAAAGACCATAATCCATTGTTTACAAAGAGAAATACGGAAAGTTATAATGAAATACTTATCAACGGTCATTTGATAAATAATGAAATCTAATTTCGAGAATTTTTTAGAATAAATTATAATCAGTTTGATTTTATTTTGAATTTAATAAGAGATGACCTAGCCTTAAATCCTACGTTTTTTTATGAGGAAATCATAAAATGAGTGTAATATCATAATTTTTTTCAAAACAACAAATTAATCGCAACGCGAACAAATTTAGATTCGCAACCGTGACCGTGCAAGGAAAACCAACTATATTTCATTTATATTATACCAGTGGTCACGTGATAATGATGCGCATTCTTAGATCGCGGTTCGCATTTGCGATCGCGCAAGGGAAAACGTATCTTTACAAAAGTTTACTACGTATGTAAATTACATATGTTATATGTAAATATTAAAAACAAATTTCAAGTTCTTACGATCAAAATTCAAGGAGTTATCATAAAACAAACAAAAATTAAAAAAAAAAAAACCGTAATTTATCTGATTATCAGCTCCTTAAGAAAAACTTTTAAAAAATTCGAAAAATGAACTTTACAAAGTACCAACTAGATGAAATTTACTACCAAAATCATACCCTATTTGTGGTAATCCGACCATGTTTATACCCGAAGAAATATTTTCAAACAATTAAAAACACATAAAATATCATAATATTTAATACTACTAAAGATTTAAACTTTAAAAACTTATAAAAAAAAATTGTTACTTACGATTTTTATAATATTTTGTAAATAGATTAATTAGTATATGAGTAGGCTTCAATAAAATTGTCAAACCATTAAACTTAAAAATTGCATGTAATATTAAATATTTTTGAAAAAAATTTCAAAGCTCCAAATTTAGTTAGAAAATCATTTAGAAAAAATATTCAATTCCTTACAATCAAAACTTAATTAGTCATTATGAAATGAAAAATTTAAAACAACAAAAATCGTAATTTTACCGATTTTCCACCATTTTTTTGGTTGTTTTTCCTTGCCTAAGGTAAAACTTTTAAGAAATTCGAAAAATAAGCTAAACCAACTAGATGAAATTTAGTACGGAAAAGGTACCCTATATGTGGTAATCGGTCCATTATTTCTACCCCAAAAAAATGTTGACATTCATAAAAAAAAATATCTTTGTAAAACCAATACATAACTTGATCCGCTCAGAACCTTATAACTAAAATCTTAATTGTTTTGAAGAGTTGGTAACCAGGAATCATTTTCAGAATATGTTAAGCTAACGTTCGTTGAATGATAATTAGTTCTAAATGGAATGTTATAATTCGTCTCAATTAAGAGTTATTTTGTAAACATATTTCATTTTTTATTGTCTCTAATTTTTAAAAATTATAAATAAATAATTTTGAAGATAATAATGTTTATAGTTTTAGCCTACCTTCCTAAACGTTATTTCAATAGTTCAATATTTTTTAATTGTTTACTTCAATGAAAAATATATTATATTTAAAATAAAGAATAAAGAAAGAAATGATCACAATAATTCAAATTCAATGAAACTATCTAAAGTTAATGATTTTAAATAACAATTAATATATTATAATACTGACGTTTTATACAAATAAATATCATAAATCTGACAAAAATAGTTAATTTTTTTAAAAAATAGAAGAATTAGTATAATTGTAGATATTATTGAAAAACTACTATTTTGTAAAGTACCTATTTATATAATATTTAGAAAAATTCGAATTGTCATTGTGAGGGTTGATTGTGAAAAGGTTTGATACAAAACAAAAATAATAATTTATTATGTTTGATTGATAAAATGTACATCATACATGTATCATATTATACCATAATATTTCATTCATATATAAGTAATGAAAGTGTTTTGTTTTGTTTTTTTTAAAATAACGTTATATATAGTCCATTAATCAATATTTTACAAGCAGATTAATTATTATGACAGAAAATATTTTATACTATAATACCTATATATGTGTTTATATATACCAACTTTGAACTTAAACTGAAAATCAAAGTAAATAAATAATTACAATTAAATAAACATTTATTATTAATAATCATGACAGTTTTAAATTGTTCATTATAATTACTATATTAATATAGTATTTACACGTTATTGCTTATACGTTTTCCTCGCATTCATTAATAGATTAATAGGTAAGACAATATATTAAATATTATATTTTTATATTATAATTGAAAACTTTAAACTAAACAAAATAAAAAAATATTATAAACAAAATACTTCACATATCACATGTAATTTTTGTTATTATGATAATTTGTAGCTATAAAAACACATGAAATATTCAAGTATGTATATTAAATACGTATAAATATTATTAAAATTAGGTATTGACTCATTTATTTGAATGCAATAATATTGCATTAGAAAATATGATTCTGAGCGAAACTAAATATATTACAATACACTATACTAATAATTCATTCTAAAATTTTACTTAACTTGTATACTACCTATGTTAATACTAAAAAAATTTTCAAATCTCCACGATCAAAACTCAATTAGTTATCATAAAATTTAAAAATTTAAAATCGTAATTTTGCCGATATTCCGTCATTTTTTTGTAGTTTTTTTCTACCAAGGAAAAACTTTTGAAAAATTTGAAAAATGAGCCAAATAAAATACCAACTAAACGCAATTTTTTACCGAAAGCATACCCGATTTGTGGTAATCAGACCATTATTTCTATCCGAAAAAATGTTTTCATATATCAAAAAAATATATATATATATATATATATTATAAATAATATTCAATTCTATAAAAATATTCAAATTTTAGAAGCTTATAAAAAAAAATTGTCACTCACGATTATCAAAATATTTTGTAAAAATATTAAGTTGTATATGATTAGACTTCGATAAAATTTTCAAACCGTTAAACTGAAAATTGAAGGAAATATTAAACATTTTTGAAAAAAATTCAAAAATGTATACCTAGTCAGAAAATTAATCGTTTCGAAATTTTTTTATCCAATAAAGCATACTTATGTGAATACTCAAAAAAACTTTTAAATTACTACAATTAAAACCTAATTAGATATTACGGAATAAAAAATTTTAAATAACAGAATCCATAATTTCGCCGATTTTCGTTTGCTTAGCTTAAAAAGCTTATAAAAAAAATTGTCCGTCACGATTTTAAAAATATGTTGTAAATAGATCAAGATATATATGATTAGAGTCTGATAAAATTTTCAAATCAAAAAATCAAATATTACAAGACATATTAAACATTTTTGGAAAAAAGTTATAAGTTAAATACTTAGTCAAAAAATCAATTAATCGTTTCAAAAAATTATTCTATAATGTAGAATACTTATTTTGACACTTAACAAAAGTTTCAAGTCCCTATGACCAAAACCTAATTAGTTATCACGAAATTAAAAAATTTAAAATAATAGAATCCGTAATTTTGCCGATTTTCCGCCATTTTGTGGTAGTTTTTCCCCTCCCAAGGAAAAACTTTTGAGAAATTCAAAAAATTAGCTAAATAAAGTACCAACCAGACATGATTTTCTACCGAAAGCATACCTTATTTGTGGTAAACGGACCATTATTTCTACCCGAAAAAGTGTTTTCATACATCAAAAAAAAAAAAAAATCTTTATAATACCAATACATTTTTCGCTTCGCTCAGAATCTAAAACGTATTAATGGTATATTAATACAATAATACCTAATGAATAATGATACTGTATTTATGATTATTTTTTTTTTCTTGGAATACCGTAGTTATAAAGAATTTTCATAATGTTCATTTAAATTATGCATAAACATTTTATACTGTTTGATATTATATTTCTAGACATTAAGTTTAAAAAAGTAGGAAGGTCGATTGTGGACGTTTCTCCTTCGTCCCTTCGGTCCTCGGAGAAATTAGTGATTTATTATACTTAAGATTTGAATGCAGTGATATTATATTAGAAAATACGATTCTGAGCGATACTCATTATATTACAATAATACTATACTAATAATCCATTCCAAAATTTTACCACGTGTGTAAATTACATAATATGTAAATATTAGTTATAAGTTCCTAGAACCAAATTTCAAGGAATTAAATCGTTAAACCCAAAAATTGCAGGTAATATTAAACATTTTTGGAAAATATTCCAGAGCTTAACGGAAACCGTAATTTTGCTGATTTTCTGTAGTTTAACTATAAAAGATTACAAAAAAAAATTGTCAGTCACGATTTTTAAAATATTTTGTAAAAATATTAAATAATATTTAAGTAGGCTTCTATAAAATGTTCAAACTGTTAAACCCAAAATTGCATGTAATATTAGACATTTTCGGAAAAAATTTCAAAGCTCTATACCTAATCAGAAAATCAACCAAAATCAAATCAAAGAAAATATGAATTTTTATCTGTCAAGCAGGAAATTTAATAACTGAAAAAGGTTTTGTTTTTGATACTGAATTCATCTTCAACATATTCATGCTCACATTGACAGTATAAAGCTTAAAAAATGTTAGGTTTCATTAAAGGCATTTATAAATCTCATTTATAAAGTTGGTTAAAGCTTTGAAGGCCTTGTGTCTACTGTGCTCTAGTACATTCTATTGAATACATCATATTGAACTCATACATTGTTTGGTATAGCTATATCGTTAAACATGTTTAAAGAAAGTGTTTATTTTTTGCATCATTTACGTTAAAAATCACACACTAGCCACACGATTAAACTCATCTTTTTCAATCGCTATAATTATCTTTCTTAGAAAACAGAAGAATTCAAGGCAATTGGACTTTCCTTTGCAATTTTTTGCAGGGAAAAATTGTCTGTCTTGTAATTCTCAATAATATTAATATTAAAGTAGGTAATATTCTTTTCATTTTGTAATGTGTATCCTTTTTTTGTCCTTTCTCTGTTTATGATCTTTTTTTATAGGATAATGCGGATTTTTAAAATATGAACCTATCATTATTATAACTAAATTAGTTCTATTATTTTTATTAGTTATTTTAATTTATCTATAAATATATCTTCTTTGTTATTATATTAATATATATTTAATTATTTTGTATTCATTTATATATATATTGATATATAAGTATAAATTAATTTTGTAATCTTGTAATTTATTAGGCTTACTATCTGTATTTGTAATAAATAATTAGAGTTAGGTAATTTATTCAATAAAATAGTTTAAACCAATGAGGAAAAAAATAGTTAAAAAGTTTAAAACAAATCAATATTTTTTGAGTATATAATGTCTGATTCATTTATACACACGTCCTAATATTTCATAAAATATTCGATATGTTATAAAAAACAAATTGTATATATTTGCAGATCTTTTATTCTACAACGATGTGTTGTTTCAGTAATACACACAAAGAGAGGAGGGAGTTAAGGGGTCACAACCCCCCTCCCAAATGTCTTCCATTGTTCAATTTAGATTCAAAATCCAGCATACGTTCATGCAACGAATCTCCCTGTGACGTAAAAATTTACAGTGTGGAAATATACTATTAAACTTATTACCATATCACTGCATATTCTACGAAATTCTCCTCTTTGAGAAATTATTACAAGCACAACCTCCCGCCCCTCCGAAAAAAATCCTGTGTACACCACTGTGTTTTTTCGTTTAAATATATATTCATTGGGTATATTTTTCTCGAAAAAACTGTCCCCATAAACACACTTACAAACTATTTATAATTTGTTTTAATGGGGTTTTTTTTTCAATCTTTTGTCACTACAGCATTGAATATAATATAATACGCTATAAATATAAAAATAAATTAAAGCATTTCTATAAGATTTTTGAATAAAAAGGACGCGTGGAAATTCTTTCACATTTTTAAAGATATTAAATTAATTTGAAATTTCTCGTTTTCTCAAATTGTTCATCTTTTATTGTCTGCATCTAACAAATGTATAATATCTTTAAAGACTTATATAAAAATATTATTTAATATAAAAGTAAAACAAAATCTTAATTGCATTTCAGTGTTGCTTATCACGAAAATAAACAACGTATTTTGGACGTATTCGTGTTTAAATTTTCAAGTATTAAAAATTAAAAAGGAAAAATATTATATTTTACTATTCTGCAATGATAACTACTTATAATATATTTAAAAAGAGGGAAAGTCCATTCCAGGGGTTTCTTCTTCGTCCCTGCAGTCTTAAGAGAAATAAATGATATATTTTAGTTAAGATTTGAGTGTAATGAATTTACAAAAATATGATTCTGAGCGAAAAGTCAGTTATATAATATATTATACTTATAATGCATTCCAAAATTTTACCACGTGTATAGACTATACAATTGTATGATTAAAATATGTAAAATAAAATTCGTCAAAATCATAGTTTCCGTGAATTTTGCAGTTTTTCATCAATTTTCTGGTAGGTTTTCTTATCTAAATATTGAGGCACAAATAAAACATCTTCATAAATCTAATATATTCTTCGCTTTACTCAAAATCTATAACCAAATTATTATAATTTGTCATAGTAATACCAGAGGCGTATTTAGCAATTAATAAAGGGGATCCAATTTTTTTTTTTTTAGAAGCTTTCATAAAACTAAACACCATCCCCCCACACCCGTTTATTAATGTAAAAAAATTAATTAAACATGTTCTGTATCTATATATATTATAATACAAAATCTAAAATAGTATTATTAATAGTAATTTTTTATTTTTTTGTTGGTCATGGAGGGGTTTAAACTCCTCCCCCCCTAAAATATGCCTCTGAGTAAAACTAAATATAATTGGTATAATTAATGTTCAATTTATCAATGCTGCGTATGTCAGAAACCTATTAAGTAGAAGTCATTTGTTGACGTTTTCTTACATCAAAAAGATGAGTAGGTATAACTGAAATGTATACGTTAAACTATCTCTTGTCACCAGCATGTGTTTTCTACAAATACCAACTGAATCTTTTTGATAAAATAGTTTCAAATTGTTCCAACTTAAGTTTTAAGCTAATAGATTTCATTAAACACTAACAATGTCCTATTTTAATAAGTTTTTATCGATTAATTATCTCATAATGCGGTTAATGCGGTTAATGCTGTTTTTTAGTATGAAAATAAACCAAATGTTTTGAAATAAACAACTAACGTTTGATTTACTCATATTTTTAAAATTTTAATTACTTTAATTATTAAATTAAAACTATTACTAAAGGTAATTCAATTAAATTTTTGAGCTTTTCAATATTAAATAATAATTATGTTTTAATAGGTACAATAATACAATATTAAGTATAACGTACACTACAATTAAAATTATGTACGAACTGAATGTTAATACTGTAGTTAAATCACGGTTCAACAAATATTTGAAAAGTTTGACACGGGCATGTTGTACAATTTTTAAAATATTAAAATCACAATTCACAGTCCAAATAATAATATTATATTTTATATAAATAATAGTTTATGTTTATTATTTACACTTTATGATGATTTAATGAAATATATCAATATTATGCGTAATCATTGAATACGTGTATTCGTTATTCTATTGTGTATCACGTTTGACTTGACTAACAAGGTGTACGATTTAATAAGATCAAAGAATATTATAATAGTATAGTTTATATTACATAATCAAAAACATACCTCGGAAATTCCATAATTACAATTTGCATGTAACTATGTGATATTAATGGAATTCTTTTCACCGTCGTTACCTAGAACACCGAGTTTATTTGTATTGTGTCTTATTAATTTTATTATAAGTATTCAATTAATAACAGATTTAACTTTATTTTGCGGCATTCATATAGAAAACGATAAAATGTAAACGCAATGTTTGTTGTTTATTGAATGTTCGACAAAGTAAAAACCGCGTGTGAATCACGATTAAAAAAAAAATAATAATAATAATAATAATAATAATAATATAATATTAGTAGTATTTCTTTAGTAGTGTACGTCAACAAGTGGCTGGACGGTGACGATTGTCCGCACGGTGCCGCGAAGGACCGGTAGCGACGGTGAAAACGATGACGAAAAATCGCATGGTTCTCGCGTCCGCAGTGGTCGACTACGCATAAAGACAAGACACCGGAACGAAAACAATGCCAGCAGACATAAACACGCAGTGTGTAAATGTGCGCGCGCATGCGGACAGGGCCTTTAAGTTCGGCGTGTGCGTGTAAGCGTGGCAAAACGGCCCCCAGCTGTCTGCGAGAACGCGGCGGCGGTTGCTCTACTATACAATATAATATAATATTATAGCGAACAAGCGAGTGCGTGTCGACGGGGTGGATCGAGGGTGGGGAAAAGTGCGATGGGTGAGTTTTTGCGGACCGCGGCGACCGACTTTCGAGCAGACGAAGAACATTTTTAGGTAAAACGACGAAGAGCAGCTGTGCCATCTGCCGGGATAACGTATACGCCGCCACCGATTTAACTATAAATAATAATAATAATAATAATAATAATATTCTGATTTATATTATTATGATATATATATATATATATAGGAAATATTTAACTTCCCGGTGTTATTACTAGTATAACTACCCTGGTATATTCACCAATATTATTGTTGCGCGATTTCTTAGATGGTATATTTGGATTATTTTTACTTTTAAAATATTAATCGCTGATAAAGCGATAACCGAACTGACTGTGCGATAAAAATAAAAACGGTATAGGTAGTGGAAAACGCACATAATATTATACCGTATCGATCCTGCTGACTGCGCGCGGCAATGCGGCTACACGGCCTAATATATTATAGTAAGTAGTTATGTTTATTCGCCCGTTAAAAACGCCGCCGTCGACACCTTTTGACCCCGTCGCGGCAACTGAGTCGATGATATTATGTTAATATATTACAATATCGCTGTGGTTTATCGTAAATATCTTATTGTTGAAGTTAAGTATGGAATGTCTAATTTTTAATGTCGTATGAAATAATATTAATTGATTTCGATGAAAAATAAACGAAATAAACATTTGATATTATTATAATTCATATTACCTAATTTTGCTTATAATTCTACAAAGTAAAACGAATCCACCTAGTCGGAATGTATGTAATATATATACCTAATTAAAATATTTTTATTGACTATTTTCTCCCAAAAAAAATGTGTGATCCAATAACACTCTCAACTGCTTATATTACATTCGCTCAGAGGTAAATCCAGGGTGTCCGATTGGAGGACCCGAGAAAAATTCAATTTCACATCGATATTTTGCTGAATGTATACCTATATAATACGTATTACACACAAAAATTATAGTTCCCCCCCCCCTTATCATGGGCTAGATCCGCCCATATATTCACGTAAACTGTAATTTTGACCTACTAGTATTTAGTTATTTTATGATAACTAATTTTTCTGTTACACATTATTTAATAAATAAAGAAAATTTATTAAAAAAAATTAATATAATATAATGCATATCTGATTTAGTTTCACTCAGAATCATATTTTCAAATGTAATATCAATGATTTCAAATCTTGATTATAATAAACAATTAATGAAGACCGAAGGGATTAAAGGTAATAATCAAATTTACCGTAGTAAATCGATAGTCAAGAGCGAAAAGTTAGTGAAATACAATTTACTGTGTGTCGTGTGGTTGAAAAAAATCGAACACTGCAACCATACGAATGCTTGATGTAC
>CM023360.1:41001833-41072140 GCA_013282895.1 Eriosoma lanigerum
TAGTAGTAGTAGTAGTAGTAGTAGTAGTAGTAGTAGTAGTAGTAGTATAAACCATGTATATGATACACAATAAATTTGGTACAATATACAGGACGATTGGAAATTAATTTTATTCTATCTAAAATCAAAATAAAAAATAATATTTTTCTTCTTTAAATCGTCGCATCGCTATTTACAAGGCGTAAAATTACAAAATATTATATTATATCCAAAGTTCTGATAAATGTAATAAACCTAAAAAAAAATAAGATGGACACAATTTTTTAACTGGAATAATATGAGTACATTTTAGATAACAACATTCAGTATAACTCGGTATAGTGTGATTGGAATGCCGTGTGACGAAATAATGATTTCAAAAGCGAACCATTTCGCTAACCACTCTGTACACATTTTATGCGCGCGATCGTCACAGCTGTGGACCTTGTCTGGGTGCCTCGGTATGTTTAAGTGCACTCTCTCAAACCGTGCGTTTTGTGAAAGTTCAAACCAAACCAGACCTACGCGTGCGCTGTCACCGCCGCCCGCCGTCTGATTATCCCATGCGGGGCTGTATATTCTACAAACTATCCTTTAAGCCACCACGCGGTTGTTATTGCGTAAACTCATAATATAACATTCAGAACTATAATAATAATGGTGTATACGGGGAGTAACTTAAACCAGGTTGGTCAATAACTAGTAACCACACTTGGATATTTCTCCGAACATGGTATTATTCGGAATACTCCGTTCAGGAATTATTTTTTAAATGTTTCCGAATAATTTAAAAGCATTGCATTACTGATAAATGATAATATTGTCTATTATATCAAATATTTCTTATGAAAATCAATGAATTTCAAATTTAACACTTTGAGTTATTATTTTTTTAAATATTTAATAACAAAAAAAATTTAATTATTAAATATAATAAGTATATAAAACACATAGATATTTATTTATATTAGGTATATTATTCTAAATACTATATTTGAATACTTTTATCATAAAATAGACAAATATTTGTCTTGGACTATATAGTGCAATCTTGTAATTTGTAAAGTATTTGAGTAAAAGTATCCTTTCTGATAACTTTTAGAAGTATTTATATATATATATATTTGAAATCAAATATACACAACTTTTATTTAATATTTTTTATATAGTATTACGATGACTTGTATTAGTCCTATTTATTACCAACCCTGCAAGTAGTCATATTTCCATTTGAAACGTCTATACTAGTATAATAATAATATGTATTATGTATATAGAATATCTACTTATATAATACGTTTTTAAATTTATTAATGTATTGTTGCATTATAAGAGTATCTGTAAAAGTATTTAACTGTCAAGTACTTATTTAAAAATATCCACCCTGTGTGCAATTATTAATATAATATAGATAATTATTTTAATTGCTAATTAATTTATATATAATGATAAATTAATTACCTACGTAGGTAGTTGTTTAGGATTTGAAATTTAAATAAGTAGGTTATTACCTAGTAGGTAACTAATATTAAAATTAAAATAACCTAACTTAAAAGTTACGAAAAGGTAGAATAAAAGTAGGTACTAGTAAACTTTTTAAGAACAGTCAACAACATGTGCACGTGTATTGATGTAATAACGCAATGTTATATAAATAAAAAATAAACAAACAAAAAAAACGGGGAAGTTGATTTTGGATGATCCTCCTTCGTCCCTTCGGTCCTTTGATAAATTAGTGATTTATTATAATTAAGATTTAAATGTAATGGCATATTGAAATCGAAAATACGATTCAGAGTGAAAGTCAGTTAGATATACAATATATTATACTGATAATCAATTCCAAAATTTTATCACCTATCTGTAAACTATCTATGATAATACTCGAAACAATTTTCAAGTCCCTATATTCAGAATTGCATTAGTTAGGTATTATAAAACATCTAAAATCAATTATGTCAAAATTACGATTTCCATGAATTTTGCTGCTTTTCCGTTGTACCTTGTGCCTATTAATATTTTAATTAATATTGCTATATGTGAAGTTGCATTATATAGATATAACTTCACATAGCACGACTATATATAATTTAATTTCTATGTAATATTGTAAATCGAAGTTATTATATTATACATTTTTTTGTGACATTGCATGATGTATGTTTTATGATATTAAATATCTTTTGTGATATGAAATTTGAGATTTATAAATACAATCATAATATAATTATCAAAATTACTTTATTGCATAAAGGGCAAGTATATATTTTAAAGAATTTTACCTCACTATGTCGATTACTTTTTACCTAATTCATATTTTTAAAAACTCTTATCATTAACATATTATTTAATTTAACTAAAAATATGTTTTGGTTTACTTAATTTAAAATAAAAATAAAATTATTTTTTAATTATAAAATTGATTTACAATTAACATTTGTACTTTCTATTAAGTACTCATGCAATTATATAATTTAAAAAAAGAATTAAATGTAGACAGTATGTAAGTTGATTACAAAAATATAATCTTCTCTCATTTCCAGTCTCAACATTTATAAGTCCTATAACAACCTATTTGAATACTTATACTGAAAATTAATAATTTTAATTTGATAAATTTTAGAAAAATTAAGCTTACAAAATTATTTTAGACTATATAAAATAAATGTTTTTTTTTTTTAATTTGAGTAATTCAAAAATATGTGTATAGATTAATTAAATATTACTATCATATTATATGGTATGCGTGATTTTACATTAGGAATTAAAAAATATAAAATTGGTAAAAATTTATTGGTAATGACGTTCAAAACTGAACAATAAACAATAGGTCTATAGATACATTATAAGTACACATAAATACGGCATATATATATATATAATATAACTTTTCCTTTGGCGATTCAAATTATACATTTCTCTCGTCAATCACTACCAATATAACATTTTCACCAGGTTAAAGTTTATAGTATATAATACATTAATACTAAAATGCCATAAGATCAAAGTGTACACAAAGTTTGGAATATATTTTAAAAAACAGTACATGCACAATCTGTATTTTTGTATACATGCGCAGGTATAAATAAACAGTACAGTTTAAATAAAAATAATATTATTAATAGAATTATCGGCATTCAATAAAAATGTAATGGCATAAAACATAAATGTGGATAAATAAAATTTAAATACATTTTAAACGTCTAATCACTAAACTAATCCTTATTTATCTTAACGAATGAATTAACAATTCGTTAAAATGAACGCACTTCACCATTGTTTGTCTATATAGAGTTTATTTACATTAAATTTAGGAATTAAAATGCTTAAAAATGCCCAATAGTGAAATGACCAATATAATATATTGTACAATTAAAGAGGGTGGATATAAATACAAATAAAAAGTTATTCAGTGTTATTTATTTTAAAATATATTGGATTTGAATTGTTTCATACCACTATTTCTTTTCAATAGTATTATAAAAGAGTGTTTTATATTTTAAGCTTTCGAAAACTCAAGCACGTAATTACATCACATGAGTTGGCCCAACTACAAAGTAAGAAATAATTACAATTTGTATCCATGTTATCAGAACTTGCAATTCCATAGTTTTCCAGCCAATTAGTTTTTGCCAATTGGTCAAATTCAAGTAGTCCCGACTCCAAACATATTTCAACGTACCTACTCAAACATTCATTATTTATACCGAACCGTTATACGCTGTTTTGCATTGGCCTATTTGAATTAATGTGTATGCGTATGATAATATACCGATGATTGTGTATTTAGATTATATAAATTAGTTTTCATGTAAAGACGTTATGATCTAACAGAATATCGTGGAAGTTCGATCATTCAGAGATCTAATTCAAACCAGGTTCCGCTAAAACTTTTACTTTTGTTTTTTGTTTCTTCTTTTTTTATGTGAATTTATTTTTCCGAGATGGTTTTGCACAACAAATCGGAGTTAATTTTCTGGAGTGGAGAGACGAATGCTAAAGACGCACTCTACTTACCTACCCAAAACATTATATATTTGAAAACACGCACAATACAAATGAGACTATATAGATAAAATATTTGGCTCGAATTTGTAACGGATCAATGGAAACTGAGTATTAAGTTTCGGCGTTGGAGCTATAAAAAATATCGTTAGGTGATGTCAAACATTAAGACGATGCTTATTTGACCAAAAATGGTATGACCCTATCCACTCTACTCACCCGAAATCGCCTTTTGTGACTATGTTTTATTCCCCCAAATGAAAATTGCCATGAAAGGAAATCGTTTTGTGGATATTTCTGACGTAAATAAAAAAAACGACGGAGGTATTGTCAAATATTACAAAACACGAATTTAAAAATTGTTTCGAAAAGTGGAATAGTGAAAAGTGCACAAATTCCAATGGTGAGTAGGTTAGGTTAGATTAACTTTTAAAAAAAATAAAGGTAAATAAATTAAATAAAAAACTGTCTGTACAAATTGTTCAGTTTCTTTTGGGTACCCCCTCGTATAATATTAATATATTATAAATTTATAGCAATTTTATGTCAAAAGATCATTACATACTACTTAGTAATTACTAATTATCAATAATTTTTCATGTGGTTTGTGTCTTTAAATTTATGTTGATTAATATTATTAAAAAATAATAATAATACAATATATGTACTTATACATTGAAAATTAATATTATTATTACTAAAAAGAAATACATTGCAATTTATTTGTGATTATGATAGACGAGTATATTCTTTATATTCCTTTATGAATTTATATGTTGTACTGTTAGTTTATAACTAGATATTATATTATATATAGGTTAGTGTCAGGCTTGATTTATATTAGGTATTAATATATTAGTTAAATATTAAACCAACTTTTAAATTAAATTAAATGGATCCAAAAAAGAAAAGGGTGATAAGTGAAGAGTATGTGGTACAAATAATTCAAATAAGGAAAATACAAATGATACAATTAATAGTGTAAATACTATACAGGATGTCCCAGATCTTAATTTTTCAAATTATTATTTAAGCAATGGACTATAATATTACCTTTATTACTTATTTTAAAAATGAAGTCTCATAAAAAAATAAAAAAATAAACTCTTTATTTTTTAACTTTTTAAGTAATTAATAATTTGAAGATAGCTATTTTAAAGAGTATATTTATATGAGAAATTCGACGTATCAATATCTTGATTTAATCAAGATTTCAATTTTTAGAAATTTTTTATATTTATTGGAGAAATTATATTTCTGACGTCATTATTTTTAATAATTTAATATTTTCATATCAATGCGTAAAATTTGTTTTATCAATATTATCATGAACGCTCTCGGTACTTACCACGGTTTAAAATATAAACTGTTATTTTTGTAGTCTTGTAGAGTTTCTTAGTTATCAACACGAACTAAGATAGTACCTTAATTGGTGGTTATAAATTTTTATTGAAAAATTATTATCAATCTACAAATTGTAACACTAATTATAATATTGATCATATGAATTTTGCATCCCACGATATAATCACAGACTATGTAAAATATAATAAATGCTATAATAATAACGTCAGAAATATTATTTTTCCAATAATTATAATTTTTTTAAAAAAATCAAAATCTTAATTAAATTAAGAAATCGATGATTCGAAATTCTCATATAAATATACTCTTTAAAATGACTACCTTAAAATTTTACTTAACTTAAAAAACAATTAATTTTTTTATGTGTGATCTTTTTTAAATTAAGTAATAAAGGTAATATTATAGTATGTAGCCTAAATAATAATTTGAAAAAAACTAAATTAAATTTTTTTAAGATTACGCGGAGATATTACAATTAGTAAATAGATCTGGGATACCCTGTACACAAAATGATATTGAAGTTGAGGAGGAAATGCCAAGGGGGGTAAGTATATTATGCAAACGGATAATAGAATATACAACAGCTATATAATGAAAGATATGCCATAATAATTAAATTTAAAGTATGAAACCCTGAAAGATAATGTTGAACATGAATCTATAGAGTGTAGGAATAAGATAATTGATATAAATATAAAATTTTAACAGGTTGATATGACAATATAAGGACATGAGTACATGATGAAAAGTAAGAACAGTTCATGAGGATGTAGTAAAAATTATAAAATGAATTAAATAAAATACAAGAAAATATAATATAATATAAAAAAATATAATTTTAGATACAGGGTACAATAAAGAAGATTTACTAGGTAACATTTACAGATAATCGTAAGGATAACCCAAATGAGTTTATTGATGTACTTGTTACAAACAGTAAAACATCAAACCAACATGCCAATTACTGATCAAAATTATATCGTAAGCCGTAAATATAGTGGAATAATAATTTTACTAAACATTAACTAATCACAAAAATTGTTTTAATAACAAACGATTAACGCTTATACAAATTAATATCAGTCATTTGCAAAACATTATAAAAATAGTAAATAAATGAAGTTATTACATCTACGTGCAAACGTGATTCAATACCGACTAATTTCCATGTGCGATAGTCGGTACACAATCGATCAAAGCGGTGAGAGTCACGACGACTCTGTAGCGACATAATGAAGAACCATCATTAACTCCGCAACAACATAATAATCAATTTAAGATTATTAATAATATTTACTTTATAATCATTAAGTTTATTTGTGCGTTAACGGTTAATGGGCATCTTTTTTTAATTATTTAAATATTATACTTTATTATAACATAATACAAAATTATCGAAATATTAGGAATGTACAACTTGATGGACATAGAAAATTTTTTAAAATTACCAATTAGTAGTTTAAGCGATTATGTTAAATAATAATTATTTTTTTATAATTATATATTATTTATTGTCATCTGTCATTTATTTGTTTTGAAAATTTAAATATCAAAATACTGTTAATACAAACATATGTTAACTTAAACTAACTTTTATATATATTATAATGGTCTATTTAGCCTAAAAACGTCAAAAACGTGTAATCCTAATTTTAATCAAACATCATATAATACATTAAACCAAAATCTAGCACAATCCATATAACCCGCTTATTTATTGTGATATTGATTAAAGTATACTACTATAAATCTTATATAAAATTTTAGAAAAATAAAAAATACCGGATTTCTATAAAATATGTAACAGTATTAATTTATGATCAATTTTAAGAGTAAGTTTTCTTTGATAGTGCTGACTTTTTAAATTAAATAATAATATTAATAATGATTGTATTTAATGTTATAATGTATTGAAACAAACTGGGATAGTTAAATAGTTTGGGCATGTCATAAGGAGAGATGATACAGAAACAGTGAAAGTTGTTATAGAAATGAATGTGGATGGTAGGAAAAGAGAGTAACACCAATGAAAAGGTTATGGAATTGACAGTGATATAAAGAGAGCTGATGTGATTGGACAAGATATAGGTAATCGAAATCTATGAAAGTGCAGGACTAAAGTTGCTTACCCCATATAGTTTGGTGGTAATAATTTATAAATATGTTGAAAGAAGTATAAATTTTTTTTTACTAATTTTGATTCACTTAAATCGCTACATTTAAGTAAATAATTATTAAAATATACAATTATAAATAGATATAGATTAATATCTGGGTAAAGGTAACAAAATATAGGTAATAAATAATAATATATTATTTTTAAATGTAAATATGTGTTAGTTTTGAAAATAATATAAATAATAATATTAGCGATATTTTCTAGTATAATACTAAAGTATAAATATAACTTATAATATTATAATACAAATATTTATTTCATGAGGTTTTTTTTACTATATTACTACAATGAAACAATATAATTAAATATATAGTTTATAACGATTTATGAGGATTGAAATATTAAGTTTTATTAGTGGCGTTTAATAAATAGCACATAAATGAAATCATTGTTCACAGCTGTTCAATTAAATTTTAAATATAATTTTGTTGACTTTAATTTATTTTTATGCTAAGTGATATTATTTAACTATTAAATATATAGCACTCAATAATATTATTAAAATATGAATACTAGTTTCTTGTAATATATCAACTTATAAAAAAAAATTAACATTGAACGGTATAGATTCATATAAATTAAAATTAAATATTATATTATATTCCTATATGTATATTTGTAATTAAATATTCAAAAGTAAAATGTATAATTTCTGTGTCACCATGTCTGATGGAATAACCAATGTTATGTAACATGATTACTTTGTAGAGCAACTTTCCGATTGTATAAATCATATAATATTATGTATAATCATTGTGCAATGATAGAGGTAATCATATTTAGATGGTTAGTAAACTATGTAAATTATATTTAACTGTTTTTAACAGAGTATCATAATCACGCAGATTGTAGGTAACTACTATCTATTACCATACCAAATGTTTAACGAATAATATACCAATAATTTTATATCATTAATATCTAATTTAAAAATCTTAACAAAATCAATTTCAAAAAACTATAACAAATAAGTGAAAATTATTTTATTTTAAATTCTAAGCGAAGCGAGTAATGTATTTGTTTTACAAAGATTTTTTAAATTTTTTTTACTTATGTCTGAAGACACTTTTTTGAACAGAAATAATGGTTCGGTTATCACGAATAGGATATGCTTTTGCTTATTTATTTATTATTTAATTTTATTTATAATTTTGATGTAATTGATTTTATATTTTTATGGTAACTAATGCAATTTTGTACCACCTCCGATCCGGAGGAAAAACTTTTGAGAAATTCGAAAATAAGATAACAAAGTAACAACTTTATGTTATTTTCTACCGAGTGTATTCCTATTCTAATATTATAATATGGTTAGGTTCACTAAAATTTTGGTACCTAAGTAAATGATTCATAAATTTTCTTAAAAATGCATAATTTCAACAAGAAACGGATATTCTTCCATAGTCATTATCGCTATACTTATTGTAATATCAAACAGAGAAATAATTTACGAGAACATAACTTCACCCTTTGTTGGGGTTTTCACATTTCGTATACGACATGCAAATACTAAAAATCTATTCGTTCAAAAAATTCAAAAAAATTATTAAATTATAATTTTAAATTATTTGGATAGGTTGACTACAATATGCAAAATCACTTTCGAATAAAGTTATTATCCGCGGAAATAATAGTTCCGTTGATACTAAGACCATATGGTATAAATTTATGTGAAAGAAGCGATGTAATCAAAAAATTTACGAGCTAGCTCTACAATAGTATAATAGTTATATAGCTACATCGGAGATTCGTGAAATTTTTCGGTTGTCATCAGATTGACAGATTCAAATGAAACGACGATTCGTGCTTAAACAGGACATCCTGCACGAGGTCACATAATGTAGAAATAAAAAATTGTTTAATTATTACGATTAAGCATTACTAAATTAGACGGACGGACCGGAAAACGGTAATAGACTCGATGCGAAATGTTAACAAAAGCCGTTTTGCGAAATATATTACTTATTAACTTTATTATCGTTTGTATTGTAACAATAACTGAATATATTTTTAATTAATCCAAATTATGGTATAATAATAGTTTTTCGTGCTTTCCATAGTTTAAAGCAGTGAAACATTTAATCGAATGTTTGACAATGACAGTCTGACGACTAGCACGTAACCAGGACGGTCATCAGAAGAGTGGTTCTATTTTTCAATTGCGGTTAGGCTGGAGCGTTACTGCCGGTTCCTACAAAAGTCGGAGCGAAAAATGAGCCGACCACGGCCGTCGTGCGATCGAGCTTTGACGTTGTTGTCGGTCGCCTCATTATTTCAGTGCGGTCAAACGGTTTTCTCTAATGGCACTGCATTGTTGAAGCCAATGACCACGCGTCCAACGCCATTATTGGCCAAGTGGAGCGATAACAACACAACCGAGCATGTGGACGTCTGTGCGTTGAACGCTTGTGAAGCATATGTTAGGATGCGCGATGACCTCGCTAACGTGATGCGGCCAATCAACGAAAAGCTGCACAGAAACGAGGCCAATGGCGACGGCAGCGGCATGATCGGTAACAAAGGCGTGCTGCTCGAGGCAAGACTACAGAGATTAGATAGACGACTTCGTTCCGTTGAACAACCCGGCGAGTATTATAGATAAAAATAAAATATTTACCCGTCCGGTTAATCTTGGCACTTTATGACGTCGTTCTTCTAGCTGAATATGGGGTTCATAAACTTTAAACGCCATTGCTAGTTCGAAAAAAAGTCGAAATTGTCGTTATCCACGTTTTATAAAGTTAAAATTTGTATTATTAATTACAGACATTTTTATTTTTAAAATGTTTAATTATACCTGAAAATTTTTAGTTTAACGCTTTTAGATTTTATAGACGTCTACTAATATACTATTTAATCTATTTCAAAAATATTTTTAAAACCGTAAATGACAATTTTTTTATAATTATTTATAACGTTAAAACTACTAAAAATGGCGGAATATCTGCAAAATTACAGTTTTTAAATTTTTATTGTAGGGACTTGAAATTTTTTTTTTTTGATTATTCACAAAGGTAGTTAACACACGTGATAAACTTTTGGAACGGCTTATCAGTATAATATATTGCATTATATTGATTTTCGCTCGGAATCGTATTTTCTAATGTAATATCATTGCATTCAAATCTTAATTATAATAAACCACTAATTTTTCCGAAGGGACGCAGTAGGAACGTCCAAAATCGACCTTCCCACTTTTTATAAAATAATAAATATTCTTAATTGTGTATATATATTATATTGTAGTAAATGAATTTTGAAAATATTATTGTGGCGTTTCGACAATTTTAACAAATAACACATTATTATATTGATTTCTATATATACTACCTACTGTAAAACAAATTTATTTTTCCACAAAATGTAGTTTCCTAAATTGTACTTATATCAGTATTTGCTTTATTATATATATTAATATAATACATATAATATTATACATATTTGGCTATATATGTAAAAGTATAAAATTTTATAATAATAATTAAAAATGTTGGTTTTAGTGTGGACAATCGTGTCTGATGTTGATCGGTGGGAACGCTGTAATCAAGGACCGTGTAAATGCAGAACTGAAACTCATTCGGTAAGCTGTTGGCGAAAGAGCTTTGAAGAAATTCCACCCAGTCAAATTTTACCATATGATGTTAATGCCATGTAAATATTAATATGATTTTTTTTAACTCGTTACAATTTTCTTAATACGAGTAAAGATGAAATCTAATAAAATAATTAAACCTAACAGTTTTTGCAAAACTGACGCCAATCACACGTATTATTCATTAAAATCGAATTATATTATTTCGAAATTCGTAAATCCACATTGTTTTTTTTATTCTGAAACGAGTTACATTTAAAACTCATTAAACAGCGATTTGGCTAAACTGAACTGCTAACTTAGTGAATGACTAGGTAAGAAATAATAATAATTATTTACAATTACAATCAACTATTTAATTGACATTGTAAAAACGAGATTAATATATAATATCATTGTTTTATTATATATTTTTTAAATAACACATTCAATGTCCAAGCTAAATAAAATTAAAATATTATACTCTATTATAAAGATACTGTTTCTTATTTAATAATTTGAAAATCTGAAATCTATGTACATTACAAAAATCACGGGCAATCATTTAAAAAATATGTATCGCTTATACTATAAACGTCATATCATACGTTTCTAAATGTATATTCATATTCAAATAACATATGAACGGATTAAGAAATATTTATTTTGATTAGTAGTTGACCTCTTTCTTTTTCTTTTTTCTTTTAAACTCTATTTTTTTTTGTTTATTCAAAATTATTCAATTGAAACAAAGTACACGCGAATACGAAAATCAAATCTTAAGTTGATTTTATTACAATGAAATTTGTATGTAACCCAATAATTGTATACCTCATAATATAATATTTAATATTATAACTAATATTAATTTTACAATCTACTGGTATATATTTTTTTTTTCATTACCAAATATAAAACCAAGGAACTTAATTCTTTGTTTATTAAACTGTACCCTGTTTTTTGTGTGTGGTATTGCCACACGATCGGGAGCGCTCTGGAAAGCATTACTTCAACCGTGCAGATCTACTGGTATATTAATAATATTGAAAACATAGAGTGATAAATTGTATGTTTTAAATTATTATATCATAATTTAATAATAATGTAAATAGTTAATAAGTTTAATAATAAGTAAATATTAAAAACAAAATATTAAGAAATTAAAATTTTAATGATTGTCTCGCCATTTCAGATAATATTTAGGTACTTAACACAAATTTGTTTTTATTATATTTCTTATGATACAATTTTGATTTCACAGCGATTTGAGCACCAATCGTATAATATCTCTTCATAAAGATACGTTTAAAAACTTGAACAATCTAACAGAACTGTGAGTGTATTTGTTATTATTCGTATGGTATATATTCTACGCCTGAACGTTATGTTAATCATCATGCGTATATGTAAAATTTCAGAGACTTGACTGACAACAATATTGACTTTATACCCACTGCCATTTTCAACACACTGGAAAATCTTACGAAATTGTAACGAAATCATATGATATCATTTTATTTTATTTACATGTAATATAATATGTTGTAATTATTATTCTCTTTTATATTACGATATTTAGAAGGTTTCATAGAAATCACCTAATCGAAGTGCCGTTGTTATTCAAAAGGAACGCAAATATACAGATATTGTAAGTTCTGATTTTCATCAATACCTGATTATTATAATTAAATATTATTATACATGAAAATATAGCTCTGTTTGACGTAAAATAAAATAAAATAATTTTAAAATAATGTTACCTTGAAACATAAAATTATTACATAAATTATTATAATATCACGTATCAAACTGTTAACTGTTATATAATTCCAAGAAAATTAATTGATCTAGATAATAATTTATTAGTCACCGTAAGATTTGTAATCAACAAAATAGAATTGGTATTATAATAATATTTATTAAAATTTTCGAAAATATAATTATTAAAAAACGAGTTAAATTACAAAATATATTTTTAATTTAACATAATGTATTTTCAAATTTATTATAATATTATTAAAATTTTACGTACATTCAAGTTTAAATTATATTTAATAATTAATTATAATTTAATCGTATATGATGTTTAGATAAGTTATTTATATATAAGTCAGTACACAGTTAGTTATTAACTTTGATATTACTTCCCGATAATAAATTTATTGAGATATAATTTAAATTAAAAAAAAGTGAGAAGGCCGATTGTGGACGTTCCTCCTTCGTCCCTTCGGTCCTCGGAGAAATTAGTGGTTTATTATAATTATTAAGATTTGAATGCAATGATATTGCATTAGAAAATACGATTCTGAGCGTATCCAAATATATTACAATATATTAGACTACTAATCCATTTCAAAATTTATCACGAATGTAAATTACATATGAAAATATGCAAAATAAATTTCAAATCCCTATGAACGATATTCAAGAAGTTATCATTCCTTTTCAAGGAAAAACTTATGAGAAATTCGAAAAATGAGCTTAGTAAAGTACTAACTAGATGAAATTTGGTATAAAACGGTTCCCTTTGTATAATAATCGGACCATTATTTCTACCCGAAAAAAGGTTTTCATAGATCAGAAAAAAAATAATAAAAAGCCTATAAAAAAAATTTGCCCGTTTAGATTTTCAAAATATTTTGTGAAAAGATTAAGTAATATAGTATTGGATTTTTATATAATTTTCAAACAGATAATCCCCAAATTGTAGGTAATATTAATTTTTTTGGGGAAAACGTTCAAAGCTCTATATTTTTCCAAATAATTAACTTTTCCGTTCCAAAATTTTACCACGTCTGTAATTAACCTATGTTAGTACTCAAAAAAAATTTCAAGTCCCTACTATTAAAACTTAATAAGAAATCACGAAAAAAAAAATATAATAAAAAGTGTATAAAAAATTGCCAATTTTCCGCTTCTTAAGGAAAAACTTTTGGGAAATTCGAAAAATGAGCTGAATAAAATACCAAGTAGACAACATTTGCAAGCGAAGCATATGCTATACGTGATAATCGGACCATTATTTCTACCCGAAAAAATGTTTTCATACATATAAAAAAAAAAAAATCTTTGTAGAATCACTACATTCCTCGCTCCATTCAGAATCTAAAACTATTTAAACTTTTTATGTTAATTGTTTTATATTTAGTACCTACTTACGGATAAAGTGTTGAAATATAATATATGAAACATAATGATTATTTTGTTTTTATTATTTTAAATTAAATAATAAATTAAATATATAAACCTTAAACATGTTTAATATTTTATCATAATAGTTTTGTTTTAAACATTTTTCTGATCAAAAACGTTTTCTGTGTTAAGTTTAATAGATTTTTTCAGCGTGAATTTGTTTTTATTTATAAAATATAGTAGATGTTTGGTATTGTTGTAGGAATACCGTAGTCAGAACTCTTTTTTATTTTTTGTTAATGGGAATGGGGGTTAATTTATTTTGACTAAAAAAATTTAAATATATAATAATAAATTTCGAAATGGTTTGAAGGTTAATCCCCTGGCTACAGCCTTATTAGGCCTTGGGTATACCTATATTCTTTAGCATTCATACGAGTATGTACTTAGTTATTAGTTATTAGTTATTAGTTATTAGTTATATAATTAAATATAAAATAACAATAATGTTTATATTGATAACGAAATTTTAAAAACACCTACAAATAGATCATTAAATGCAAACTTAATACTTGAGAATTATTACTGCAAAAACATATTCTATGATATTCATTTTTTCTCAATAAGAAAAAAAAACCACTAATTTCTCCGAGAACCGAAGGCACGAAGGAGGATCATCCGAAATCAACTTTCTCATTTTTTTTTTAATATTTAAACTGAAATTCTATTTAAATTATTTAAACACGTACCTCATTCATAGTTATCATATAATCTGTATTATTCTGAAATTATTAGTATTAATATTAAAGTATTAAATATAAAATAAAAGTATATTAGTACATATCATTAAATGTATATAATTTTTTTAACGTCGCATTTTTAAAAAAAATAAGATTAATCTCATGTCAAGTTAGATTTTAATTATACTGATTTCAAGTTTTCTATTCCACAAAATTATTAATCCTAATAAAAATCCAAAAAAAGCAAAATATTATTTTGTTTTTCATCAAAATATAATTTAGAGACATGTCAATGAACCACATAAAACAATTGCCAGAAATGTTATTTCAATCTACAAAAAACTTAGTGGTGTTGCATTTGTACGATAACAAGATAGAAATACTTCCAAAATTAATATTCAAAGATCTTAGTCGACTAGAAGACCTCGACTTGTCGTCGAATTTATTATTGGAGATATCATCTGATATATTCCAAGGTGTAGTATCTCTAAAAAGATTAAAGCTGCAAGAAAATCAATTACAACAGCTTCCCTTGGGTAATAACGAATAGCTAACATATTTACTTAAATGTCTGTAATATTAAGTAACTACTAATAATATTAAAACTATTGTTATCACAGGAGTGTTCGATGATGTCGAGGACCTAGAAGTTTTGTCGTTGAAAAACAATCGCATATCTTTCATCCGTCCTGGTCTATTTAACAATATGCGACGATTGGTATACTTGGATTTAACTGAAAACTGGATATCCTTAGTGAGTAATGTTGACAACAACAATCTTATCTTAATGTCATAATATAATATTATGTTAATCGGGTATTGATTTTTTTGACACAATATTATAATAAATAATAGTTAAATGGCAACGAGTTTATTGACTTAGTGTCCTTGAACGAACTTCATCTCGGTCAAAATTACTTGGATTTCGTACCGGAACGAACATTTAAGAATTTGGGATCACTTGAAAAACTTTATCTTTTCTCGAACAATATCCAACAGTTGGATGTAGACAGCTTCTATGGTTTGAAAAACCTGTCTTCACTTTTTCTCAATAATAACATATTAAAAATTATTGATGACAAACTTTTTGAACCATTGGGCAATCTAAAAAAATTGTAAGTTTCTCAAATTTATAATACTTTTTAGTAGGTAAGTACTCAACAATAGTTACTACAAAATTAAAATATATTCCATCCAAAGCATCCACATAATCATTAATAGCTTGACATAGCACCTGAAAAGTGAAGATTACTATTAAATATGGACGAATAATATTGATGAAAACTAAAAAGTTGATAATTAACTTAATTTAATGAAGTTTATCATTGTCGTTATTATATTTAATTAAATTGGTTTTATTTTTAACGCATAAAAATATTTTTAATTTAAATTACATCTTATTGCCTAATTATATTAAATAAATATGAATATATATTTTACAATAATTATAAAGTATTTATACTTTTAAGTATTACGTATCTGGTTTACTAAGTACTAAGATACATTGCAATATAATACTTACTCGTATTAGGTTAATATTATATTTTAAATTATTTGAATAGGTAGCCAACATAATATTTTAATTATGATTACAAAAAAATAATTTAAATTATCATTAATGTTAATTAAGTGCATAATGTTATAACTTAAATTAGAAAATTGAGTAAGATAATACTCACAGAAATCTGAGGACAATAAATATATTAATTATAAAATATATAATTATAACATAATATTTTATAATATTATTTTTTATTATTTATAACTGACCTCATTGTAATAATGTTATAATCTAAACTAACTCGAGAAAATAACTTTTATTTTGAAACATGATTTGATAATTTGGTATTTTATGATAATTATTTTATTTGTTTATCAAAGCTCTTAAATAATCCTACCTAAATTTTCAAATTAGATATACATATATACAATATAGTTTTCAATTATAAATTATATAATGATAAAATGTGATTCTATGCCATTGGAATGTAAAAAATCTATGAAAGATATCAATATAAATAAACTTTAAGTAGAGTTCTAAACATATTTTATAATGTTATCTCAAGAATAATACTTAAAACTATTTAGACTTTTCATATTTTGATTAAGTACTTCGAATGTAAAGAAAAAACACTGTACAAACTATAGGCAATTTTAAAAAGATAAATATTAAGTAGGTACACATATCTCACTATGTCACTATTTGACAGAATACGATTATAATTCCTAATTTCACAATTCAAATAAATTAATTAATTTGTTTATTTCTGCGTATCATTGATATCATAAAATAATTGTATACCTAATATTTTCTAATTTTCAGACATATAGATAGCAACAAATTTCAATTTTTATCAAACGACTGTTTCGATTACTTACCTAAGCTGGAATCTCTGAAACTTTCCAAAAATCCGTGGCATTGTGATTGTGCTATTTTGTACCTGGCTAGGTAATTATAAAATAATCATAACTAGTTAGAATTTTTTTTATATAAAATTATAATTACCTACTAATTAATGGATATTTTACGTTCAGAGCCCAAATTATGAAAAAAAAGTGTGTTGTGTCTAAAGTTTAAATAAAAAATTATCAAAATTAACACCATTAGTTTTTGAAATTTGAGCATAACAAAAAATATATTAGTTTTACAATGTGCTTATTTCATTCTCATTTTTTCGTTGTACGTAAACACTTTTTTGGAGTAGAAATAGTGGTTCAATCATTCAAGTCAAATAGGTTTGTGGTCGAAAATTAATTTAATTAGTTAGATACTTTATTAAGTTAATTTCTGTGTCCTATTTATTTTTAAAATACAAAGAAAATCATCCTACTATAACGAAAAAGTGATAAAAATATAAAAAAAAAAACATATTTTTCAATTTTTAATGAAAATAATTGTCACTAATTTACCGGTTGATAAATCAATAAGGTGTACTCATGGCATATTTATGATATATCTTTGAACGTTTATAAGGAACATAACTATTAACGAAGAGTCACGAAAATAGCAATAGTCGTAGCACTACTGTCGTTTAAATATTTGATGTGCAATTATATGGTGTATATGCTATTTTCTCCGACTCCTATCAATTTATATATTTCTTATCATAGTTTTACATGTGTATGCGTCGTTTGTTAATATTGTAATATAATTTATAATTTTATTTATTTCTCATTGTTTACCATAGGTAAGTTGGTTTTTATTAATAATAATTAATGGGGGTGGCTAGGGTAACTTCAACCCCCTTAGAATAGCTACAAACCAACCCATAAAATGCATCAAGTACTTTATATCACTTTAGTTTTTTCGATTGGGGGCTACAGCCCCTCTATAGATATTCATCACTCTATGACTATGACCAGGATAAACTTGATAAGTGACCGTTATATTTTTATATTTTATTATGCATATTATATTTTATATAAATCAATATATATATATATATATATATATAGTAACATAAATTATTTTTTATGTGCCTCAAATAAGGCACACAAATATATTGAATAATATTGACAATAATGTTATTTTAGTAGACACCAACACATAATAATATAATAATTATGTAAGATACAGTGTCGTAATGACAGCTACAATAATAACAATTTACAATTTACAAATTACAATAATTTCCCTACGTCTTCGTAAGCAACTAATCACACGTGTCCTTCTGCAAGGTGTTGTCGATAATGTCACGCGGTCACCACAACCAACGTTTATTATATAGTGTATTTAAATAATCCATCTTGATATTATGTCAAAATGGTGAGCATTATGTATAATGATTCCACATATATATTTATATGAAACTTCTATTACCTATGAAAAACATACTCACATAAACAGCATTTTACAGTACTCAAAAAAAATGGATGCGCACACAAGTGTAGACGACGGCCCTCTTAACTCCTAACTCATTGTTAATCGATTTTATTATCGATTCATATTAAAAGAGTTTAATTACTAAAATTTAACGTGTACCTAATTAATTATTTTAAAAATTTATGAAAAAAGTAGAATTATTTTTAGTATAGATAATTGAAAATTAAGAAAATTTGCGATGATTTATAGTTGTACGCTTTTCTTTTCATAATAAATTATAACTAAAATGGTTGTGAAATAAAAATACATGTTCCATAATAATATTGTTGCTTCTAATTGAGGATGAGTAAAGAGGAGAAAATATATACGTTAGCTCTCAACAGAAATTCTTTTTTCGGGTACCTATCATCCCTAAAAATATTTTATATTATATACATTCAAACGATTGATTACGTTTATAAGCACGTTGATTGTATAGTTTTTGATAAGTTATATTTTTGGTGTTTAACAGGTGGCTACGGGCGAACAGACAGAAAGTCTGGGACTCCAATCCGACGTGCCGTGGTCCTAGAGATTTGGGAGGCAAGCCCGTGGAAGACATGACTTTCGAGGACTTGTGCGATGGTCAGTGGGCGAGCATGGTGAAGTTAACACCGCGGGTTCCCATCCGATAACAAGAAAACTATAGGTACCACCGTAACATTAAATATTATTATTGTCGTAGTGCATTTTACTACGCGGTCGGAAACCAATTTATTTAATGGTTTTTTTATTGTCCCAGCTCGAATAAGCAGTAAATGATATAATACATCGAATATATAATACTAATAATAAAAATAAAAATAAATAAAATAATATAATATGCATGGCATTATACCCAAGTGTGTTGTATTGTTTTCAATTTTAATTTTTTAATTGATCGTATTGTTTAATTGCGTTCTGATAAGAAGTCAACTGTTCTTATCTGGGCACCGACAGGTCGACACTATATCGTTTTTGTGTTATTATTATAGTAATTTCAACATTTGAATTTTATTATATATAATTTTTTTTTTTGAGCCACTCGAAAATAATAATAAAATACTCTGTGTATTCCCGGGTATATGTGCATACGTATGCGTGTGCATGCGTAGTCGTATATAGATTTAGATAAGAACAGTAAACAATTTTTCGATCTTCGTCAAATATTTTTCATTATTTTTTTTTTTCGTACTGCAGTCAGCAATAAGCGTTCCGCGTAATCAGTTCGAATCATAACTATGGTCGGTATCCGTTCGTTGTTTCACGTGTTATGCGCAATACTGATTTTTTCCCGCAGTGGTAAATTAAATATTATTAAATTATTAATGTTATTTTATTATTTTATTTTTAACAATTTTTTTATGTATAACCAACATCAATTATAATATACACAAAACGTTGTAAATTTTTTTTTAAAGTATTCTATTATATTATTTTACGCTTAAATCAAAAAATATTAAACATGTGACGATTATTTTCAGTTTTATAACGTTTTTTGTATAATAATAAATAGTTTGTATTTTTTTCTCACACTTTTTGTTACTTTATTTGGTTTTATAGATTCAGTCTTGTTAAGAAATGAACCGATACAACACGTAAGTAATATACCAACATGAAAATTACCTATACGAAACCATAATTTCGAATTCGTACGTAATCGCATAAATTAATAAATTCTGTTGAGTTCTGCTAGTTATAATGTGGCAAATAGTAAAATAGTATTTAAAAATAGTCAAATATTTAAATAACAATTCACTTATTTCGATGTGTATAATATTATATTATCAACATAAGGATGACAACAAAACGTTAGGTGTTGTATTTGGACATAGCAAGTAATGAGCGGATGAGTTATTTAAACTACAAATTGCGTAAAAAAATCAAACAATATACTTACCTACTCGTATAAAATATGTTTACTAAGAATACTCAATTATATCCAAATATACGTGTAATCCACTTTCATTTAAAACCGCAATTTTCTTACCACTGACGTAAACCATTATTACCAGAAGTGTTGACACTTAATTATTCACAGTGCCTAAACATATTTACATATATTAGGACAATAACAATAATATTATGGTTAAAAACCATTAAAACTATGCGTAGTTTTTAATAATAAATAATAACTTTAGTACTAAAGTATACAATATTCATATAATATAATACGTTAAAGTATAATATATTATGAACTTAAAATATTAAAAACATTAAAGTAATTTATATTTGTTCTATTAAAATCATACTTTTTTCAAAATGATAATTAATTATTCTAATATGATAAGTATTAAAACTCGTGAAATTCACGCCGAATTTGTAAAATGTCTGTATTAATTATCTACTTTCGAAGTATAGTTATAATTATTAATAGAAAATATTATGAGGTAATATCGTTTTAAAAGCGTATCGAAAATCCCGCATTTCATACCTGAAACATTCGACTTAAAAATTCACTGGATTAAAATGCATTTAATTTTAAGATAACGCGCCATATTCGATAGAACGTACCTACCTACCTCTGTATTGCCTTAGGATTTTAATAGCTAACGTTATCACACTATAAAGTTTGAAAAATAAAGAATGTTATCTGCACAACTCATGTAGCGAATTACCTTGTACGCGTGTCTGATATAATATTATTTAGTATTTCTTTTTTCTTATATAAATGTATTGACAAAATCCCCTACTGTTGTCTTTAATCAACGATTTTTGATTCAAATAGATTAATTATCATAAATACAATCATTAAATTGTCTTTATATTACGCTTGACTTTTGATCTATAATTAATTAATAATTAGGATCTATTGTTGATAAATTTTACATTTCAATTAATCACAATGACTATACACATAATATAATTATCATTATTAATGTGTAGTGTACTAATTTCAATTCGTTAAACTATTTATTGCTAATCTTACGGTTTCTGAGACGAATTAATATAAATTTTCTGTTTATTTCCTTCAACACTATATTATTGTATACAGTGTGATCACTAATCAGTATTCATCAGTTTTATGTTACAGCACCATAAATAGAATCATAATTCAATATTCTGACATCAATAATTAATTATAGATTATAACTTGCTTACATTTATTTTGCTCTGTTAAAACGAACAAATTAATATAAAACAAAATTCTGGTCATTCTATTTATTATAATAATTTTTTGTGTATCTGTTTTTATGAAACACGACTTATACAACAACATAAGCATAGTACTGACTAATCACAATACTATTTTGGTTATCAAAGAATAATAATCAGTAACAATTATTATTGATTTATAACTACCGCGATTGTGTGATGTTTAATTAATAAATCACCTCAGAGGATTAAAATATCGTTGATCAATAATAATAGTTCACTTTGTAATTTATTCCTAATTGCCCGTAAGGTTAAAACATTAAAATTCACGACAAAACGTAATGTGTCGTTACAAATTACAATTTAGTTTGTTTTTGTTTCATTATTTTTTCCCTAGGTATATGATGGTTATATTATATTGATATTTTTAAAAAAAAAAAAAACATGGATCATAACATTACTGAATAGTATATCATTTATCACTTATTATTATATCAATTATCATTGCGAAATACTTGAAAAGGTCACTTTTGGTTAATTATTATTATTATTGTTGTCAAGAGAGCATTCATAATGTTATCTTGATTAATATTTCATTATTCATCTATAACAACAATCAAGTACGCTTTTACGTCGCATGAACAATATTTATATTACGTGATAGTACGCGCAGGCGTTTAAACTTAGTGACTACATAGTTACTAGCAAGTTTTAATTATTAATTTTCCATTGTGCGAAAAATAATTATCATAACAATTCAAATACGTCATTTATTTTATGTGTAAATGTTTTCACGCCGTATTTTATTACTTTTTTATTATTTTATTATATTTTCTATTTTTAATTCCTACTTTTATAAATATTACCATATAATTGAATTATATTATGGAATAAGAAATGTAATATTATATTTTCACATTAGAAAAATAATATTCGTCGGTGTTTTGATACGTTAAAACATAAATTGAAAAGTATTTAATTAATAGTTTTTATATAAAAAAAAATTATTTTTAAACCATTTTCTACGATTGTTTTTTTCTTAAGATTAATCCTAACCTATGTTAATTTTCATCATTATTAGGTATGTTCATGTACTTATGTATATGTGTACTTTTAAAAATTCAGTAACAACAATTCTGCCCGTCAAATAATAACTTAACGAATTTTTTTTTTTTTTAATTTAAAATATATACTATAAACTAAAAATCTTTATAAAAATTAAATATAATTTTTATTAAGCAACAATAAAACCTAAATGTACTATATAAAAGATATAAATAATTTTATTATTCGGAAAGTAATCTCCAAAAATACCGATTAGTTTATTATACGGCTTATTTTTTTAATAAAAATTTAAGTATTAGTTCATTATTTTTAAAAACACATATAATTATACTATAATAAATAAATAATACTAGCTCAGGAGTAAATTATTAACACAATTAAACAAAAAAACCATCCAATGTGGAGGAAATACAATATAATATTATTTTATTGTGGTATTAACCTACCTACTCCAATCATGGTATAAAGTATATTAGATATTATACGCATAGCTCCGCTTGGTTTGAATAATCGTATTTTTTCTAATTTCTATAAGGTTAACCACAAATACGTTATTCAAAGATAATAAAATAAGTATGTTTTAATATTAATATATATATTAATATAATATATTGTAATGTTCATAAAAAAAAAAGTTTTTTAACATTTGAACATGACGTACTTGTTAAGAATTTTAGAGTTGACAAATTAGTAAAAAAATATTCAACACATTATAGTTATGATATAGATTATGGTTATAAAATTGGATTAAAATAGCTTCCTAATTCAACGTTCAATATTCAAACAACCGCAAAACACTCTTGACTACAAATATTAAATTACTCAACTACGATTAAAACGGTGTAAATACAACAGCATTACACCTCTGTTGAATATATTAATTAAATATAATATAATAATATAATAATATAAATCGCATATAATAATTCAACGATACATTATTATGATTATTATTTGTGGAACTTTTGTTTACTTCGTTATTGCATTTGTGTACATATAAATGAAAATTTTTCGTTAGAACAACATAATAACGTACATATTTTGTGAGTTGTCTAATGCATACAAAAAAATGTCATAACTTTAATTTTACCAAAAACCCTTATGATTCAGTAAATTAATAAAAACAAAAATATAAATAGCAACATTTATAGAAAAAGTAATCGAATAATTTAAAAAAGCTACGATTTTAGTAATAACATAAAATTACTATAAACATAAGTGACTCAGTTACACATTTTCAGTCAATTCGATTGAAATTTAAATTGGTTAAGTCATTTTGTTAGGAATCTGTAAAATTATAACTGCCCTCTTTCGCATTATTCATGAAAATATATTGTCCTCCTAGAAAACTAGGAGATGTTAAACATTGAGTACACTTAGATCATAAATATTGTAAACATAAATTAGGTACAAATAATGATACTTGTACAACTGTACCAATATATTAAAAATAAATTTACCTACTTATTATATACCTTGATTATTTATATTACGACAAAACCGAATTTAGATATTTTAATATTAAGAAATTCAATTGTTCAAAACATATTTCCTGTATTAAGTAGAATTATTATGATAATTAATAATATTGTAAATAACGAAATATGATTTACTATATACAAGAGATAAAAATATTAAGAATCATATTGAGCTTTGTCTAAAAATTAAAAAAAAATAATAATTTGGAAAATTAATCAATAAATCTAAAACGTTTTGCATTTAAAAAAAAAACAACACTTAGTATAAATATTTTAAGTCTTATATCAACTTATCTATAATATAATAAACTTAATTTTATAAAAAGGACTTTGTAAGCAATTAAAGATAAAAACACGTTAATAATACAATATTATATTAATAATTTATTAAATATCTACATTATAATTTACATTCAAAAATAATAATCAATAATTATATGATGTAAAAAACGTTTTATAAATAATAGTTTTAGTTCAAATCAAGAAAAGATTAGTGATATTTTATACTCAAACATTAATAATAAAAATTATTTGTGTTTTTAAAATTGTTATAAAAATCAAATGAACTCAAACTAAAAATATTGATAAAAATGTAAGCTTCAACACAATTAAAAACATTCTTAGAATATAAATATATATTTCGTGATGTATAATCATATAAAATTGAATATGACAATATGTTTTTAATTAGATAAAATTAGTATTTACGTCATAAAAATGTGTATAAAATAACTACAACTTTTTAAAGATTTTGTATTCACAAAATATTATTTTAACGATACAATATTTTATTTTATTTAGCCTGAACTCAGGGCGAATGACCACATTCTAAACGTCGAGGAAGAAAAATATCCATTCGATTATAAAAATTATTCGTATAAAGTGGAATCAAATGAGGTAACTATAAAAAAGTAATAATTAAAATTCTAGATGTATTGAAAATAAAAATTAATTAATTCATATTAAAGTTGATAAAAAATAGTCGATTACATCCACCAATCGCATATACAACACCATCAAAATACAGCCTGGTATTGGATCCCATTATTAATTTATGTAAAGGGATAGATACAAATATTTTGACGAAATTTTCTATAATTCAATTGGAACACCAATTGCATATCAACATCGATGAAGATTTGACAAAAATATTGAATGGCGATTCGACGATTGTCTTTCAACTTAAGGTAGATAGAAATATAGATTTTTTAATAATATAGATCAGTGGCGTGGTGTCATACATGTATGCAATGTGTGCAAATACCACAAGACCTCAGCTAGGCTAGATTAGGCTAACAAATAAATATGTTTTCCAATACAGTGTATGTCTAATAAATAATAATTATTATGAAAGTACAAATTTTGTTCGCTATATTATAACGATTATTTGTTATTCTAGGTATAATAACTATTGTATTATAACTTCTATTTTGGTGAAAATACTAATATTTGTGTTATTTTATTATTTTACAATAAAAATATTTTTTAATCATTTTATTGTGATATTGTATTAAATGATAAAGGGGGGGCCTTTTTTCTTTTTCACACATATCTGCCTTTGAGATGAATCACCACTAAAATTGATATAGACACGGTGTGATTAAAATATATTTTTGCAGGATTATAACATAATTCAAAACAATTTTGTGTTAAATTTTAATAATCCAAAAATGTTAAATATTACCTGTAATTTTAGGTTTAATGGTTTGAAAATTTTATAGAAGTACAATCATATACTATTTAACCTATTTACAAAATATTTTGAACATCAAAAGAATAATTTTTTTTTAGCTTCTATAGTCAGAATTTTTCGTAGATGCTTTCGGTTGGAATAGATTATCAGAATAATAGAATTATATATCTGAATATATTTAAATGCAAAATTATTGCACTCAAATCTTATTTATGTTAAACCCCTAATTTCTCCGAGGACCGAAGGAACAAAGGAGAAACGTCCGAAATCGACCTTCTCACTTTTTTTAATTTTTAAGCCCAGATTATTCAAATAAACTGTCCTAAATTAACACTATAGATTATGTTTATAGTTTCTAAACAATGTTTAGACTAAACAGATTCAAGTATTCTGTCAAAATTTCCTATCGTGTTATTGTAGAATGCTACCTACCTATGAAATATTTAAATTAATAAAAAAAATATTTTATATATACAACATGTTAAATATTATGTAGAAATAAAGTCCAGTATAATATTCATTTTAATATTTTATAAACAAAGATGTTTATGTATTGTTAAACATTTTAAAAAGAAAGTATTATTTTATACTGTATAGGTGATAAAAGATAACGATTCTAATGTAATTGGCGGTATGACAATTATACATATTAGTGTTGTCCAATCTCTTCCTAATCCGAGTAAATATATATACAATATACATATATATTTGTAATTTTTTAAATATTTTATATTTAATTGTTTTTCATTGTTTTACAGATATTCTATTAGAATTTGAGGAATCTATTTACTCCATAAAAATATCATACGGCCGTAAAGGTAAAGTGTTTAAATTCAAGACATTAAAAAGATTAATGAAAACAAATGATAACTATAAAAATTTGAAATTCGAGAAATATCTCGAAAATGACAAACTTTTATCTCAAAACGAATACTCTTTGTACTCATTGGAATACGTACCAGGTATTGTGAAAAACAAGTTTTGTTTATTTTTGTATGCCAATTTTTTATTTGTTTATAATTACATATATATATAAATATATATATTTAAGATCAACTTTTGCCGAAATTGAGGTTAAGTAAAGATGGCGATCTGGATATCATAGGATATATTAACGAAGGATTCTATAATTTCGATGTAGTTGCAGTTGATTTCAATGTTATGCCTTCAACTATTTTAAAAGCCAGGACCAAAGTTAATATAATATTATTAAATATATTTATATTTATCGGAATTCTTAAAATTAACAATTATAAATACTAAAAAAAAAAAAATTTCAGGTACATTTATTTGTCGACAACTTAGCGGTTTGTAATTCGAAAATATCATATTTTATCAAAGCGTTCAGTAAACACTATATAACTGAAGAAACTAAATTGCAAACAGTTGTTCCGGCCACCGGATCCATAAATAATTGTACCTTTGTGATATCGCATCAATATCCTCTCGGTGGTAAGTATAATAAACAAGTTTATTTCTAAATAATTGTGCAGTTTTGAAACTTAATTTTATGATTACGTTATAGTGAAATCGCTTAGCTATTGTGTACATTAGATAAGGACTATTTAAATTAAAATAGACTTGCAAAAATTACGAAATTAATGATTTTATATTTTAAATTTTCCCGAAGTTTTCTCGAAAAAATAATGAAAAAACGTATTTGATATAAAACTCGTAGTGGTTTATTCGTAAAAGCTATGCGGTCGACAATTGTTTCGGCAAGACGTGTGGAATTTAGTTGACCTAGGTTCGGAACATCGACACTCACGCCACCTTGTGGGATCTAGTGTTTAGTGAAACGATTTGTTGCGGCACATATTAACTATATGTTACAACTAACTCGGCCTATAAACACGATTTTATATAATATAAGACTTTGGAACGACAATCCTTATCAATCAGTTTTTTTTAAAGAAATTTCACATCTTTCTAGGCCCGGATTGGCCTGGTGAATTACCGAGGAAATCTCGGTGGGCCGGTAGAAAAATACTTAGGAAATGTGTTCAAAAATAATAGAAAAATAATTTATTAATGTTACACTTTAATTATATTGAATTTCAAAATAAAATTTGATAGAAATACTATAAACAATTTAGCTATATATACGTTTAAAAGATAAAATTATAAAATATGAGCCGGTAAAATATTGATATCTCGGTAGGCCAAATTTACCCAATACGGAACTGCATTTTTCATATAAAATGTAAAACATTAATATAAAATACAATTATATTATCTAGACTTAAAAGTAATTAAAGTAAGGAATATAATGTCAAACGTAATATTCAATTTCGGAGTTTCAGCCAAAAATATTTCCACGTACCTACTTCTTGTAATTTAAAAATAAATTAGAGACATTCTTTTTTCAGAGAAAACACGAATTTTGAGTCAATTTTACAAGGCATATTAATAACACTGCATAAAAAAAAATTAGATAGTTTATATTCATAATTATAGTTATATTTTATATATGTTATTAAAATAATACAAATTTTAAATCTTATTTCCTTTGTCAAAAAAGTTGACCATCAAATCCAATATTTGACGTGTTATTGGTTGTATTTAGGTAAATTTTCGGGATAGTTAGGGTTTGTATGAGTAATCTACTTTTCTTCATTAAAGAGGTATACCTTACCCATACAATAATGACGTATTCGAGTTATATTTGAAATACTTTTCACTTACTTTGTTTTAAAAAGTGTTTAGTTTTAAAAAAATGTAAATACCTTTAAATATATTGAAAATATTTTAACAAAGTTTGAGTAGACGATTAGGTATAAATATGCAGATAACAAAGAAACAATAATAATAGTAATATTATCATTGAATTAACGTGAGAGGTCAAAGGTTATATGTTTTTTACTAGGTACATTACATTTAATAGTTATATTATAAGGTGAAGGATTTTGCATCATTTAAAAAGATAGTAAATTCCTACAGCACTCAAATCCTATTCAGGCTCGGTTTTATAAAGTTTTCTGTTATATTTTTATTTAATTTTCAAGCTGATAATAAGAAGGGTAATAGAATGTCTTAGGAATCTCTTTGTATTTATTTTTTTTTTATTTTTTATTATTGTCTTTTATAACTAAAAGAAGCAAGTAAGTAAATTTAATATTGAAATGCCAAGATGTTTCTAAAGTGAACCGTTTGTGACATACCATAACCATAGTTGTAACAGACCATAAGGACATACCTACTATAAGGAATTCCACAAGCCTTAGTTACTTTTAATAGTAATTTAGATCGACATAAATTAAAGTTGGTCCGAAGTCAAGAGTTTGACGCATTTTCATGGCTAGGACTTAAAACGAAGATTCCCAAATAAAACTTATATCTAATATAAATAAATACCTTGTAACTATTTGTATATTCTTATTTATTAATGAATATTTAATAGCAATAGAATTTTAGAAAAAGTCTGTATTGATATTAAGAGTAAATTAATAACGTGTCAATGGTAAGTGGTCAGTGGTCATTAGTCAATGCCATCAGAAGTATTTCTTTGGCGGCGTAATAATATATTTAGATTATAATATAGGTGAGTACCGAATATAAATAATTTATACAGCGGTAATACTCGTCGGAACGAAATACTTAATATAATTATATGTATACAACTTTCGAAACTATTTTACCAAATGTAATATAAGTACGTATTAACGTGTATAACAAGAGTTCACACAGGGATTCTCCAACATGTAACGCGTCCGGCGGCGGCAGTGGTGGTTTAATTTAGTGTATTATATTATTGTTATTTGTTATTATTAGTAATTATTTTTAACGTGTCATACTTAATACCATACGTTATAATGTTATACATTATGAATAAAATCACCTTATTTCGTTACACTGTTATATCATTATCTAACTTAACCAATATCGAATAAACCAGTTTTGTATTTTCAATAATCAGTTAAAACAGTCGTAGTCGAAGCCACAGGCTGTGGAGCTCATACGCGTAATACTTACTTGCCGGTATCCGTTTGGACGCGCATGAAATACGTTTAAGTTTCATCGGTTCAACAATGTAATCTTTTTTACAGTTATGCATACCTATAATTACACGACAATATATTATTTTGTTAATTTCGCAAACATAAATTACATGAAATTGTACAAAACTTATGGAATTATACCATAAATCTGAGTATCTCACATTTGAGTATTTTATAAGCTGATCAGAAACTTGAGTTACAAAAATTATGAAAATAATATTAAAAATGTATATAATTTCCACCATTTTTGTAACACGAAAGTGATGAAAATTATTACCTTTTAGCTGTACGTTGCAAAAACATAATACACGTATTCCGAATATTACTTTGAATAATATTAATTAAGTATACTAATTACTTTGAATAATTAAAAAGTGTTTAAATATTTGTTTTCATGATTAGTTGTATTGTATTCTATATACTGTATTTAAATAATAGTAGGTATAGTATAATTATTATTTATCATCATGTATTAATAAATATTTCAAAAAATTCATCAATTCAAGTCATGTATTTTACCCAAGACTGATAAATCGTATTATACAATATAAGAATTCGCTTTTTATTTAGGTATACAAAATATTAGTTTTCCTATATGGTTTTATCATCATACAAGTTTAACTGTTAATACTCTCTATATCTATGCATTTTCAATATTGTAATGTCTGAAAATAAAGGTATACTTGTGAATTTATTTTTAATATAAAAGTGAAATTAGCATATTATTGAAGTACCTACCAATGTCAAGAATATTTTATTTAAACAAAACGCTAAATATTTTCAACATCAGTTTTACCTGCAAGGTACAATTGGCTATCGTAAAAATTACCATTTTTAAATTTTTGAAATAGCTAAAAATGTAAAAAATAATTTAATTTAACTAATTGATATGAGTCATTTACTAGGTAAGTGTTACTTGAATAGTTAAAATTTCTATTGTGTAAACTGAAATGTGTACATTTCATTTCTATATATGCATAAATATAAAATATAATAAGACAAGAATTGTATATCAGTTAAATACTATACATAACATGTGCATTTTATGAAATTTCCATATTTATTTAATATCTTTACAAATTATTCCAATAATTTAGTATTTATATTATTTTTTAAATTAATAGTTTAAAAGTTGTATTTAAATTAATTACAAAAACGGATTTTTACATAATTTTAAGTTTATAAAAAATTGTAAAAACCATAATACGAGGTAAATTATTTCTGTTTTAAGTTCAAATATAACGAGTTTAATTATATATTTTGTTACCTGACTATTAAATTTTAACTGAAAGTGTGAGGCCCTTGGGTTATTTAAAATTACGTATATCGAGCAATTTTTTTTCTACAACTCTCACATATTTTCTGCAATTAATTATTAATAATGCCTATTCATTACTGTTTATAATTCAATACGTGTAATAATTGTTAACAATATTTACATATCATATTATAACGCTAGGTATACAATTATTACTTTATTAGTTATATAATTTCCACGTATGCAGTCAGTACCTATAACAATATTATAAATACATAACAAATTATAAATAATTATTATGAAAATAATATTTATAAATATAATTGTGTAAATTTATAAGATATTTCCCCCTCGCGATAATATTTTACTTCAAGACGATTTGTTTAAAAAATAATTGAGAATAACTTTATTCATGATAAGATTCATTATTTCTCTTCTGTATTTTATTAATTCGGTTAATTTATTGAAATTTATATCTAAAAAAATTATCAGAAACAAATCTTGTATAACTTAATGCGGTTTTTAATTTAAAAAATATTTATTGATCTATATTGTTCTATCTGTCAAGTCGAATACTTCTCTAGTCTGGTCTCCATTATATCATGGTCAAATATTAAACCTTGAAATTATATTAAACAAAATTTGTTTTTTAAATATTTTTTTATGCATCTAATATTGAAATATCAATTCAATTCCTTCAAATTCCTTTTTGAACCTTTTCATTGAGCGATACAATATACATTTTTATAGTTTTTTTTTTTTTCATTTAAGTTATTACGATCATTTTTTGTAGCTAGTACCTACTTAAATTTTGAATTAAATTAAATAATATAAATATTGATACCTATATAACGCGTTAATTTAAATTAATTCATTTCACATAGGTATATTTAAATTGTTTATACTATATTCAATTATAATATTATAATTTGTAAGATATGTTGAATATGATAAGTAAAATTATTTACATTGTCTATATCGTTACCTAGAGTATGTTATTATTAAATAATAACATTATTATTATAGCGCGATATTACGCTGTACTATATTATTTTGATTTAAATATAGATTTTGAACTAGACTTTTTATTTATTTTGATTGCACCACATGAACATATTTTGCTCAATTGTATACGCAAAATCTTATTAGGATTCCTCTCGAAACTTTCGCGAAATCTCAAAGGGACAGTGTCATGTAGTAACCACATAATATTGTTTAATATTATATCATTATGATCGTGCTATCTTATCGTACGGTTATTTTCTACTGTATAAAGCTCACGCACGTATGTCCCAGACATAATAATAATAATATTATATTCCTACAACAAACTGTCGTAATGACGAGTAAAAGTAGAATTATAATATTATATTATATTAATTCTACCTACTAATACTGTAGTTGGATCATACATCCGGATAATATAATATACTAATATATAATATATATGTCTATATATTATACAGGTTGATTATTTCATTTTCCTACATTCTTGTTTAGTAAATATTATGGTAATTTTTTGTTTTCATAATATTATTCTGATATAATAGATATATTATAAATACATTATTATTAAATATTATTAACTATTAAAATTAATGTTAAAAAAAGGAAAAGAAATTTAAACTACAATAGAACGTTTAGTTAGATAAAATAATCACTCTGTATAGCACAGAGAAAACAATAAATCGACGTAAATTATATTAGGTTACATATAAATATGATTGTTGTAATTGAATCGAGAGTCGTTTATGCACTATTAAGATATTGATAATAATATACATAATAGTATTAATTATTATAATTGTTTGCGAAAATATAGAAAAACACAGTTTATAATATACCAAAATACACATTTTACAATAATAATATGCTTTTTTAAGTACTATTAATTTTAAAAACAAATTAAACTCAATTATTTAAAAAAAATACCCATTATAAGTGTACAAAAATTAATATTATCTAAATTCTAAATGACTCTAACTTAGTCTATTTTATGTTTAATTCTTTAATTTTTTAATTAATAACTGAATATTGAATTTAAAAAAAAAACAATATACTCGTACATCTGTGTCTCAAAAATAGGAATTATATTATATATATAAAATAATAATAATAATTATATATAAACTTGGAAATTATTTGAGTAAACGTTTCAAATGTTTATTTGAAAAACTTCAAAAATATTTATATATTTTTAATAATTTTAGTTTTATTTTATTTTTATATACCAACCGGTAGTCAACTCTCTATTTGAAACTTGTATACATACAACTATATAAAATTCATCATATAAAGGCATCTGTATTTAAAATATTAGGTATTAAAACGTAGACTAGAGTTATAGAGAAGCATATTTTTAGTTACCTATCATAAACCACTAGTTTTTTAATTAGATTCTCGTGATTTACTCATAAATAAAAATAAAAATAAAAATCTGAAGTTAAAATTAATATTTTATTACTAATATAGTTCTATAATTTTATATCTCGATGACTCGATGTTAAACACGTAATTGTATTTTATTTTATTTTTAAATAGATATAACTTCTACTTTTAATTAAAATATTTCATTGATATTATGTCATTAATATTCTATTATATTATATTATTAACGAAGAATTGTGATAATTATTTATAAACTATATGAATTTAATATTTTAATATTTAAAATTGAATTCTACGAGGGAGAAATATAATACTCGATTCATGATAAATTATTGATAACCCTTTATTTTCCGACTGGTGTTCAGATGTTAATTATAATAATATCGTGTATTATTATTATTATTAATTAAAACACACGAGATATTATAATAATATGATCAATAATTATTACATTATGATCATAACAAATATGGATATTATTTGCGCATTAGAAATGCTAAAATGTATTTAGGTACTCTCTACTTAAAAATAATATAGTAATTATTAATTGTGTATTCGAAAAAAATACCTTATCTTAATCGTGGTGCTTTGACATATTATTATACGGTATTATTAGGTCATGTTACATTTAAAATATATTATAACCTAGGTTATCATTACCGATTGATTATATTTAATTTTTAATTTAACTATTAGTCTATTACACAACAAAAAATTATAACTTAAATTCGGATTATATAGATATACAATTTTTTATGAAAAATTCCGGAAACATCACACGTCCATATCAGTTTTAATTATTTGCTTAACTGAAGGCAATCCTAAATTTCATGTACCTAGAACCTAGTAAAGACTATTAAGAAAACGAGTAAACGTTCAATTAATTGTAATATTGTTATTGTACAAATTTATAAATACAATGTATGTTTTTTCGAACAGTGAAAATGTTCGCAACATCTGTTTTCTCCTCTGTCTTTGTATATAATCTAATATTAATATTATATTATATAGGTAGGTGCACCGTTTATATTATATATACTCGTTTTGTTTAGCAACGAACGTTTTAATTATCCCAAACGGAATATTATATCGAATAAGATTGATGTCCCTCGTGGCACAATTTTAATCGGTATAATATTATAAATTATAATACTCGCATCGGATTTGTTCCCTATAAAAATCGTCTTACCTAAATCGAATATGAATGGAAAACCGGTAGCACGCAAGTAACCGCGCTATCACAACACATAGGTATCATTATCATTATTTTATTTACATGTCAAAGTTTGTGGTGCAATAAAACGTTTTCAGCGCTATTATATTCAATACCTAGCAATATCAATGTATTATTACGATCATTTTATGATCACAATATACATTTAAACACAGTTATTATACAGAACGATCGAAATATTATCTCACAAAACAAAAATAATAGGAAAAATGTAATTATTTCATACTATTTTGAAAATATTGTATAGTATAGTTATATATAGAATTATAAATACATATAAAAATATAAAATATTATTTTCTTATGTAATATTTAATGTTTCAATATGATTAAATATAATATTTCATGTTAAAATAATTCGGAAATTCACGTTATTATCTTGATTTTATTGAGATTTCATTTACTACTTCCTCGAATCAAAAATTTAAGTTATTACATAACATATAACATAATTAACTAAATATAACGACTATACAGGGTGAACCTCAAGAATTTGACAAATTAAATAACTCTGGTTCTAAGTTATATTTGTTTGAAATTTTTTTCTTAATTTATTATTATACTCCGGCACTACAATTATTAGGGTACATTAATTTTTATTTTGCTTCTATATAAAAAAAATTGTTGATCTATTTTTTATTTTTTTATTTAAAATAGTTATTTTGTAGATTTGTGTTAAAAAAAATGTTGAGATTAAAATTTATTTTTAAAGTAAATATAATATTAGATTCTGAGCGGAGCGAGGAATGTATCGTTTCTACAAAGATGTTTTTTTTCCATTATTTTAAATATAAGTACTATCGTAGATTCGTAGGTATCTAAAATATCATAAATTAAATATTTTTTAGAAAATGTGGACACATAATTTGGTATCTATTTGTTTAATGCTTTAAATGTTTTACTGCCTGATATAGTGAAATACACCATCGTAAGCAAAACAAAAATTATGTCGTATAGATTTATAGCAAATACCTGTTAAACAAATTTAAATCAGGAATTCTTTCGATAAATTGACATAGATCATTTTATAAAATATTTACTAAAATAGAAGTTAGAGCTATTTAAAAAATCAAAGTCAAACTCGCGTAGCTCGTTTTTAAAAAATATTTTATAAAATTATTATGTTAATCTATTGAAAATAAATGTTCCGTAAAATTTGATAATATGTATTAAAAGTATACATTTAACCTAAACGAAATCGTTTTTTCTGCGTAATGTTATTAATTAACTCTACTTTACGTTGGACACTACACCGTAAGCTGATATCCTCAAAAAAATATTATTTCAAAAGACTGCGCATGAAATCTTCACGGTTAGGCGTAATTCAAAGACAAATCAATTCCCCGTTGTCAACAATTATTAATTACAGTTAATCGCATTATTTTTGTGTAACAGTGTAATAATATATAAGTAATTTTATAAAAATATTACAGTTGGGACAGATTTCTTCGTCATCGATCCGGAATCTGGCGCCGTGAACGTGATCAATCCCATCGACAGGGAGGCATACCCATTCGAAGAAGCGGAAGAACCGTCTGTGTACTTAAGGTTAAAGGTCTACTGTCCACCGCCAGCGGTACCAATTGTCACTAAACCGATGAACTTGCCCGACGTGGACAATATCGTTTACGATCCCACGTCCACGTTGGTACAACTGGTTATCGTCGACACAAACGACAATCCGCCGGTGTTTGCCGACAAACACATAACCGTAGGATATCCTGTGCTAGAAGTGATCGAAACCGTTGTGCCCGATCACCTCATACAGATCAAGGTGAGCGCGTTAATAAGTTAATAATATTATTATGTCAATCATGTAGTTGCAATGACGTCGTGTCTTATGCCTGTATATTGATAAATATTGATATGATAAATCGAATTATATTGTTCTGTTTTGCGGAAGAATGGAGACGTTCCTGGTAGAGTCCTATGGTCCAGATGTCTTATTTAGGCTAATGTACGGAATTATATATTTAATAAAAATTAAGAAATAAAGGCGACGAGAAAAAAAATTAAACGAAAGGCTTAAACTCCTAGCCGGGTAGGATAGAATTCGAAATTAGCGCCTGTCGATTAAATATACGAAACACGTCGAAATGAAAAATTATGATAAGTGAGTAGATACTAGATAACTTAACCTAACTTAGATAGTGAGTGATTATGGCGATGAGTAGAGCCGTAGGGGGAAATTTGGGTTTATGGAAAAATAGTTATAATAGTTAAACTGAAGTAGGTAAATACTAAATAATGATATGGTTGTGGCGAACGACGTTTGTTGTTCGAACGACGCAGGTTTCCATGCGTAGCGCAAAAGCAAAAATAAAATAATATTTACAAACAGTTGGTCGTAAAAAGGTCAAAGAGTTTAATGTTTAAATATTAAATTATATATATATGCAAGATTTATTTATATTTTACAACGAACGGATTCCAAAAAACACGAAAATAAAACGATCAAAAACAAATAACAATATGAATTCGTCTAAATATTGACTCATGATGACAATAAAGTAGCAAGATGTTATAAATTAAGTTTATATGTTCTATATTTTCCAACGTTCATGTACGCAATCATGTGTTTGCTAATATTAATATAAACAAACAATAACGTCCGTTACAGGTAGGTGTAATATTCACATTTTATTATTATCGACTATCGTGATGGAAAATAATAATTATTATACAACTCAATTGTATAGATAATATACTTTTAATAATATTAACTGTTATAGAGAAGTTAATTCACGTATTTTGCCGATAATCTGCTGCAATGTTCAGTATTGTCTGTTGGTTTTTACCATGTTTTTCGTGACCAGACATTATGTTTTTTCGTACACTAATGCATTTATAATGTTAGGTAGAATTAAGTGGAAAAATAATGCTACGATGACCAATAACTACAATGGTGAAGTTGATAACCATGTACGAAACATAGAGTATCGATCTAATTAGTCTGTTTAATTATTAATAATTGATAATTAGTAATCTATATACAAATCCATATATATATATATATTATCCTAAAAATATATTCAGGGCACTTGGAATTGTTAATTTTATAATAGAACTATTGATTTTTCATAGTATTTATACGTTTGAATAGATTTTTTTTACTACCTACTGACCCACCGTCAACAAAGTAGAAATAGTTATAATCGAAATCGATCATTGTGCATGTCCTCGAAATATTTTAAATACTTATTCAATATCAATACTATAATAAATAATAATGTATTAATATAATATAATTTGTGAATTACATTAAAATTTGGATGCAAATTTATAATATATATATAAATAATAAGTCTAATAAGTAGGTATTTATTTATTGTCTAGATCGTGCAAGACATAAATTTATTATAATCGGACATCGGAAACATCGTCGTCGTGTAAACATTAATATTATTATTATTAGAACTTAAAATCCATAATGATAATTCGTAATACTAAATAATGATATGGTTGTGGCGAACGACGTTTGTTGTTCGAACGACGCAGGTTTCCATGCGTAGCGCAAAAGCAAAAATAAAATTTATTCGTAATGATATTAAAGGTTATAATTTGAGAATAAACATTATATAATAATATTCGAGAATAGACGCTAAGATGCACTAAAATAAAATAACTAAACGAGAATTAATATTTTAATTATTTTCAAAGTAAAAAAAAATGTATCGAGTATTAGGTATTTGCTGACAGTAAGGTACCATCCAATATTTCATCGTTAGCACATAATTTTAAGTTTGTTTTTTACACTTACGAATAATATCCTAATAATCAAATGAATTAGGTCGAAAATTTTCAGAAATTTATTTAAATACTATAATATTTGATTATCATACCTATAACGTATTTCAGCTATTTGCTTAAACACATTTTTGTTAATATTTTATATCATTTAAAAAAAATTTTATAATTTTAATTATTTTGAAAATCTACTTAAAAAGAAATATTTTGTATGCGATTTTTTTTATGAAAATTGAATTCGAATTTCCTAGTATTACCAAAGTCTGCATAATATAGTTAGTAGGTACCTACTTACACTCGACTTCTTATAATATTTGGTATATAGCCACGGCACGACTAACATCCAAACATGGCAAAATATGGATCTGATCGTTAGATAAATACTTTAGGTCGTCCGACTAATAATTGTGATTTTGTTTTTGTTTTTGCAATCGCTATTTGACTTGATTAATTTAAGGTTCGACATTTAGTTGTCCCGTTTTGATATTTCGTCAAACCGTGATTAATTGACATTTGACCGACGTGAGAAGAGAGTAAAGGCATAATAAGTATAATAAGTATTCTTACTAGGCGTATAGTGTATATATATTATTATGATACATACATATTATTGAATAATCAACCATTGTCTTTAAATTTTTATTATTTTTATCCGGCTGTGTAAATAATTATCGATGTCTACCTCTTCACATTGACTTTTGACAGCTACAATTTCGTTTATCGATTGCACCATTCACGGTATAAACCAACATTTATATTACAGTTCACTATAGGTATACAGGTGTACAGGGTGTTCCCACGAGGTTTTTTTTTACCTTGTGATTGTATTCAACCTTGTTAATTATATTGTAAATATCTCTATGAACAAATAACGATTTTTTTCTCTACGATTATTCAAAATATAATTAATTCAAGCTAATATTTCTTACGTATATTTAAAAACCATTAAATCAAATTTAAAAAAATTCTATTGTAATAAATGTTAAGATAACAAATTTTAATAGCTAATTATGTTAATTTATGTTTTATTTATTCTTTTTATTTAATTTATTATGTCAACATTATATAATATTATCGTAACTTCAATTTTTTTTTAAATTTCCCTTGAGAAAATTATATACATTAAAATGTAATATTGGATATTGTAAGAAATATAATTATTGTCTGATGGGAAACACGTTATTAGTGATTTTTAGCAATAAAATATAAATTTACAATCACTTCTGTCTAACCGTTTACAGGAAAAAAACAGTATTAAACTAGATAAATCTTTGTAGGTATATTTGAACAGAACATAGGTAAGCAATGTAGTAGTGTAACCATATATTATTATGATAATATAGTACATAATACAAATATTGTTACCTATGATTTTACTACCTATATTTGACGCAGAAGGAAAGGTGTTTAAACAAAAGGTGGGAGACGTTTTTATACCTTATCGTAAACGTTTTTATAAAAATATTCTAACACACTCTCTGCACCGATAAAAATATATTTTTATTATCTTTAGTGCGTGTGTTTATTTGTCATAAATAGTGATAATACAACTATGGGTTTTTTTTAAGTAAAAAAGTAAAAATAAATCGAAATATTTTATATAATTCTTAAAATATGTAGGTACCTATTTATAATAAAATAATGTTTTTCAAGTATACATACCTTTGTATATATTATTATTTAATAGCTTTTAAACAATTATTATATTTTGCATAATATATCAATTTGATTTAAAAATTTGCTAAATTGTTTATTTTCTTCACCAGACTACGAGTATATTATTATTAAGTACCTACATTTAAATTATTATTACTAACCTTCAACTGACTTAGTTATTTTTGCGAGGTCCAGTGCTTCTTCTGGTCAAATTTGACCTAAATGTATTTTTCTTCGACTAAAACTAATTAAATCTTTTTAGATTCTGAGCGAAATGTAGAATGTATTATAGAATGTATAATTAGTTTTACAATGATGTGTGTTTTTTTTTTTTTTTTGTATAAAGACACTTATTTGAGTAGAAATAATAATCCGATTGTCACAAATAGGGTAAACTTACAGGAGAATTACATGTAGTAAAGTACTTTATTAAGCTCATTTTTTTAATTTTCTTAATTTTTTCTTTAGGATAAGGAAAACTACGAATAATATTTAAAAAGCTGTAAAATTCACAGAAATTTTAATTTTGACAAACTATGATTTTAAATATTTTATGATCGCCAATGCAATTTTGATCTTAGGGTCTTGAAAATTTTTTATGTATTCTACTTCAAAGAAAAACATTTGGAACTCTACTAACATTGATTTGATTTTATACCTAAATATAGAATTTTATAATTTTCATATCAATAATGTTATTAATAATATAATTTACAATTTTAGGTTTTACAATTTGAAAATTTAATAAAAGCATAATTATGTTATATCACTTAACTCACTTTTACAATATCAATTTTATGTATGAATAAAAATATTTTTCAACTTACATTTAGATATAATATAGTTATTTGATCAAAAAGGACAAAATTTCGGGTAGAAATAATGGTCTGGTGAATACGAATAGGATATGCTCTCGGTAAAAAATTGCATTAATTTAGTACTTTTTTATTTATAATTTCTCAAAAGTTTTCCTTGGGAGAAGAATAACTACTAAAAAATGATGGAAAATCGACAAAATTACGATTAACGGTAATTTGATTTTAAATATTTTGTAATAACTAATTTTATTTGGACCATAGAGACTTAAAAATTATTTTGAGTAATCTCATAAGTAATTTACACGTGGTAAATTTCTGGTACGGATTATCAGTATAATATATTATATATCTGATTGAGTTACGCTCAAAAACTTATTTTTTTTAATGCATCGTTAAATTCAAATCTTAATTATAATAAATCATTATTTTTTTTTAATAACCGAAGGAACGAAGGAGGAACATCCAGAATTGATCTGCTCGCTTTTTTTTAATACATAATAACTAATTCATTTTCTTAAAAACCAAGTTGAGTTAATATATTTGAATTTACATTTTAATATACTCAATTGACTAAAATTTGTTTAAAAAATTGAATTTGTTTTGTGTTTTATTAATTTATATAAATTGCCACTATATTCGGGCAATTGGGTACAAATAATATTTAATAATTTTAATATTTTATTTGTTTTTATTGTTTAACGTTCATTTATTGAATATTGAATCCTACTATTTAAAACGCATACTCCTTAGCCCTCTGCAAATATGTCATGTGTTTTTAATAATTAAATGTATTTATGTATATTGTTTTGTTTAATAGCGTATAAAAAATAAAAATTAACTTAACTCAGTTAAAAAAAATGTATTGTATAATAATACTATTTATAATAATATTACTTTTGACTAGGTATAAACATAATATTACTTTTTTGTACATAACTAACATCAAAAAGATTTAAGTCAATACACCACAGAAAACACTGTCCTAAATATTAATATTCACTATTCACAACTAACCTAACCTTCACCAATATTAAAATGGTCGATTTTTTTTTGAAAAAGGTCAGCCTGTTCGTGTTGTGAACTCGGAAGTAATAGTAACAACGAATTATTAACGTATTGTAGTTTATAAATCATGCATGCTTTTTATTCTAACTTGTTTTTCTAAATCCGACAACCACTCTCGTCTACATTGATTTTATAAATATTTTTCTTATTGGTATTTTTAGTATACATATAAGAACTTACTAAATACAGCTTGTACGCTATACTGGAAATTTAACATATTAATTAAGTCTCAATTAAACCGCAAAACCCACGAAAAAACACGATAAAATAATATTAATTTTTACAATCGATTGAAAAGCTTATCTACGGTCTTGCCTATTGTGTTATAATAAATATGTAGGTACATTATTGAAATATTAATAGTACAATAGGAAATATATTATTTCATATCGTATACCGGTTGTCGTGAATAAATTAATAATCCACAGTCACCATAATAATATGTTTAATATTGTAGGTAATAATAATAAATTAATATTTAACATATTAAATATAGGTTTCAGAATATTTATTATTTCGTGTTTATTGCTCACTCGTTATGGAATTTTTTTTCCAATTAAAATAATAAAGGTGTTTTAATTGTTCACCTATAGGTTTATCTACTTACACGTTTAATCATCTAAATAATATAATGATAACAATTTAATTGCATCTACAATTTATTCGTACAAAATAAATATTTTGTTATTTGAATAATATTAATAGTAAATATGAAAAATAATTAACTTTAATAATTCCAACTAAATTTATATTTAATAAATGTCTAATTAATTACATTTAATAGTATTTCACTTATTGTCTATACCTATATAGTTTAGATTATTTTAAACACAAAAAATTTATAATATAGAAAAATTGTACTGGAAGGTAATTTATCTTAAATACAGGTAATATAATATATATAAATGATTTTTTTCTTTATTATAAAAACAAATAAATTAAGTAATATTTATTAAGTATTATCAAATTTCTTGATTTTTAAAATACACTAGTTACTAAATTTAATGTATTTAATTTATTACCCTAATATTCAAATAATTATCGTAAACATATTTGTATAGTTATTTTAATTATATTTTATTTCAAATCCAATCACTGTATTCACGTTTATATAATCCTCGATGGATTATTAATAATAATTGTATTCTCAACAAAAAAATTCTGTTTACTTTTTCTCATAAAACTTTTTTATTGAATTTCGTTCAAAAATGTCCAAAAAGTTTTTTAATCATTATACTCGTATAGTCGTGTAGCTTTTTCAGTTGTTATTTAAACGCCAAACGCTACATTTTTCATCTAACGCAATCTAAAAAAAATAAAAGATAAATTGTGTAGAAACGTTTATGGCTGATCGAAACTTATAGAAAACGGACACTTTCGTGTTGTAGATACAATATATATTGTAAAAATTACTTTTTAACAGTTAAAAAGTATACGGTGATAATGTACTAAAATACAAATATATTATTTATTAAAATACGTATTAGAAAAAAAAAGATAAATAATAGGTATAATAAATCAACAAATGGATCATTTGCGGGTCCGAAATATCAAATTATGGTTTATAAAAGAGATTATATAATGTTATACAAATACGAGTTATAATTTTAGGCGACAGACAAAGACGCTGGAAAACACGGCAAAATACAATATTCGCTGAGAGGTGAAAATGCAGAAGACTTTTTCATTCTTCCAGAAACGGGAACGATATACTGTACGCGTCCAGTAGATGATAGTAACACGAGCAAATCGTTCGAAGTGGTGGCAAAAGACAACGACGGGAAAGCCGACGGGTCCGAGTCCACACTGTCAATTACCGTAAGTTTAAATCGCGTAATATTATTATTATATGTAAAGTAAAATATCTTTAGAAAAAGTGTATATCAATCAATTTCATGTTAATCATTAACTATGTAAGTTAATTATTTTAAATAAAATGTTTTGTAGTAGCATCGACATCTAGGCAAGAGATTCTTAACTATTGTGGCAGTGTACTTACTCTGATTTTTTTTTTATATAACTCAAAAAAATTGTTTCGTTTAAATAATTAAATATATTAAACTCGGGTTGATCGGTTGAAAACTTGTTGTATAAATTGTTTTTATTAATGAGTATATGAGTATACACAATAAAAAGTTAAGAACCTGCGATTTAGAACAGTACATTATTAGAATTTAGTACACATTAAGTGAAAATGTTGACTCTTATTTAATGCCCTCAACTTGTGTAGTCTTAACTTAATCTACGTCATTAAAAATATACTTATAATTTATAATTTTTTTTTTACCAACTCAACACTATATTTAAAATAGGTACTCGTAATTATTTTTTAAAATTTTCTATTTGTCATTGCTTCTATCAATATATTAAAACCACTTAACCTATAAAATTAATTTTTTAGTTTAAGGAAAACTAGAATATTTCTTTTGTGCTATAAATCTACTTTTAATTAGCCTAGTAATTGCTATGTTATATTCACCATCCAATCCAGTCACTTTAACTTCCTAAACGAAGTAAATGAAACCAATATATCAAATAAAATCTGAATATTCAATTAATTTATTCAGGTAAAATTTTTGACATACTCAGACATTATCCGAGTAAACGTCGAGTTCAATACGGCTGAAGATCAAACGGCAGTCGAGTCACAATTGTCTGACATTACGGGCTTCAGAGTGATGTCGCTCACCAATGACGTGATCAACACGTTCGCAGACGATCGATGGCTAATGGTCAGGACAATGATTGTGTATGGGGTGAACATAGACGGTTCATTAGTATCAGGATCGGACTTAGAAAAGTAAGCGACAAATTTTACATCTATACATGATTTACACATACGTATTTTCAATTTTGTAACAGTAAACTAGTAAACAACGCTAAGATTTTGGAAATTATGAAATATCCAAAAACCCCCAACAGTGAAAAAAACACCACATTATTGTCTGTTATGTACGCTGCGCTATTCTGCCTGATGCTGTCTATAATCGCTTTGGGTATGCTGTATTTTGGATATGTCAAGTAAGTTAGTTTAAAATTATTCTCATTTACATAATAATAAGAACATTAAATTATGATCAGCTTTCATATCCATAATAATAATTAATAATAATTATAATAATTAGATATTATTATTGCACGAGGTCTATTTAAATAGTTCCGGTGTTTTTTTTTATTTATTACAAAAATTAATTTTTATACTATTTTAAGATATTTCCTTAAAAATTATATACTAAGTACTAACCTAACCGACAATTTTACTATTGTTTCTAGGTACAGATCACGTATATTCTATATTCTATTTCCTGTATTTTTAATTTAGATCATCAAAAATATGATTTTTAAAATATTAACAATAAACACGGTTATTTTATTTTCTAATGATAAAACTCTTGAGACTAATTTGGCAACGACTTTTTTCATTTAAAAATCTTCTATTAAGTTTATATGTCGATAATTTGTCAGAAATTCAGGATGTAGAATGTTTTCAAAGACATACAGTTTATCCGAGAAAGGTTTAATTTATTCTATAATAAATTGTAGTCTGACTTAAGGAACCCACATCGATATCAGTATTTTTTATTTCCTAAATTTCCATAGCATTATTACTAAATGTTCGACTTCGTGTCTTCACGTTATGTTTTAAATTTTCATTAGATAGAAAGAAATTTTACATTTATAATACATATTATACAATTATATTACTTTCAGAACTTTTTGAATAGACCCAATAAAATTTATATTTTTATATATAATATATATACCCTATATAGAAACGGTCGTCATTTATCGTGTATTTCGAGTACGTCAACTACGCCGCTAAAAGACGATATGGAAAACATGTAAGTTCATATATGATACCTACATAATATTATAAAAAAGAATCCTGTTTAATTGAGATGTATAACTGGCATCTCCTCCATAATTATAACGCATACCTAACATTTATTTATTACGCTTAGTCTGATTTTAGACCGTTTCTTTAAATTTAAACATTTGATATTGTTTTTAGGAGTCAAAGTAACTGGATTACAACATTCAACAGGTCTAATTTATCGTCGACTAGAGTGCGATATCCAGAGTAATTTTATTTTTTTTATAATATTTTTTATTGTATATAGAATTAATATATTACATTATTATTAAATTAAGATTCGCATTTACATCATAAAGAATTATATTCAGAAAAAAAAAAATTAAAATATTATACATCAACATTAAAATTTATTGTGGTAACTAAAAATGAATAATCATAATTAGTTATAAACAATATGACGTAATATAATGTAATAAATAAAATGTTATATTATGTATAAATCTAAGAATAATAATTTATAAATAATTTTTAAATACTAAAGGTATTGGGTTAAAATTACAATCCAAAATAAATCAACAAAAAACTTAAGTATAAGAATACATTAATTGATATAGGTAGAAAGTACTAATATTGCTCAATTTTTTCTGGTATTACTGGTTGCTATATCATCGTTTCTCAACCTTTTTAATGTTGCGACTCCCAAAATAGGTATAATATATGGTTAATCACTTCGCGACCTCCCCTCCATCTATATTAGGTATAAATTTAAATAATTTTTGAGTATTCATATAGATAGTGGTTCCATATTTTAATAATATTTACATAGTACATATATTTATATAGTATCTATGTAAGTAAAAGAAGTAACACATATTTTTCTTCCAGAAAATATCGTGATTATATGTGTTTCTCACATATTATGTTGGCCTTAATATTTTAGATTCTGAGCGAAGCGAGTAATGTATTGGTTATACAAAATTTTTTTTTTTTATATGAAAACAATTTTTAGAGTAGAAATAATAGTCAGATTACCACAAATTAGGTATAGGATATTCTTCAACGTACTAAATTGCATCTAGTTGGTACTTTATTTAGATCATTTTTCAAAAGTTTTTTCTTGGAAGTAGAAAAACCACCAAAAAATAACGGATAATCGGCAAAATTCACAGAAATCATAATTTTGACGAGATTGATTTTAGTTTTTCATGATAACTAATCGAATTTTGAATCTAGGAATTTATAAAAAAATTTTAGTATTCTCATAGGTAGTTTGTTCACGTGGTTAGGTTAGAAAATTTTGGAATGTATTATTGGTTTAATATAAACCAGTATTATATTGAGTTTTGTTCAGAATCGTATTTCTAATGAAATATCATAATTCAATTCAATTCAAATCTTAATTATAATAAACCACTAATTTCTTCGAGGACTGAAATCCCTTCAGAAGAACGTCCAAAATCGACCTTTCTACTTTTTTTTATTTTATACTTCTATGATTTGGGTCCTTAATATTTTCCTTCCTGCCTTGTTATTTATTTTTCTTGCAATGATGTTTTCCTAAATGTGTTTCAAATTACTTCTGTATTATTTCTCTTCTTACGGAAAACCTCTTCGATTCCAACTTTTTCTGACCATAAAACGAAATTATATCTATCATCGAACACGGACTATGACACGGTGTTTTTTATTTATAGAAACATCAATTCTCCGGTTTCCCAATCGAAAATTATAGATCACGCCAGCACCGTAATAATCGAGAACAGCCTGTACGAAGCCATACCGCCGAAAGGAAAAACGCCCGCTGACAACTCTTCAATAATTAGACTTAAGTAATTATAAAAAATGTCATTACCTATAAATTATAATCGAAGAGTTTGTTGAAAATATAAACAAATTCATTTTGGTTCTAGTTCTAAACTCTCATTCGAAGACGATTTAATAAAGTTGGAGAAATTAGAAGAGTCGTTCTCGCCAACCGACGATGACAAGTCTTTTAACTACTAATAAAGTTTGTGATTTTGTTTGATCCGATTTGACATGGAAATAATTCTGTTGAACAGTTATCACAGTCCATCAGTCACACATTTCCCTAGATATTGTTATTATTATATTATAGATATTAATAATTATAGTATACTTAAAACATGTTTACAAGACCTTAAAAAAAATGATTCTTTGTTTATATACAATATGTAATATAACTGTATTATTTAAATCGTTCCAAAAGTCGCCTTGAATATTGATAAGTCCTTGTCTGTTATAATGTGTACTCGGATGTTCGTGCAAATTTATTGATTTGCACTATATAATAATAACATCTATCTATAAACCTATCTATAATGGGGACAGCATTTAAATGACCGTTACACATTTATGCAAAAAAAAGGAGTGGTAGGTAAATATTTTTTCGATGATATTATAATAAAATACGCAAACCTGTTATTATAGCTTAAACGGTTCACCAATTTCAAAAACGCTTTTACCGATCACCTTGTAACACATTATAATATCTGTGCGGAATTTAATTTATTAAAATAATAATAAATTATTATTATTATAATTATTTTTATAATTATTATTATTATTATTATTATTGTTATCATTAATTATATTGTTGTGTGCTTTTTTTTTTTTCATTAATACCAGCGCGGTTTCGAAATATCGATTTACCATGAAAATCAAATCTGCTGCTCGTGGCTTGCTTTAGGGTCAAAACGTGTCCGGCAATTTGCATTGTTACGCTGAAACTAATTAATCTACATTAAAATCCTATTACCAAAAAACGGATAGGCCCGTTAATCGCGAGATCCGTTTAAGGAACGTATATCACATTAAACCAACACTCGATGGCACGTTTCGTGTTAAGTATAGGTATCATAACTATTTTTACGCCAAATAGTTTCCTTTTAACGAGTTAATGATTGCATACACATTTATAAAAAATTGATGTCACGTTAATATTAACATTAAGATTGTGTTGGTTTTTTGATTGAATTTTCAATCTCATTTTGAAGCAAATGGTAATTATTATTTAAAACCTTTTTTTACTTAATAATTATTCTAATGAGGTCAATCTCAATTGATATATTGTGCACACTAACAGAATAACAATATGCTGAGAGCTCATTGCTATGAGTAAATTTATTAAGAGTAAATCTATACTGAAAAATACCAATATTAAATTATCATATTTTTTATAATTTTCATTAAATACTATAAATTCCTACCTACTTACCTATATATGATACTCTATCGTATAGTAACGTTATTTTAATTAATTTTTTAAAACTTTATTTATTATAGAAAAAATATTATAATAATTCTATAATATTCAATAACTTATGTATGTATCATAAATTGTGTACCTAATTTTTAAAAATAATTTGAAATTATTGTAAAATAATATTTATAATATATATATAATATAACGATAATGTCCAGGTGACTGTTATGTAAATCGAGAGAAAATGTATCATACGATATATATTATATAAGTAGTACATATATATTATTATTAACAATTATTTAGTTTTATCAATTAATTCGACAGGTAGGTATTATACATATTTAACTTGATGTATGATAAACTTTACTTTAAACGGAATAGACAAATTTATTTTGTTACTAAAACGTCTGACTGGATTTAACAGCTATAATATTACTTTATGTTGTCTACACAAACATATGTTACGACATTAATGTGAAGTTATAACACACATCATATTATTATTTTATGGGTTTTAAATTAGTATTTGATTAACTTTCTATTGGATTCTGAACAACTATGTCATAATCATAATAATACATTAATACCTAATAAAAACGTATTCATGGACATTTTTATATTATTATACTAGATAGTTTATTTCAAAGGTACGTTGGCCATATTTTTCTTTTCTCGCAACATAACCATGTTACAGTCGTATGGTAGATATTGATTCTTGTGATCCACTTTCATAACATTAATAATATAAATGATTTATTTACATTCGAAAAATTAAATAACATAACATAAAAATAATTACATATCTATGTATTTTAATATATTTTAGACGCATTAAGATATTGAATATTAAACTAAAATAAATTATGTTACATAAATATTATAATATATATTACTTTTAATGAAAAATTATTTAACAAAAGCCGGCAGTTACTGATTCCAGATGTTCCTCCTTATTCTTATAGATCTCCGGAGAGGTTAGTGATGGAATTTTATTTTATTGAAGCAAATCAAGTTTTACGCCAATCGGACCAATTTTGTTTGATATTAAAATTATCTTAGTAACCAACAATTTCATGTGCTATGCATTTTTTAAGAATATATAATAGTTTTTAGTTATAATTTCATTATACATATTTATATATAACATTATTCACTGCTAAACAAACCACAAAGATATAAAATACAAACGACAAAATGGTGCAAATATACAAAAGTACAATAAATCCATGTTATTGTAAATTATGAAGATGGCGTTCGCATATTATATATGTGCACGAAAACTACAGAAAAGTAGGGGATCCGTGATTCACCCTGCTTCCTCCACAATGGCACCGCTAAATTAATATTTAAGGCAATAATATTGCATTCGAAAAAACGATTTTAAGCAAATCTTAATCAAATACATTATACAGAATACTGATAATATTTACTTTTATACATTTTCTTTATTTTTCAAATAAAATGAAACAGAAAAATTACTTATAAAATAATGAAAATCGTGTTTTTAAAAAATGTCCATTCCATAAATTTTTTCCATTTACTGCCATTTTTAATGGTTTTTCCAATTTCATTAGAAAATTATTGAAAATTTCAAAAAATGACATTTATAATAACCAATAAGAAAGTACTTTAAAAATATTATCAAATACTCAACTTTTACAATTGTAGTAGAGAATAATCATATCCCATTTGTGAAAACAAACTACATTTTCTACTTAAAATTCTTTTCATATCTTTAAAAACACAAAAATCACACATATTTTAAATATTAAACTTTGGAAACGTTTAAAAAACTTATACCAATTGTTCACAATATTTTTCATGTAGAAGGAAAGTGTGCCATAAAACACATATCAAATTTTCAGCTTAGCGTATTTAAAATCAAAATACTTATGCATTATAACTTACAATAATAATCATAAAAAATTTCATATTATTCAATTTTATTAAAAATTCCGAATTTAGAAGCTTATTAATTAAAATTGAGAATTTCCATTATCAAAAAAAGATGTCTAACTGAGTTTCAAAATATATGGTTATACTTTTATTCAATTTTCAAACCGTAAAATTCAAAATTTCAAATTATATCAAACATTACTAAAAAAAGCTTTATGAAAAATGTCAAAGTTTTATATTTCCACTAAATATAATCAATATAACAGTTCTAAAATAATAAGTTAGTATAGGTTTGTCTCATATGTTAAATACCCATGTAAATACTAAAAAAAAAAAGTAGGTTCTAAATTTCATTAGTTGTAATAACATATTTAAAATTAAAATCGTCACAATTACAGAGCTTTTTTGCAGTCATTTAACTATTCTCGGTAGTTTTGTTTATCGCAAAGAAAAACTTTCGAGGAATTCGAAAATAAGCTAAATTAAGTATCAACTAGATGCAATTCTCCCAAAAGTTTAGATACTCTATATTTTGTGGTAATCGGACCTTTATTTCTGCCCAAAAAAATGCTTTCAGACATGAATAAAAAATCACGCATCATTGTAAAACCAATAAATTCCACGCTTCGCTCAGAATCTAAAATGAGTATAAATGAGTTTTGAAAAGTTTAAAAAAGTCATTCACTTTTTAAAGTACATACTTCGACGTATTAAATTTTTCATTTTATTTTAGGTTTTTTTTTTTTGTGTTTACTGAAATACATGATATTTTAACATCATACATCATTTGATAACATTTATACAGTTAAAACTTCAAACTTCCATATTTATTTCCGACTGGATATTTGATACGTAGCAAGTATAACTAAATCAATCGATAAATTAATAATTACAAATGTAAAAAATAATTCCATACGTTATTGTATATCTAAGTTCTCTTGATATAACTTATATAATAACATTTCCTTGCAATAATTTTACAGCACAAGTAGGTAGATAACCATATCTATATATAATCGAATATAATATATCATATTATGCGCAACGTAAACCGGTTCAAACGTGTAATTAGTATCTATATAATATTATGAATTGTCATCGATAACACGAGAGTACAGTTTGGTCCAATAAATAGATACCAAGAACCTGGTATTATTATATTATAGGTAGTACGTACCCCATATTGAACGCATAAATAATAATGTTTACGTCCGATTAAATAAAATATATTTATCGATTTTGGCTTAGGTATATACTAAGTATATGACACGGAGATAGGTACCTTATATTATAATATACCTGTATATAATTTAAATATTGATTTATTTATTTTTAACAAAATAATATATTGTGTAATGCGAGATGTATACAACACATATTGTATTAAAATAACATGCGTATTATACCCCCTCAAGGAACAGCCACCGAGACTGGATCGTGATGTATTGTGTACACGCGGCATTTCGAAATGTCTATATAATATGCCTCGAGTTTCTCTGGCGCGTCTACAAAATATAGTCCGTAAATTGAGATTTTGATGCTGTTTATTGCATTTTTTAAAATAAATATATAAATATATTACATACCTACAGCTGTATAGTGACGTACCTATTATTATATCATTATTATTCGTTCGTTGATTAAAAGTGTTATATAACCGCGAGGTGTAAAAATAGTAAACCTAGTAAGCTGTAAAAACAACATGTTAACAGAAACAAATAATTAACAATTTTATTTTATTCAAATGCGGAGACTTATACTTATTAATATATTTTTTATAATTTTTTTTTTTATTATTATTATTGTTAAATTCCCAACATATTTTTTGAACTGCAATGTTTGAAAAAATAGAAAGATTCTATAATTTGTTTGTTGTAAGACATAATCATATAATATTTTAATTAATATTCGATCTAAATATTCAACTAATAAAATCATAAACTTACCAAACTTTCCAAAGTTCATAAAAAATAATCAGAATATATATTTATATTGGTATTTTAATAAAAACATTTCCTCATTAAAAATGAATTGGTACGTAAAAAAAGTAACTCATTATATTAAAATTAACTTAATGTTACCTTAACGCTTTGATTATTTATAATATCTTGTCTCGTTGTTAGAACATTATAATATAAAAAGAAGATAAGAGATTTTATTAATTTGCACGAATATAATAATTATTATAATAGGTATGTTTAATGTTCGTTTCGTTTTTTGTAAAATTGATAACGTGGCATTACTTGAGATTAAAAGATGAAGCATATTTTAAATTTTAATCTCCTTTTGAATTATTTATAAGTGCCATCTTCCTAATTCTTATAGATCATAATATTTGAATTATTAATAAATAATAGTATATATTAGATTTAAAAAAATTAAATAATTTGTGATAAGAGTTTCATGTATCAAATTAAGGGATTTGCATACGTTCTCATTGTTATCTTCACAAAATATTCTGATCGCACTCTATATATGCAAATAAAGTGTTCGATCTCGGTGTAAATATAAATATCGTATATTTTGGTTTAGATTTTTTGACCTAGAATCATTAAATATAAAATATAAGTACCTAACAATAACTATTTATGATTGAATTCTTTCATGACAGCACATGACAACACACTCGGTCCTTATTTAATTATATAATACATGTCAAATATTAGGTACGACGTATGAATCGTACGATCGATAGTACTTAATAATAATTTATTTAAATATACACCAAAAAGTACCTTAAGAAAATAAATACTTAAAAAATCTAAACCAGAAGAGACAAAAAGTTTAATATTAATAATGACAATATCTGCAATACGTTTGATCGGATAGACTATTAAGACATCCAAATTAAATAAATTATAACAATGATAGGCAAACGTTATAAACATTTAAATCAAGTTAAGTGAAACCGTTGACATTAAAATAAGTCAACTCAGTCTTTTCATATTAGCTACCTATTGGTAAATAATGAGGAACAGAAACATACTAAAGAATTTATAAAGGATGCGTTCAGATTATTCTTTGAAGTTTTCATGAAGGTTTCCCCTCGCCATTTTCTAATATAAAAAAAATTAATAACAAAATAAATTTTTTTGTCATGAGGGGGTTGGTTTAAACCCCATATAGAAGTGTTATACCCCGAGATATACCAGTAGTGAGCACCACTGAGTAAATACGCCACTGAGTCGAGGAGTATAATAATATATTTTAATATTATTCATTTGATATTACATTAATATTAATATAATTAAAAATAAAGTTAACCACAGTTAATACGTTATTTAATTTCTTTTCAACTAAGCAACTTAGTTTAAAAGATAATATTATCAACTTACTCAGTGTTGAATATTAATAATATACTTTATAATAAATTATTATATTTTATATTTTTGTTGTTGAGTCCGTACGATTACAATCGCGGCGGCGCACATTCCGATCTCGATCATTATTATGATTAATGATAATCGCAAAAGTATCTATTATTATTATTATTTTCATATCGAAGAATAATAAATGCACAGAGGTGGTCAGATAATAATATTATCATTATTTTATTCGTCTGGCGCTGTTATGTTACGATAATAATAATAATAATAATAATATGCCATATTGGTTGTTGCAGGATGGACGCCCAAGGCCGTGATGGTTTCGTAACATGTGCATAATATTATATTATCATAATATCGATTTCTTCGGTTCAAGTGACCTGTAAAATTCGATTAGATGAAATAATAATATTACTACAATATCGACTTCATGGTGAAAACTAAAGTTCCAAATCCAGTCCGTGGAAGCAGAAAACTGAACCGTCTGGAACTGGGCCGTAAACATCAGTTTTTAATTAAATACATTATTTTTAGTAGGTAGTGTAACCAAGAGGGTAGACTTCGGGTCCTAAAACTCCAATGGCCCCAAATCAATGTATAAATGTTTAAATAAACATTTGTTAATAGATATTTTTATAATTTTAAAATTTCTGATAAATTTATTTTCCTAATATTATATCATTTACTAGTTTACTACGAAGTACGAGTTTAAATGATAAAAATTACAATTCATTCGGATTATTTTATATTTTGTTTCATACATGATGTGAAAATAATTTCCATGGTTGGTCTTCCCCTAATTGTGCCACTGATTATTATAATTGCATTTATTAATTTAAGACAATTAATTATTAATCTCATAAATTAAATTTACATTTCTCGGTAAATTTTGTATATTTTTTAAATATAATTTAATGATTAATATTAAATATTCCATACTTATATTTTTAAGTTTTTAAATTATAAACACTATAATAAAGCATTGCTATTATGAAGACAGATTTTCTATCTCTATATTATCATCATATAAATACTTTCTAACTAATAACTACTTTAAGTCACAATGATGACATTTGCAGATATACAGTCGAGTTTCATCGTATTATTTTGTATCGAGTGAGATTTTAAAATTTCATGAAATTTAGTAAAAAATAAAAATATTATCAAAATTAACCCATCCAGCCGGACTAATTTATCTTAACCTGATAATAATTAATATTCTATTATTTAAAGGTATTCGTGTTATGGTGCGGTGATTTTGATAGCTGGATAAATTATTATTTTACATTATTTTACTTAGTGCTGATTATAATCACTAAGTTTAATTAACATTTATTTATATTCAAACAAAAATTTAAATAATAAATTCAATTTTTTGTGCAGTTCGTAACAATAATATATATTATATTATTACTATACATTAAATATTAATTAATTTATATCATTCACACGTACTCTAAACTAAGTAGGTACCTATATAGTATATAGTTTTAGGTGGAACTTTGTAAAAATATAGACGCGAATACAATTTGTTTTTATCTAAAATATGACGACAATCAGTCGAGAAAATTATTTTTATCATAGAAATAAAATATAATGATTGATAGTATTTATATTTTTATATTTATTCATTAATTTATCATATGGCAAAACATACAGTAAATGTATAGTAATATACTTTGTACACTGTAGTACTGTACATAATAATCAATTTTACTAAAATACAAATAAATTTACATTAATTATTCGTTTAGAAATATCACTTATTTTAAATTTTATAATTCAAATAGTTAAATAGTTTTAACTTTTAACATCAAACAAACAATTTATAATTTCGTTGTAATTTTCGGATCTTGTAATCAGTATAATTAGCATATTAATTGTTTTATTTTATTATTAGGTTTAGTTATTAATATTACCCACTCATATATATGTAGTTTACTATTTGTATATTTTACGAGTTTTATTTTGTTAAAATTCTTGACAGAAAATTAACTATTATAAATGTAACTATGATTATAGTTATAGTCTATAGGTATAGTGTTTTATGAAAATTATATATTTTTTAAACTAGTCGAGTTAACATACTTTATATAGTTTTGAATCAATTTTAATTTTAAACTCGATAATTTAAATTTGATTTTGACGTTATCTTAACAATATAGATAATATTATAAGAAAAAATACTTTTGCAGGTATATCTTATTTTTAATGTTCTAAATCTAATATATTGTCCAACTGCCCATCATTCGGCCATTTATATCGGCTGTATTTTAATTGTTTTCAAAATAATATACAAGCTCTATACAAAAAAATAAATATATATATTAGGTATAATAGGTAACAATATAAAAGGCTTACTGACATGATTATTGTTATTGCTTATTGATCTAGTGTTTTGTATTTTGTGTATTTGCAATAAGAGTAATAAGACGTAAATAAGCGATAAAAGTTGAGATGTTAGATTAGGAGTTATAAATTTACAGCATGATTCCTATTATATGTCTAAACTATTATTCTTCTTGTTAATAATATTTACAATACACCTTAGTATTCAATAATACAATCAATACTGAAATATAATTTGACTATATAATAGTTGACCGATAAAAAATATTTATGACAATTATCCCGTGTGTATATGATGGAAGAAAGAAATATTACGACTATGCGTACTTATGTTAATTTTACATTACTATAATTTATTGTCAAGTATAATATTTATTCGTACTTTAAAATTTTTTTTTTATATCTAAAAACACGATTTCGGGTAGAAATAATGGTCCAATTACTACGAATGAAGGTATGCTTATGGTAGCAAATAGCATCAAGTTGACACTTTATTTATCTCATTTTACGAATTTCTCAAAAGTTTTTCCTTGGGTAAAAACTACCAAAAAATGTCGGAAAATCGGCAAAATTACGGTTTCCGTTATTTTAAATTTATTTATTTTATGATAACTATTATTAGTTATGATACTTAATTTTAACATAGACACATAGATATATTTTGGACTGGATACAACTTTTTTTTCTGACCAATTTATTGTAACTCGATGTCTTCATGCAGCTATCTCTATACATGACAACCGAATATTAAGCAGATGATGATAGATTGAACATATGATATCGATAAACAAAATTATATTATGTAATATATTACATCTATTATAATTCATATTCATCAATTCAGGGCCGGATTGGCCCATCGGGGTACCAGGATACTTCCCTTGGGCCGATGTCCATATGGGCTGTTATGGCCGTTATAGATCAATAATAATATTTTTATAATATTAATAGTAGGTAGCGTACTTTTTTTATATTTTTTTTTTATCATATTTATACATATATGAGAGTCATTGATAAATGATTATAATATAAAATACACGATTTTTAGTTCATGATAAAATATAAATTATCAGTGATATATTATATTATCAATATTTTTGTGATCATAATTATTAATTTATAAGACAGTCTTTTAAGATGGTATAAACGGTTTATCTATAACCGTGATGGTAGTTACCACAAATATAACATAAAATAAATATAATAATAGTATACCTTTACCGTTAGTAATTAGTGTTTGGTTTACAAAAGTTATAATTCTACATGAATAATAATATAGTAATAGTTTTACATTCCGCAAAATTCTATCGAAAACCAGTCTACAAATTTAATTTTAATTTTTGTTATTTTATAATCCTATACTTCCATTTATGATTATACAACTTATTTTATTAATAAATTATAAATGTACCAGTAGAGTAGATAAAGTGAAACGATATTTGATATTCTATAAGATGGAAGGGTTAAATTTTAAATATATTTTTATATTTTTAATATTTACTCTACTATCTACGATTTTTATTCAAAAAACAATATAAATAATAATAATTGTGATTTATAAGTAATTAATACCAAACAAATTGAAAGAAAAAACGAATTTGTGCTAATAATACTGAAAATACAAAAATACATGCTCATAAAATACAAGGATTACAAACTAGAAAATAGATGATCGATCACTTTAATTTTCTCAGGTCGAAAATTTCTGCCAATCGGTCCTCGATTTATTATATTTTATAATATATCTAATTACAAATTAGTAAAGAAAATTTGATAAGAAAAATTGTTTCTCGGTATAACGATACCTAAAAACATATCAATGAGTCTTCAATTATTCTTACTGAGGAAAAATATCAAACAGCATGTTATTTAAATTTTTTTTCCATCTATTCATTTAACTAAACAAATTAAAAAAAAAAAATCAAATATTAACTTATTCGTACCTTATTATGTTATTCTACAAACAATAATATTTTGCATTATAGACATTCATGTAAACCTGTTTTAATTGATTTTTCATATAAAATGAAAATCGTTTTCGTATCAAAAAACACTAAGTTATATTTATTAGATACGATCAAACTGTACCTCGGCCGACACAAAACGAATTATGCGTAACTTTTTTTATTAAATGATCAAAAAAAACATACAATTGTTTGTATTATATAGAATACACATTCTTACGATGAACATTTGACAAAGAAAATGTCTATCACTAAATTGATGAAAACGTTTTACAAAAAATACTTCTGAATATTATATTTATATCGTAATTCACAAGGATTGTATTACATAACGTAGATTTAAATGTAAAGTTTAAAAACTAGACTGGTTGCGTATGGTTCGAAAAATATAATATAGATAATACAAATACGTCAATAACGAACATACGAGTAAGTGCACTCGAGATGATGTAAAAATAAAAATTTTCGATAACTCGAAGCGATTGAAACTATAATTACATTATAATTTATTAATTTGTTTAAAATGATTAACACTAAATGTAAACATAATATTATTATACGACAGTCATGTGTATTGGTTATTAATTTATAATATTGTGAACAATATGGTTATAGTTGTTATGTAGAGTTACTTTATTCCTAAAAAATAATAATTAAAACAATCGTCTTCCATAGGTATTTAAATGTATAATGTTATTTTTAAAAATTGTTTACTTATAGTTCGTAGCATCAGTTATACATCAATCAATCGGTATATATATTTAACAATAAATTAAAAAACATTAGTTCTGTTAAGTTTATATGGATTTTTAAAAATAGATTATACATAATTGTTTACATAATCAATAAAAAAGTAAAAATAGTAAAATACTCATTATTATCTGATATAATAAAAATTATGAGTAGGCAGTATATTATTTTTAGTGTTATTATTATATAACTACAGAGTATAAGATAATACGTTTGAAGTAAAAACAATGAAATCTTATCAAATAACCTATCCTCTATTATACGAACTAAACATTTTAAATCATATGATTATATACCAATAATTCTGAGCATGTGGCCAACACATAAATATTAATATGTTATATTATAATATATCAATAATTAAGAGTCGTGTAAAAATTAAAGACGATTTGTTTGTATAGTCGCATCTCCATCATAAAAAAGGTTTAGTAATAATGTTATGAATAACTCGAGTAATGACTGAAATTCAATAATTTTCTTATTTTTTAATACTTACTTAAATCAATATTTTTGATATTTATTTAACCACATATAAATTTATAATTTTGGTGATAGTTTATTTACATAATTACATATTAAACTTATTATATTAAAAATTTATAAATTCGAAGAACTTGAATGAAATTTGATGATATTTTTAAATTTGTTTTTTAATTTCGTAATAACTAATTGAGTTTTGATCGTAAGGACTTAAAACTTTTTTTGAGTACAACATAAGTGTTCTACAATATAGACGAAAATGTTGAAGCGATTGGTTTATTATCTGACTAAGTATTGAGCTTTTAATTTTTTTTTACATCGTAAACTGTATATTTTCATCATCCTCTAAATTTCACGATTGTGATATTATAGTCTTGGTAATTTTTTTCTAAAATATTAATAAAATATCCAAAAACATGTATTTTACATTAATACTATTATTGAATCACACGTACGCGGTCCATATACCGAAGAACTGGCTATAGAAATGAGATGTGACTACAACGTTTGTGTTTACAAATTAAAAACAGTAGTCGATCAACGCGTCGGAGAAAAACATATGAAGAATGAATTAATACGTATATGCGCCACACGCTACAGGTGGTAATATAAATTATTATGGACAGGTAAATGGTATATAGACGACGGAACTCACGTGTACAAAAACATCTCGATTTATCATAATATAATATCATTATTTTCAATGAGTGATCGTTGACCGTAATCGTATGGACCGTTTGGTATACAATAATTATTTATCATTTCATTTTGTTAATAATAATTATTGCAAGAATGGTGGTCAGAAGAGTAGATGACTTAACGTAATAGCGATATTATAACCTAAAGAGAATGTATATATAAGTATGAGCAGGCGATTAAACAAACCTACTACCCTACAAATATACTAATTAGAACCACATTATAATATTTTATTATTGGATCTAATAACATTCTAAACGATTCAATTCTCAAGATCTATCGATTATATTTTAATCATTCTACTTTAGGTTTCCCAATTTTGTCTCCGTAAACACAAGGTCAATAATGTACGCAAATACAAATTATTTACATTTCTATACGTATATGTTGTACGTAGTATTTTATAACTTTCAAATAATCGAAATATTAACGACTAATTGATTCGCCGAGTCATTTCATTCAATAATGCAGTATAATATGTTCTATGGCCATCGTTTAAATTATACTTTTAGACTTTTAGTCGCATTTCTATTACTCTTCATACAGTGTACATAATGTTTTGTACATAATAATATACTAATATTAGTATTATAATATTTTGTTCACTCGTAACAATGTGTTTGGACATTAATTTTTTTAAATATTTTAAAATTTTTTCTTGTCGTCGATCAAAACCAACGTAACAGTTCTAATAATATAATATATATTTTATAATGGTGTTTATTATTATATCGGCCGGTCAGCACCTGTGCGCAAAAATGTCAAACGTATCGACTATATAATATAATATATACGCAGCGATTGGCAAGACCTTGCGCGACTTATTATAAATTTATAACTATCTCCATATATGAGCTGTGTGGTCCGGGCACTCGCATAATCGCGTTAACCGTGTGCAGTATACCACAGTATTATACTATACCATAATATACGTATAGGTTACGAAATTCGCTACCGGTGTTCTCCGTCAGTTTGCAACTGTTGCCTATGTATCGTACAAATTCTGTGATCTTGTCAGTTTAACACCACCCACACTACACGTCGTAAAAATGGTTTGGGACACACTCAGAATGAAAAACGAAACTAAATGTTTCCATACATTTTACGTTTGCCGCCCGATCACGTTCTAATAATAATTCTCTGGTTGTTATTATTACAGTACACACGTTATTATTGTTGTTATTATTATTATAATAGTATTATTATGTGTCTATGTACCTTTTGTTACCAAGGTTTAGTTCGATTTAATGAAAAGTTGAAGGTCCCAGAGGTCAACTGGTTGTCAATGAATCATTTGTCGGACCGCGCGTATACATATTTTCCAAAGTTCTTATAACCAGGTCAATCGCGCGAGTTTATTGTAACACGACAAGAGCATTATTGTAATGGCGACGACGTTCGTCGTCATCATCGTTATGATAATATAATATTATATCAATATTTTGTCCCCACAAACTATATTATTTATAAATTATTATTATTGTCGTTGCATAACATTATATATTATTTTACTATTATATAATGTATTTCGATATAAAAAAAAAAATTACAGCAAAAACGCTATAATAAACTGCATCATTGCAGCTTGCAGTGAACGCGATCGATCTGAAAATCTAGTAAAATATTTAAATAAAAATGTTGAAATACCTACTTCAAAATAATTCGTATGTATTAGTGTAGGTATTAGATATTAGAAAGTTTTGAAAAATATTTGATTTTTCCAAGATAAAATACGCATGTTTAGGCTGATATATTTTTAAAAATGTATCTGTTTGACAAATACTTTTTAAACAAAAATTCGTATTATCTTTACTTTCGATGATTAAAAAAAATTAAGAATTATAATTACATATCAAATTTTCAAGATTTTACATAGACTAGAAAATCTATGAAGTTAAATAAGGGTAGATAATATATTTAGGTATGGTTTATAAAACACAGGGATCAAAAAAAAAATTCATTTTACATTAAAAATTACCCTTTTTTGGAGTTTGGAGAATATTTAATACCTACATTAGATATTAAATTGGATAAAATTTGATTAAGTTGGATATTATATTAAATATAATATTAAAATGTTTGAAAATATTTTTTTGAAGTAAATAATTGTATTATTACTTATATGTAGGTAATTACTTATTGTAGGTACAAAATGTCTCCATGATTTCATATACGGACTACGAAGAATTATTATTTCGACAACAAATTTATAAGCAATTGAATACCAGCGATATGCTGAGTTTTTCTTATACTTTTCTAAGTTCGTCATAAAAATATAAATTAAAGATCTAGCTATAACTTCTTTAAATATTATCAAATTGATCCAGTAATTATTATGTATATATCCGGTGTCTAATATAAGCCATAAGGTAACTATGAAAAAAGAAAATAGTAGACAATTTGTTCTTAAGATTAATTTTTAAAATACATTTTTACTTTTAGAGAATACAAGTATTAATATTTTGCATTTCAACGAATTTAAACATTATATTATAAGGATTTTAAATGAATATAAATAATACCTCAAAATTATAATTATAGTATATAATTGAATAGATATGATAGTGACATCGTCGATGATAATTTAAAGATAGAAACTATTTTAATACTTTAAGAGATTTATAATCGCTCCGGGTCGTGCTCATTACCTATTTTTTTGCAATACCTACTATCGTTAACGACACTGTTTTCAGCGTACAGCGACTAGAATCGTTAATCGATCCTAGTTGTTAAAATAAGGAGCTATAATAATTATAATAATATATATTATATCTCAAAAATAGAACCACTTTTGGTAAACAAGATTTATTATTTCATAACATAACAACGCTGTCGTTGATTAATAAAACAAAATAAAATACATACAACACGCACCGATATTGGCGCCATCGATTTCATTTTTGTCTAAACTTTTTGTATAATATTGAGTTGCAAGGGCGATATCGAGACGGATCACGATTTTCTGACGGTGACTACGCCTATAACCGCGGATTTACTGTAGAACGTGAAATATTAAATAACATACCAATGAGTCACATTTAAAAGGTTATAAAACAGTACAACCCACGTGCCATTAGCTCGGTTAATATTATTTGATCGTAAACACATTTTCGTTGTATATACACGTGTTTAATCCATCACACTATTTTAAGACAATTAGTCAATTCTGCCCATGAAATAATGTAAAACATAGCTCATTACTAGAAATTTTATAAACAAACTGGCAAATCCAAAAATCACAACAACTTTCAATATTATATACTTTATCCTAAATCAATTTTTCTACGAATCCTTCTATTGCAAATGTTTTATATTATTGTGTACAGACGATTTGGAACTTCGACTATATGTCGCGCAATGCTGTGCAATAACAAGACCCTTCGCCATTGATGGACGCGGCGAAAAATAATACATAAAATACGCTTTTGGAACGGATCGTTAAGTCGAAACTGTCACGAGGTCGGACACTCCTACGCGGGAAATCATAGTTTTATTATTATTATTGTTGTGCGAATATTATGTTGTTGTATTATTCGTGTCACGCTGATTAGAACGTGCATTTTCTCGTCCTTACAGCCTGTCATCAGTTTACTCCTTATCACCGCTGAATGTCCGGCTATACGCAGAGCATAGCGGCAGCCAGCAGTAGCTAGATAGCGAGCTTATATCAAATTAAAAAACGATTATTACCGCTACAGGTTTTGGTGATATAAAACCATAATAAAGTGTGTTATATATACCACACGTTACCACTAAGCAACAGCCTACGTGAATGTACCTATAAATACGCACTGTACGAGTTGAGCAATTAAAATTGAGAGTAATATATAAAATATGTGTGTACAACGGGCGGTTATCGAATCGTCGAGGTATTTGGGTCAGACTCAAACTGCTCCGTTTAGATTTCGGTATAAACTTGATTTGAGAATAATGACGTCAGCCTAATATGCGAAGAGACAATGATAGCTATAATAATATAATTTTATACTTACTATTTTTCTTAAAATATGATGACCGTGAACTGTAAATCGGTCGAAACCCTTTTTAAATCCGATATTTTTTCACACCTCATTTTTTTAAACTTTTTATTAAACTTTTTCGTGCGTCTATTGAAGTCTCCCGACGTTGTTTTCTCTCATGGTATGTTACTTTTTATCAATATATAGACACATGTGATTAAACAATCATCAACAAATAATTATATTCAGATAACTTTTATGAAATTTGTTTCAAAAGTAAATTGTTGTTCAATCAATTCTCCACGAATAGTTAACTGCACATAGTCACCCGATGGCGACAGAAAAACATTAATTATAGATACTTTTTTATCTAGATAATAGTATATTTAATATTTACTTTTAAAGCTTATTTGTTTTTAAAATATACATAATGCAATCATTTTGAAATGCAATGTCGATGATCCAATAATATCGCAGGATGCAATTGAACAATAATGTATATGTATAACAATAATTATAATTATCATGGCGACGGGTTAATATAACCATATTGTCGTGAAACAATTAAAATAATATAAAAATATTTGACTACACATTATACAACTATAATGTGAGCGCCGACCTCAAAGTTCGAGGCTATCCGCTTCTCTGCGATTCATTTTTGGAGGTCTCCGTTATTATAATAATAATAATATTTCGGCGTCGCTCTGTTTACTTTGGCATCTATATACATCAACGACGTTATGATTTCTTAATATTGTTTCCCCCCGCGTATACAACGACAAAAATGTTATATCGTTGAAATGTGAATCAATTTAATGGGTCACACAAAATATTATATTGGCGGACGCCGGTTAATTTTTGTATTTTCGGCTGGCCTTAAGTCACGAATTTGTGACCTGATAATAATGATAACAATAAAATTATTAGTGGCGTAGCAGTGGGCGGTCAAATGATTTTGTCATGGGGTAGAATAATCCTCATTTTTCAACATAAATTTTGACGATTGTAAATATCAGTCATAATATATTAATTACATTGTAATAAAATTATTAAATTATTAAATCTATTTTAGATTCTGAGCGGAGCAAGGAATGTATTGTTTTTTTTTTTTATGTATTAAAACATTTTTTCGAGTAGAAATAATGGTCCGATTACCACAAATAGGATATGCTTTCTATATCAAATCATATCATCTTGATACTTTATACAGCTCATTTTTCGAATTTTTCAAAAATTTTCTCTTAGGAGAAAAAAAAACTACCAAAATATGGCAAAAATTGGCAAAATTACGATTTCCGTAATTTTTTATTTTTTATTTCGTGATAACTAATTGAGTTTTGATCGTAGGGACTTGAAAATTTTTTTCAGTACTAACATTGGTAAAATACAAGTATGGTAAAATTTTAGAATAGATTAGTTGATTATTTGGCAAAATATAGAGCTATGAACTTTTTGACAAAAAAAATTAATATTACTTCCAATTTTGGGTTTATCGATTTGAAAATTTTACAGAAACCTAATAATATACTACTTAATCATTTTACAAAATATTTTGAAAATCGTAACTGACAATTTTTTATAGGATTTTTATTTTTTTTTTTTTCTGATATATGAAAACATATTTTCGGGTAGAAATAATGGCCCGATTACCACAAATAGGGTATCTTTTCCGTACCAAATTTCATCTAGTTGGTACTTTATATAGCTCGTTTTTTTAATTTCTCAAAAGTTTTTCCTTGAGAAGCGGAAAATTGGTAAAATTACAATTTCCGTTATTTTAATTTTTTATATTTTTTTATTATTAATTGAGTTTTAATCGTAGGAACTTAAAAATTGTTTTGAGTAATAATATAAATAATATTTACGTTTATTAAAATTTTGAAACGGATTGGTTTTTTTGTTTTGTTTTTTGTTTGTATTTTGCTAAATATAGAGCTTTGAATTATTTCCAAAAATATTTAATATTACCTGCAATTTTTTATTTAACGGTATGAATTTTTTGTAGAAGCCTACTTTATACTATTTAATCTAATTACAAAATATTTTGAAAATCGTGACTGGCAATTTTTATCATGAAATGATAACTCCTTGAATATTGTTCGTAGGGATTTGAAATTTATTTTGCATATTTACATATGTAATTTACATTCGTGGTAAATTTTGGAATGGATATATTAATATGCAGTATAATATTTTGCAATATATTGAGATTCGCTCAGAATCGTATTTTCTAATGTAATATCATTGCATTCAAATCTTAATAATTATAATAAACCACTAATTTCTCCGAGGACTGAAGAGACGAAGGAGGAACGTCCACAATCGGCCTTCCCACTTTTTTTTTAATATTCTCATTAGTAGTTTACATACGACGTACAATTTCGGAATGGATTATCTATATAAAATATTGTAATTTATTGAGTTTCGCTCAGAAACATAATTTCTAATGCAATATCATTGTATTCGAATCTTAATTATAATAAACAGCTAATTTTTTCAAGGACTGAAGGGACAAAGAAGGAACATCCAGAATCGACCTTACCACTTTTTTTTATTATATATATATAGGTAATAAATGGTAATTGTTAAAAATAATATATAATAACAAAATGATCATGGGGGATATATTCCATCAACCCCCTCCCACGTTTGACCACCACTGTAGCATAGGGATAAACAGTTCTTCTAAATATTATAATAAATCCTTATCAAAAAAATCTTATCCGTGGAAGAACGGTCAATACCAACATCGAAAATTTTAAAAATGCAACAAAAATTTTTTATAATTTATAATATAAAACCCTGATTAGTTAAGTTGTATAGTTTTATAATTCTTTGCACAACAAATCGAGAAATATTTTTGATTTGTGGAGTGAAGCAACGGCATTGATAAGCGTAACATTCGCATGCGTTATATTGATAAGGAAGTAGTTAGATTTTTAATATTGATTCGATTTCTAGTTAGTTACATTTTTAATATTTTGAAGAATACTATTTATTTTCAAGGTTGGTATTGTACTTTCAAATAATCCGAAATTCTTATTATTTATTCTTACAAATTTTGGAAGAAGTGTATTCATGACGACTTGACGATATTCGCCTATACGTGTTTAAGTCATACGGGTTATGTAGCTAATAACCACGAAAAATATACAGAGGACTTTAAAAATCCGGAAAGTATAAATTTCTGGACTCTATAATTCTGAAACATATTTTCATGGATCACATATCGGCGGAATCCATAAGCCATAAACTGTATTTTCTCGGAATCTAATGTATTACTGAATATAGGTAGTGCTATAACGTATATACCCGGAATTTAAAATCGATTGTATTATGTTGTATTTATTAAACTGTACAGCAACATGTACATAAACTATTTTCTTCCTGTAATTATACAGTCTACAACTATAAGCAGTAACATTATGCGTCAATATATGGTCCGGACAAATAGGTACAGTTTTTGATTTTTGAATTCCGGTCCACGACAATACGTTCCGGAGATTTATTTTCTGAAATTTTACGACTATCCCGAACATATGCCACTGCCTCCTGATCAACTTATAAACTTATAAACTTCATAAGACATCACAGCCACTTGTTTTGCTTTAATAATGTAATCGTCTATTTAATGAGGAATATAGCAAAAATTATATTATGATGTAAGCGTAGACGAGATATTTTAGAGGGTTGTTTTAATTTTAAAATTTTAAAAACAAACATTTTACACGTTAAATATTTTATCATGGTGTAATCTACCTTTGTGAAGTATAACATTATTTTTGTCAATTTGCATAATTAATAATACAAATAAAAACCAAACATGGAACAAAATGTTTTGTAGAAATCTAAACATATTCGTTTATAATATATTTTTGGTATAAATACTGTCAAGGGGGGTGTTTTAATCCGTACAAAATTGTCAATTATTATCTATGAAGATAGCTGTTTATCAGAATGTTATCACATGCATACGATAACAATTTTTCTTGTATAGAACATTCGTGTTAATTACCACATAATTTATATTTATATCCATAATTCATATCATATACATTTATTTCCTTGAAAAATAATAATAACACATCCATGTAAATGGAAACAGTTTTACCAATCCTATACGCGTTCCATATGTATTCAGTTCAGTAGTAACAGTATTTTGAAATTATTACCCAGACCTTACGTAATCTAAAATGCATATTGGTTTTTACTTTCAAAATATAATTTTGTTTATGTTGGAATACAAATCTTAATATAGTTTCAGTTGAGAATTAACTTTTAACTATTATTATTACTAATAAACTATAAGTAAGAAGATATGAGGTTGTTTCGCATAAACTCGTTTTTATATACTAGTTCCATTTACTTGCAATCTGTAATATTGACATAATAGTGTGTTGTGTTATAATAAGTAATTTAACTGTCCCTTCATTAAAACAATTTTTGGATAGGTATAATCACCTAAAAACCTAAAAAAGTACAAATATAAAACATGTATATTACATGTTCGGACTTATTTTAAGTTCTATCGTTGAATTTACTAAAACAAAAATAAAAATGACATCAACTTTCTGGTTCTATTAAAAAAAATATTATTATTACTTAACACACCTATTATTTACATACAAATAGATGCGCTAAATTATTTCAACAGTTTCCCTCAGAAGATGCTAATTTTAGTTTCAACTGAATATTTTGGATACTTACTATCTATGACATTTATATATAATAAAGTTATTACTCTCGAGTAAAATATTATTATTATGGTCATTAAATTTATCTACGAATTAATATATTATATAATATATATATATATATATATGAATATCCTAGAAAAACGAAATGTCCGATAATGGAATAATATATTGTGAAAAAAGGAGATTATAGATGCTAATTATAGATATTTATATAGATAATTAGATTGCAAAATATGGGTATAATAGATATATGAAATCGTATACTCGATGTATTGAACACAATAGTTTATGATTATTAATAATAAATAATCTTTAAAAACTAGAAAATAAAACCTAATACTCGACTACACTATTTAGGTCGCTGTGATTATAACCATAATTAATAAATAATAATACACACGACAATTACCTTATCCGAAGATATGCCACAATAAGTTTATAATGCCACGGAAAAATCTGTGCGATTTACTTTATTTACAATCGCCAAGTTTTGTATATTCACATTCTCATATTTCGCATAATAATATTAAAACATAAAATAGGTATAAATAGTTGCATGTCATTATTTCCACTCATGTCCTTGTAAACATAACCAACGAAAATACAATACGATACCGAAATTATTCAAATGTTATCAAATATCGTTATTATCACATGCGAATCGCTATTTAATGACAACGTCGTAAAGCTATAATTTATCACCGTAGTTTAAACGATTATTGAAAACTAAATCGACTATTAACTTTCACACATTCACGATAATAGTATACAACAATTTAGATAATATTATTGTATTATTATTATTGTTATTATTATTATTATTATTATTATTAT
>CM023360.1:41073447-41132796 GCA_013282895.1 Eriosoma lanigerum
TTATTATTATTATTATTATTATTATTATTATTATTATTATTATTATTGTTAATACGTTTTATAAATTATATTATGCGCACAATTAAAAAAAAAAAAATACCGTTTTCCTAACCGTCGATCGTGACTGATCGGTAAGTCCCGTTTGGCTGTCGTTCAACTTAATTACACAATGTATTATACCTATTATATTATAATTTTTTTACGCGTATTATATTAATTTATTATTAACAATCGAGAAACGGCATGTTGTATAATACCGTTAGCGGGTATAATGCGTGTACATTGATAACGATAACGATAATAATTATATTGAAAAAGGCAAAAATTATCATGTCCGAGTACGCGTTTTTGCGTGGGCGGCGGCGAGTGTTTGTCGCAATTAATGGTGGACCTTCGAACAGGGGGTTCTCACCGGGGGGCAACACAATCACCTGTTACAGGATGGCATGCAAAAAAAATTATTATTATGTATTATCTCGATGACAGTTGTTATCTTATCTATCATCTTGTGTCTTGTATTCGCGTGTGTGACATGCGCACAGATTTTTATTATCTCATCATAGTAATATTATAACGCGTATTCGACGCCACCGAATAATACAATAACAATAATAATAATAATAATAATAATATTATGACATTGTATGCCTTCGGACATATGAATTCTGGACCGAATTATTTTCTGTTTGCGATGCGAGTGTCTCTCGTCTGGATTACGCAATAACATTATAAAGTGCGGAATTTATTTTATTTTTTTAACGAGTCGTGTTTCGCATGATTAATGTTTTTTTCTCTGCGTACAGCTTACATCGTCATCCTTTCCGCTCCTTTAAAACTCCCATTAACGTAATATAGTACCGCATACGACGCGCGCGTTTCATCCACCACCGAAAGATAAGAGATAATAAAAAATATTATGTATTATCAAAGAGAAAACATGACGTACATACCTAAAATAATAATATTAGTAAAAATATGACAATTGCATTGTTTTTAATTTATAACAAAATCTCTATCATTACTATAATAATATAATGATATATAATAATATATTATTGTATTTGTAATTAGTTGTTTCTTAATTTAGAATTTTTGGCTACCAATTTTTTAATACAATATTTTTTTTTATTGTCCGAATGGACTTTTTTTTATAGCTGATTTAATGTTTTACTGTCAAATACTAATGTCTAATGTTTAACATTCAATAGTATGAACAAAATAATAATAATAATAATAATAATAATAACCGGTAAATCATGTCGGTGGTGGTGCGGCGTTGACTAAATTGTTAATAATTTTCGTCCATTACATCGTCTAATGGGCTTGTAACTGAGTGCCCTAAGGTATCGTTTTATATATCACTAATGAACATGAAAACCTAAGGCGTTAGTAAATTAATTAATCGGCGTATTATCGTCGCATAACATTTTATGTCATAAAAAAATGAAAAACATATACGAACGGTACAATGAGTTCCAAAGGCATCGAAACAGCTGCCTATAAACAGCGAAATATACCTATTACCTTACAGCCCTATACATTTACTTATAAACACGAAAAATAAAATTTAAATCCTCTTTATTTATATAAAATCGTTTATTTGGTCACTATATTATCTAATAAATTTTCAAGGCCAAACGTAAAAAACGTACAGATATATTATTTCATCAGTTGGCGACGCATAATAATTAATATTGTTGTACCCATATAATATTGGTAAATATATATTTTATTTTGCAGTAATGGACTGCATGTGAATAATAATAATAACAATACGATCGTGTGGTCGTTAATTATCAACGATAAAACGATGGCAAATATTATTATAAAATATAGTCGGTATAACCGAGAGTCAACACGTTACATATACCACAAACTATACCATACCATACTATACCATACCATACCATACCATACTATACGTCCATATACCTTATTATAACATATAGTACCTAACCTAACTGGCGCGTAACCGGCCCCCTGAAGTAACCACACCCAAAACATTTGGACCTAAAAACCGCCTCAGGGATTCAAACTGGTGACAAGGCGATAGTAATCTGGATAATAGGTAGGGGACAGTACCCGTAATTTTTCTTTTAGCCTCGCAACAGAAGTGGGATATGTTATGTATAAAATCTAAAACGCGGACTTGCACCTGGTGATTGGTGTCCGTCTAACAAATCGCATCGAATCGTTCGTCGCGCGTTTCTCGTGTTTGTCTTTGATTCCGTTTATTCGCGAGTTTTTTTTGTGTCATTTATCATATCATTGAGCGTCAATATAATTGCCGCTATGGAACTCAAGGTACGTATACGACTAAACTAAGTGTTCATATTATAATTTCAAATGTTTTCAAGCCGGCTGAATCACTTATTATTTATTTCGTTTTTTAAACTTTAACTAAATAATAAAAATAAACTGTTTTATTTTTTATTGGTATAATCTAACCTAACTTAACCATATTTAAAATGTTTAGTTAAGTTAATATAAATTTATATGTTTTTACCTTGTATAAACTTATACTTTTAACATATTAAAATATGTATTTATTTAATATTTTTAAATAAAAGGTCTTAGCGGTTACGCTGTTGTTGGCTGTAAGCTGCAGTGGCCAATACGAATCAGAAATTCATCAACACGACGAAGGATGCTCTCATTCACCAAAATATGGACCTCAAAAATCTGAATACGCACTATCTCCAGTTTCGTATAGCCCAGCGCCCAAACCAATTACTTACTTCAAACCTGCACTAAGTTACTCAGCTCCAAGCTACTCTGCTCCAAGTTACTCTGCTCCAAGTCACTCAGCTTCGAGCTACTCTGCCTCGAGTTACCCTGTCCCAAGCTACTCTGCTCCGAGTTATGCTGTCCCTGACCCAAGCTATTCGTCACCGAGTACTCCAAAATATTCATCACCTAGCTACAGCACCAACTACAAACCAGTAAATGCGTACTCGGCTTCATCATATAAACCAGCAGTGTACTCTACACCCAAGTATGAAGCACCACAATATGTATCGAGCACCACTGAATACACACCACATGAATACAAAGCTAATTACAAGTCAGCTGCACCGTACTCAGTAACTACACCAAAATGCGAAGACCCTGCTCAACATGAATACACCACCCCTGCACCATCATACTCATACTCTTCAGCATCATCTTCATACGCCAAGAAACCAGCTTACTCAGCACCAGTCTACTCTGCTCCGAGCTACTCTACCCCAGCTCCTAGCTACGCCGTACCTGACCCAAGCTATGCTTCTCCAGCTGTTCCAAAATACTCGCCACCCAGCTATTCCTCATCCAGCTACTCTTCATCCAGCTATTCAACTCCCGCCCCAAGCTATGCCGCACCTAGCCCAGTTTACTCTCCAGCACCAGCAAGCTACTCTCAACCGAAATACTCGGCACCAAGCTACTCTTCTTCGTCCAGCTACTCGTCATCCAGCTACTCATCCGCACCAGCTGCCAGCTACGCTGTACCCGACCCAAGCTATGCTTCTCCAGCTGTTCCAAAATACTCGCCACCCAGCTATTCCTCATCCAGCTACTCTTCACCCAGCTATTCAACACCCGCCCCAAGCTACGCCGCACCTAGCCCAGTTTATTCTCCAGCATCAACAAGCTACTCTCAACCGAAATACTCGGCACCAAGCTACTCTTCTTCGTCCAGCTACTCGTCATCCAGCTACTCATCCGCACCAGCCGCCAGCTACGCCGTCCCGGAACCGAACTACGCTTCTCCATCAGCACCTAAATACTCTCCACCTAGCTATTCTACACCAGCCCCGAGCTATTCCGTGCCCGAACCCGTCTACACTTCTTCACCGAAATATCCATCTTCAAGCTACAACTCATACTCGAGCAGCAGCTATAAGACATCCAAACCCGTAGTGTACTCGACTCCGTCGACGTATGTTGAAGTGTCACCGGCCAAATGTGACGACCACGAATACGCCACTAAATCCCAATCTTCTTACTCGAAACCATCATACGGCGTGGTTCCAGCAGTATACTCCCCCCCAGCCGAGTACACAGCGCCGAAACAATCTTACTCATCGGCTCCGATCGCAGTGTATTCTCCATCCACTTCTTACGGCCCCGCTCCCGAATACTCGGCCGCTCCAAGTTACCCGTCGCCATCGTACGCTCCAGCTTTAAGCTACCCGTCGCCATCGTACGCTCCAGCTTTGAGCTACCCGTCGCCATCGTACGCTCCAGCTTTGAGTTACCCATCTGCTCCGGCTTACGGTCAATCAGCTTCGTCTTCATACACCCCGGCCAAGACATACGCTAGTTACGTGACGCCGCCGAAAACCGGACCAACCAAAAATGTCGTGAACACGCACTTGGAAAATTACGTAAGTAACGTTCATAACTATAAATACCGAGTGAAAACATTATACTAATGAAATAAAAACAAACCTGACGACACGAGCAAATATTACGCGAACGTAGGAGACGCGTACCTATTAATATCTACTGGTATTACAAATAGCTATTTCGTTAATTTTTACAATATTCTCACCGTGACTTTACTGTAACATTTTTGAAATAACATAATATTGCTACTATGAATATAATAATATAATATAATACGTTTTTTGTATTATTATTATTATTATTCTCCATGACCTAGCGATTAATAATAATAATACGATTGTGTTTGTGCGCTGTTTTTTCAGGACGAGAATCCGAGATACGCCTACGAATACAGCGTGGACGATTCATACACTGGCGACAAGAAAAGTCAGAAAGAAGAACGGGACGGCGAAGTCGTGAAAGGCGAATACAGCCTTGTCGAACCTGACGGTTCCATAAGAACTGTGACCTACTACGCCGACTGGGACAACGGATTTTTCGCCAACGTCTCCAAGACACCGGCTGCGGCAGCTGCAAAATATTAAAAATTTTATCAGCTATAATAATTGTATTTTATGTATTTTGTTATAATAATAATTTTATTTATTTTTTTTTTACGCGCCAGATGTCATCACGACTCGAATAAATACAAAACAAAGTCCCCATCGTAGTCGCAATATTTAGACTTGAAAAATATATTTAATTATATTATTATTTGTCTATGCGTCGAGAGTTCGGATAATCAAAAAATAATAATAAATAAAGTAATACTCGATCTCACAACGACATTAAAAAAAGTATAATTTTTGCATTTTTAATGTTTAAAGTCGAAAAAACAAGAAGTATACATATTTTTATTAAGAAAATATTTGAAAAAATCATCATTTTTATAACAAAATGAAAATATTAAGTGTCGAAAAATGTAATGCACCGATCGATTCAATATTGATGAATTCAATCGGACGCGTTAGACCGTCAGCAATACAATACAATATTATTATTATTTTTTATATTTATATACAATATTATTCTTCCTAATTCTTTATACCTAACGCATTTGTATATATTAATTATTTACACTATTCAATGTAAAATTGATATTATTATTATTTTAATTTTTAATATCTTCTACTGCTGTATAATCTTTTATTCGATGTTTATATTATATGTATGTTTTATTTTAATAAGTATTGATGCTTAGCTATTTCGTTTGTTTATTCGTTCTATACTGTCATGAAATGCACAATGTCCAATATGCACCTTCACAATATCGCGAAAAACAGTGTTTTGTTTGCGTTAACAGTTTGGTTAGGGCTCATTTCGACCGCAACCGGATTTTTATAACTTGGCTAGAGAAGAAAAATAGCCACTGGGTGTATTATTTTTTATCATTATTATTAATATTATTACGATTTTTTATCCGCGAGATTTAGGTGACCTGACTGCTGGCGTCAGTCTTCGCGAAACCGGTCCGCGGCGCCCCAGAGGCTGATATATATATTTCGTTATTTATGTTAATCGCTTATACGCGTTGTAGGATCGATTTATAGCCACGCGTGTGCGCGAAAAAGAAATGTATAATATATAATATAACCACCGCTGTTGAGCGCATAATGTTACATATTATAACAGGTACGTTTTATGTCCGATATAGTATTATTTTTCGTTTTCGTTTTCTATTCTGACGAGAATGTTGTTTCTTCGAAGACGGACGCAACGTGGTGTGTGAGCGCGTATCCAAAACGAGACGTTGATAAGCGTCGTTATGAAATTACATAATAATGTAACGAGATCGACCTGAAACTGTCAAACAACATAATAATAAAAAATGCAATTCTAAGCGAATTACAGTTATTTTTCGTCTCGGTTGAGTAGAAAAATTCTCAAAGTTTATCAGTTTATAATTAAATTTTGCATAGATTTAGTTGAGATATATATTTTAAAAACTATATTTTTATCATAGGAAAAATACTTATTTATATTAAAATTCATTTTTATAATTATTTTAACTTTAAATTCTAGTTACACATATTATGTGACAACTATAAAGTATATTTAAGTTACAACAACTAAATAAAAATAATATAATAAATATTATATTTTATATGACATAATATAGCTAAATCAATTATAAATCTTTAATAGTAATAACTACAAAATATATTAAGTATTTCTCATAAAAATATAGGTAATTTATTCGAATAATTAATTGTTAATAAAATATATTTTGTAAATATAATTTTCCCTGTTTTGTTTAAAAATATCAATAAGTTCATGAAAAAGCAGTAATTTGATTTTAATTTCGAAAACGATATGAGTTTATAAATTAAGTTGACAACAGAATCATTCAAACCAATAATTATTTGGGGAAAAAATAAATAAAGTTATAAGTCGACTTAAAACTTTTCTAAATCATAAAATAATTCTAAAAGAACGTTGTTAGTTATTATTACAGAGGATAAATGTTAATGATGGCGGTATATTATTTTATAATATCGTACGTAATTTATGATTAGTATGGTTCGCGTCGAGTCAGTGCACTGATTTCGAATGGCCACGACCATTCCTGAGGCGATACTGACCGACCGTGTTTTTTATATAATATATTATTATTATTTTTAAAGTTTTCGACCTTGTCGGAAACGAAAGATAACAAAAGATTTCGTTTCAATATCAAAATTAAATACAATGCAATAATAATTGGTGATGTTTATTTTTCGATCTCTGTCAAATCTAACCGATATTATATGATCAACAGCGTTTTCGAGAAATACAAAGGTATGTAATTATTGCGATTGGCACACATTAAACCGCCTCGAGCTTTAAGACCGAGTTGATATAATTTCAATATTATTCTATGTGAAACGACAGCTATTTAAATATTTTACCCTTCAAACAAGTAAATATTATTTTATAATATTGCAATATAGTTATATTTTCTGTTCATTTTAAATTATAGTAATATTTAACACTACCTAGTTAATCATATAATAATACTATCTTTTGAAATCTTGTATCTATTTGCAACATATTTTAATGTATTTAATAACTTTTGAGTTTCTAAATTTTCACTATAATATAGACGTATAAAAAATGTTTTATTTAGCTCAAAACAAACATATAATAAATGAAAAAATATTTATAATAATAAAATATCAATTTTAAGTTTTACTTTTAACCCTTTTTAAATAAACATGACCAAATCCGAAGTTAAAGAAAACTAAATATAATCATAGTTATAAATTTATAATGCATAAGTTAAGATTTTTACTGCAAATTGTACTTTTTATCTGAAATATTTATATATTTTATTCAAAAATCGCATCGTTTAACGCTAAATTATATTAATTGTACTTATATTATTTTTTATCTAGTTTAACCTAAATAATATTTTTTATGGAAAAGTTACCTCTACGTATTATTATAATAAGAAATTAAAAAAATTATTTTTCTCTATTGAAACCTACGGAAGCTAATGGGACGCCCCTGTAAATCAATTAGCACCGTTTGAGTAAATAATATAATAATTATTTTTTAAATGAGAAAATATCTATTAAAATATAACACAAATCGTTGAAAACATCATATTATTAAAATAACAATAATTAGTATTTCGATGATTCGATTATTTGATACATTCAATATTCGATTACACTCGTGTTAGTGAAACCATCTTCTATATCATAATAATTATTAGACGAACAACAGAATATTCAATATCGATAAAAAGGCGGCAATTCTAAATTAAATATAGTAGATACAACAGTTTTAACAAGTTTAAACCGTTCAATTAATAGTTCAATCTAGAAAAACATGTTTATTGAGTATAATACATTTTGAAATTCAAGATAAATCTAGATATGATTATGAGTATTAAAAGTAGCCATTCCTGCAGTTAATTGATTATTGTTGTATAAAGTCAATGCGTATAAGAATAGAGGTCTAGTTAATCCTTAATCGTATTAAAGGCTGCAACTATAATACTACACTGGAAATATAATTTTAAGTCAATAAAATTGCTAACTTAAAAGAAAAAGAAATAATATTATGATTTTCATTTAGGTACAATGAAACGTGAAAAATATAGTAAATATAATATTGTTGTTGATAAGATGAAACTATACGTTTCTCATCGTGTTTCACTTCACTTTTGAGTTCTTGTCGTCAATGACTCATATGAGTAGTTATTATGATTAAATACAAGATTTCCATCCTCTCGTGTTTATACACAATTAAAACGCCATGAAAAAAAATAAATAAATACAAAAAAAAATAGGTACATTCCCATAGCAGTTATATTATGTACCTATTTAGTTCTACGTATAAAATAGTGATAGCAGTACTTACATGCATGTAACGAAAAACGTTTACTTTCGCATTATATTTTATTATACTTTCAACATGTCGTGTACAATGTACATATACGTAGTGTATTATTAATTTAATAATTTTGATGTATCGTATAAAATCAGGTTATTATTTATATTTTATATAATAAAAAAAAAACATTAATATTATGCGCGTGTGGCACATAATAAATTACACGTTCGTTATTCTCATACGTAATAATTATAACTAACGATTAAAATTTATACGGTATTATTAATTATTGTGAACGGTAATACATGCATAATCATATTAAACATAATAATTAGAAAATTGTATTAGAATTTAGAATATAATACAAATTGCACAATTTTGAATGAAAGAACTAATCTCACAATTTTAATAATACGAATTTTATAACAATAATACGCTATAATCGAATTTATTATATTTTATAGGTACATAAATAATAAAGATTTTTTTTATATTTAAGTTTAGTCTATTTAAGAATATATATAAAATTAGATTAGTAAATTATAATTAGCATCATAACGATATAAACATTTTAGGCATGACCTACATATGTTTAAAATTAAATAGAATAAAATGTAAGCTGACAAATATTTTTGATACTAAAAATCAAATCTTAATATGTATTATAAATAAAATTTATTTTTCATACAAATATATACGTTATTTAACTAAATTACTAGTATAATGTCATTTGGTAATTTTCGGTTAAATTGTATTCGATTGTAAGTGATTAATTTGCATTATACACTTATGAAAAAATATTATTTTTAGTTATTTAAATTCCATGAAATGTTAATGATATTTTACAAAAATGCTTATAAAATATGATTGAAATTGTACTCGTATGATTTCTATCAATTCAAAAAATTCCAACAATTACTATATATTAATAATTTACTATATAAGTAATATATTATTAATCAACATCGTATTATTTATATGTACCAAACAATATCAGTTTTGTCAATAAATTATAAAAAATAAATCGGCACAAAAATAGTATATTTTAGTTTAATATGAGAGGTAAGTAAATAAAGCACTAGTATTTTTCGTAAAAGTACTTACCTGTAATATTTTTATCGTGTTTTTCTTTAAGTATTACCACTTATAGTATAAATAATTAATACAGTTATATAATTATTTTACAATAATTAATCAAATTATTCGAACACACATTATAAAATAACTTACAATATTTTCCTACCTATAATTTATTCTTACATCATGTCAGTATATTGTATAAATTGAATAATATTTACAATATCATATTTATTCACAATATTTGATTTTGTAATTAAAGGCACAAAGTTTTGTTGAAAAATGTTATCATTGGAATATTGCCGATATTGGGTACTCGAAATTACAACTGCAGAGTGGTTTAAACATTAGAAATATTATTTCTATATAAGAAAATTATATATAGACACACTAATGAAATAATTGATGATGTTTTCAAATAATTGTTCACTAAAATGTGGAAAACTATTATTTCACGGCTATTTCTATATAATATTATATTTAATTGTTTTATTAAGTGTAATATAAGAAAAGATTCTGTTATCAATATAATGTGTTTTAATTTTCTATTCATACCTATTAATAACGATGATTTATTGTTTACTTTACACTATGATTAAAAATTAAAATGTGCAAGTCCAATATCGTATCATTAAATACTAAAATACCTATACTTACTTCTTTACTTCATTCCTTGCATTCTATTCTGTCAGTTGCCCAATACTTGCAATTGTTTATAACTACCACGATATTCGTTTAAATTATTGTTGTTTTAATTAACATTATAAATATTTAAATAACTTGTGCTACTAATCATCTTCGGATTACTTATATTTTGCATTCGTATGGTTGTGTTATGAATCTTGAGCTTATTTTCTGTATAGCCTTGATCTGTCTTTGATATGTCTGAAGATACTTTTTTGAGTAGTATTAATGGTCCTTTTACCTCAAGTAAAATATGTTTTCGGTAGCAAATTACATCTAATTAGTACTTTATTTAATACATTTTTCGAATTTCTCAAAATTGTTTCATTGGAAGAAGAAAAACTATCAAAAAATGTCGGAAAATTGGTAAAATTACGGTTTCCATTATTTAAAGTTTTTTTTTTCGTGATAACTAATTAAGATTTAATCAGTAGGAACTTGAAAATTTTATTGAGTACTCACATGGATAATATACACTAGTGGTAAAATTTTGGAACAGATCAGTTAATTATCTGGCTTAATATAGCTTTGACATTTCTTCCAATAATGTTTAATAATATACATGCAATTTTGAGTTTAACGGTTTCTAAATTTTATTGAAGTTTACTCATATACTACTTAATCTGTTTCCAAAATATTTTTAAAATCGTATCATTGCATTCAAATCTTAATTATAATAAACCATTAATTTCTCTAAGGGCTGAAGGGACGTAGAAGTCAAAAATCGACCTTCCGGCTTTTTTTTAATACTATATTGCTCTCTTGTTTATCCTATTCTTAAGTATGGATCTATTGTTTAGGACCCCCATACTACCAGTTATTTTATGCAGCTGGAGTTCAAGAGAAATTGTCAATTTATAAATTAATTTATTAATTTGTATAAGACCGTGGTCAATACCAACATTGAAAATTTTAAATATGCGTGAAAATACATTTTACAGATTTCATAACATTTTGGTAAATCAAAAATATAGATTTATATTTTACACTTTACTTTATTTTGTTTTTATGTTGTAGTCAACTATAAAAATAAAATAATAATTACATAAAATATGTTATCAACCGTACTAATTTATTTTTATTTTATATTAAATTTCTGTGCAAAATTAAATAAGAAGATATTTAGATATAATATTTTAGGTTAAATTTATATATATATATATATATATATAGAAGTTCCTTTCTTTTGTAGCAATACGAAATTTTTTATATTTTTCTTCAACAATTATGAGAAGAAAATTGACTGCGTCTCCACGGCCTAGTTAATAATATTACTATATTTTTATACAATACATTTTTCCGACGTATGTAACGCAATTGCATACACATAACGCCGTGCTTTTTTAGTATACTTTAATATAATACTTTTGTCAGGTGCATTACTCTGGCACCCCCATATATGAGATAATTTTGTGGTCAACATTTTAAGGTGGAAACCAGGGTAACACACTTTTTTTCTACTTACAAAATTATTGCTTAATTAATAATAGTTTAATATTAACATAAAGAAATAGTAAACAACAATACTATACTAAAATATTTATAATATTTATAAATAATAATATATATTTACAGTGGCATAATTGTGAGTTAAGTATTATGAGAGGGGCAAGGGGAGCCAATTCCCCCCTTGTGATTTTACTGGAAGGTAAAGTTATCATTTTGCCCCCCCCCCCTATGCTTATGCAAAAATAACAAATTTAACAATAATAATGAAAATATTTTTGACTATACCAACAAATACCGCTATATTTATATGTGAGAGATTATTTTCTTGCTTAAGACGTTTGATAAGTAATTTAAGAACAACCATGGGCCAAGATTGTCTGAGTAACTTGGCTTTTACTGCTGATACAGCATACTGTTCCGATAAATTTAAATAAAGTTTTTGATCAATTTGTTGCAAATGGAGTTGGAAATTCCATGAAATGTAGTTAGATTACATAATTACTATAAATATTTTTTTTACCCCCTCCCCCTAATTTTTATCCCAATTACGTCACTAAATATTTATAATATAAATATTAATATTTTATTTTCTGTTTGTCACTGTGCCATTGTGTGTGCTAAATGAAATATAAAAATGTTTCGGTGATTTTCACAATTTATTCAAAAGAAATTTTTCGTTTATTTAAATCATAAATACATTACTATTTACATTAATCGATCGAGGCACCAATTGATGATAAATATTCCTAATTATTTATTTCATTGTATTGAATGCGAAAAAATTAACATGCTGAATCGTCTCAAGGACAACGGAATAATAATAATAAATAACAATGTCAAATGTTATAAATTTTATAATGCATCATTGCACGACAAATAGGTAACGCGTCGCGTTTTCGACAATCGCAATTCGCGCGATACGATATATATATTTTCGTCTCATACATTATTATACACATCCGGCCCCGCCATTGTGACAAATAATATATTATTATTATATTTCATTGATATTAATATAAAATAATAATAATAAAAATAATATTACCTGCTCGCGTTCTGTACCACCACTATTACAACAGCAGCAATAACGACAACACAACCGTTTGATCTCTCAGTCAACCGCAATCGTCGTAGTATTTAACAATTGCGATAACAGACCAAAGCGGACGCGACGTAACCAAAATATCCTGCAGCTTAAAGCAGACTTCCGGTTACCGGTGACCGCGCTGACTACAAACGGAGGCGTTGTTATAAATCGTCCAGGGTAAATAATTAAAAACCAACATTGACCGACTCGTTATATTCGATAGTCAGATAGAGAACAAAATATATTTTATTATAATATATATAATTAGGTATACCTACTACAGCGATACATTATATTATTTTGCACTTTTATAGTGAAATATTACGTATAAAACGTAATAACTAATGTAACTAACTAGTTTAGAACTAATCATAAGGCGATTTAATCCGAATTATTGGTTTTGTTATTTTATTTCTATCGACTTACTTATTGACTTATTTTCTAAATACTTATAATTTTCATTTCTTGATTTTTGACCAAAATCAATTCACAAAATAAAAAGCGACAATATACAGTGTTGACGATTTGACGTATTGTCGTAACAGTTACTACAGCGAGTCTGATCCCGAAGACGCAATGTTGCCCATCGTAGTGTGATAATATGACTTGTAGCGCACCTGATAAGTGATAACATATTCGAGATAACAGCCAAATAACTGTTGTACGTTTATTATAATATACTGCGTCTGTGTGTGTAATGTGTAATGTACACAAACTAATATAAGTACATAATATCGGATATCGCGTATTCGCGACTCGCGTACTTTAAGGTATTGCGACGGACGTGGATGTACGTCGTCGTCTGACGAGTAAAAAACGGTTTTCCGACTGAATCTGACGACGACGTCCGTCTATTTCGTCCAAGTATATTCCTAATCGCTGTCGTTTAAATGACACGTTGACAGAATATCCAAGTACAATGATCCTTGTACAACTACTCTTGTACTTGGCAACATGCTGACCGTCCAGGTAAAATTAAACTATGGTTATTATAACATTATCTTTCGATTTACAGCCTAACCATTAACATTTACTTCAACTGGCTGGTACCACTTTATTTAGCCGTTTAACATTCACACTTGTTGTCGTTGAAACTGTACGATAAGATAACAATTACTTAGTAATTGATGTACCCAAGTATTTGAACCAAATAAATGTGCATATTCAATGTGTTATAGTAGCGGCTCTTAAATTTTTTAATTTGCAAGACCTCTGATGAAGGCCTTTTTTAAACCACAGCCCCCTTAATATTTTTCTTTGAATAGGTACCCTTTTTTTATTATTATAATCCTCTCATAATGTTACCATTACTAATATAGATATTATAATATTTGTTTTGTATTATAAATCCCTATAATAGTAAATAAATATTAACATTTTATTAATTATTTTTCTTATACTTAATTTAATATTAATCATTTATATAGTGCCGCAGTCCTCTAGGAGGCTGTGGACCACAGTTTAAGAACCGCTGTGTTAAAGCATAATATATATATATATATGTTTCTTTGAACATCAGAGTATATAATAACATATTTTTCTAAATGTACAATAAAAATCAATATAAATAAAAGTCAATATGTTAAATTATTGTTGTTCTGTAACAACAGTTTATACTTAATTCAAATTCTATACATAAACATTTAATTAATATTCAAATCAATTATTTTAACTGTCAGATTTATCGTATAATTTATTCATAATGACTTATATTTTTAAATTGTTGTAACTCTTAAAGAAAATTGAAAATTACCTATTTACTTACCTAATAGTTAAATAATTGCAATATGTAGTGTTTATTTGGTACAAGTAGATTACCTATCTATTATAACAACTAAGCATATAACAATAAATTGTCAAACAAAAATATTATGTAGCAATTTACAACATTCTATATTATTATATTTTAGTAAAGTTAAAACTATTATTAGATATAATATTATGAAAATCATAATAAAAAATTTAAACTATAATTATAATATGTAGTCTACACAATATTTATTTTAATTTATTATAAATGTTTTACTATGTACTTTACAGAATCGATAATCATTCAAAAAAAATGAGGCAGCAGGGTTGGTTGCGTATTTTGGCATTTTTAGCATTTTCATGGATAGCATTTCTTTTAGTGACTGTTAAACTTGTACGACAACAGGATACTGCTGATGGAGATTCATCTCAAAGACTGGCCAGAGCTCTCCGAGAACTTGATAAATTACACAAAAGCAATGCTGAGTTAAATGCTTTAGTATTGGATTTGAATGACAAGTATTATTTTTATAATGTAATGTAAGAATTAGAAAGATAATGGTTTATCCTTTTAAAAAAACTATTAAAAAATGTTTTAGACATTTACAAATTTAAATACAGTTACCTAGTTACATTGTACATTAAAGTTACTTTATAATACATAAATATTTTAGGGAAAATGTGTTTTTTAATTATTTAATATTAATTTGATCAATAGCTCAGTATAAACAATTGAATATCCCAACCCTTCACTCTAATAAGCTTACTGCTTAGCATACTATCTATTTATAAACATATATATTTAGAGTTGCATCCAATATATCCTATTACTAATAAACAAATAAATTATCTCCATTCATTCTTTCAATTCTATTATATATATTAGGGTGGTTCTTAATTTTGAACTTTTGAATTATTGATATCTCACCCCCCCCCCCCCCATACTCTGTTTAGTATTGTAAAAAAGTAATCTTTGTGAAATTTGTACATGATAATTCACCCCTTTCACGTGCTTCAAAAGGGTTAAAAGTTATCAAAAAGGGTAGTTTTTTAGTTTTTTTAGTTTAAGTGTTATATTGCTTTAAGCATCAAAGTGTACAGAACCTTAGTTTTAGAACATTATATTGTGCATATAAAATGCAACTAAATTTTTCATAAATTCATTAGTTTTAAAGAAAAATTATAAAGTATAAAATATTTCATTTTTTAGGCAAAATTGTTTTTTTAATATATTTTACAAATCGTTGGAGATAAGATGAAATATCTCATATAAAGCACAGAAAGTTTCTTACTTATGTTTTTTTTTTGCATTATTATAACATATAGTTAATGATTTACACAACATACATTATTTTATCATACTGGTCATTGTTTCAATATTATACTTCATATAATATATTTTTACAAAAAGTTTTTATTTAAAATAATATATAAAATTAACAGTTGAAATAAGAAAATAAACGATTATAGCACTCATCAAAAATATACATAGAAAATTGATGTTTAATAATATAGCGTAAATACACTTATCGTTGTATATATTATATTATAATTATTAAAGTCAGGATTTTGGACAAAATATATATTAAAAATAAACAAATTAATTTGTTTCTATAAAAAAAATTATCTTTTGCTTCAAAATCTTTATAGTCTAATGTTATAACTCTATAGTCTGTTTAAGTTAAGAAACATAGTCGGCAGTAACCAATTTTAAACACTAGCAGTAAGGTAATGCCTATCCATTTTCCCCACTAAATCAAGAACCTGTTTGCATGCTCTACCGATGACAAACGATTATATGGTACGCCGACATACAAACAAATATAACAGTACATCTCATCGTGATCAAAGCGTATACAATGCATCTTAAGTTATTAGTTCACGTGACTTGTCAAATGTCAGACCTAATGCAAAGCTTTTATCAGCAACAGTGTTTCAGGTCCTTGTTCATAGTGAAGCCACATAGCTGTGCCATAGTTGGCCGCTGACTATATTTCTTAACTTAACCTTAAACAGTTTAGTAATTATTATATGCAATTTAAAATAATAACATTTATATACTTTTTGTAATTCTAGTCCAAGAGTTGATAATAAACAAGTTCTTTTAACATATTTACAAAATTCAAAAGGAAGTGGACTAAATGGTCCGTCTGAAGAATATGAACGTTTACGTCGTCGTATATTTTCTAACACTAAGGAACTTTGGTACTATGTTAATTCTGAATTACAATCATTGGATAAAGAAGTTGAAGGTGTTGGAGTTAAACGCATAGCAAAAATCAAACAAATTGTTGGTGAACATTATAGATCATTATTAAAAGATATTACAAATTTAGCCGAAGTTGATGATCATTCAATATGGAGACAACAAGAATCTGAAAATCTAAGTAATTTAATTCAAAAGAGATTAAAACATCTACAAAATCCCTCTGATTGTGCCAAAGCAAGGAAATTAGTATGCGACTTGAATAAGGTATGCTTTAATGTTTATTTAACTCGATTTATTGAAATGTTATAAAAAATTTACAGGGATGTGGATATGGCTGTCAGCTGCATCATGTCGTCTATTGTTTTATTGTTGCATATGCAACAGAAAGAACATTAATTTTAAGGTCTAAAGGTTGGAGATATTCTAAAGGAGGCTGGCAAGATGTGTTCTTACCACTGAGTGACACATGTTTATTACCAAATGGTGAAACAACCAATCGGTGGCCAGGTTATTTGTTCATTTTAAAATATTGCATTAACTTACAATTCTTAAAACTATTTTGTCATATATTTTAGGTCATCAAAATACACAAGTTATTACTCTACCTATAATTGACTCAATCAACCCAAGACCTCCTTTCCTTCCTCTTGCATTACCAGAAGACATAGCACCTCGATTAAATGTCTTACATGGAGATCCTGTAGTTTGGTGGATAGGACAATTTCTCAAATATATGCTACGACTGCAGCCTGCAACTAGTAATAAATTGAATGAATATGCCAAAAAAGTTAAATTTGAAAAACCAATTGTTGGGTGATTGTTTATTTAATTTAATTTTAAACATATAATTTAAATATTATAAATTTATTTAGAGTTCATATTAGAAGAACGGATAAAGTTGGTACAGAAGCAGCATTCCATAAATTAGATGAATATATGATTCATGTTGAAGAATTTTATAAACATAAAAAACTGGTAAATGATAAAAATGAAAAAAGGCGAGTTTATTTAGCTACAGATGAACCAAAATTATTTTCTGAAGCTAAACGAAAGTATGTTAAATTTGTTTGTAAATTATATTGCATATAGTTAGTTATAAAATGTTTTAGGTATCCTGAGTATGAAATAGTTGGTGATGAAGATATATCTAAAACTGCTTCAATCAGTAAACGCTACTCTGATCAATCATTAAGTGGTATCATCACAGATATACATTTTTTGTCACTCAGTGACTACTTAGTTTGCACTTTTTCATCACAGGTAATATATAAATATATATATATATATATATATATATATATATAAATATATAAATATATATATATATGGGTTAAATATATATTACTAATTTGTCTTATTAATTTAACTGCTATTTAAAGGTGTGCCGAGTGGCTTATGAGATTATGAACAGTCTCCATCCTGATGCATCAACTTTATATACATCTCTAGACGACATATACTACTATGGTGGTCAAAAACGTAGACTCCATGTAGCAGTATTACCTCATAAAGCTGATGGACCACATGAAATGGATTTACAAATTGGTGATGAAATTGCAGTTGCGGGTAACCACTGGGATGGTTATTCAAAAGGAACAAATTTAAGAACAAAAAAAAATGGTCTTTATCCTACATTCAAAGTATGTTTCATATATTAATACAATTTAGAATTCTGAAAAAATGATATTTTTAACAAATATATAAATCATTATTTTTAGGTCTCTCCAAAAATTGAAACTGCACGTTTTGCCAGTTATCCAGATGTAACATTAAGTACTAATGAATTGCAAGAACAAAAAAGATAACTATGTTGCTGACCATAAACTCGTTTAAATAGGTAACAGTTATGTGCTCATTTAGACCAAACCTTCGAACAAATTATATTTGACCAGATAAGTAACATATATAAATATATAAATTATATGGTCAAACTAAGAAATAAGTCAAGTGCAATAAAGTTAAATTATTTTAATTTGACTGATCGCTTTATAAGGAAATTCTTATATTAATTTTCATTTACATTAATAATTGCTCTCTACTCTTTCTACTAGTTCTTTAATATTCTACTTAAAATGAATTTCTCGTCTTATGCTATCTATCAACAAATAATGATATGTTAATTAAGGGCTTATATAACTAAACTTATAATTGTTTTATATTAATGCCCTATTAATATAATTACACAAATTTAATACCTTGTCCTGACTGTTTTTGAGAAACAACTAGAATTTTTCTTTATTTATTTAATTTTAACATCTGAAAATATATATTTAACTTATTCTTATTTGTAGATTTTGGTATTTAAGAACCTAAAAACTAATTCATTACCATCTATCCCATTTACCTATTCTTTGCAATTTTTCTACGTTTTCTGTTTGATTCCACTACTTTGACATCCTTTTTAACATTCTTTTTAGTCATCCTGTCTTAAACTTGGTCTACCTATTGGTCTTATTCCAGTGGATTCTTAGTAATCATTTTAATAAATAAGCCTTATTTTCTCCAAGCATATGTTAGTTTTCTCTTCGTAATTTTTATTATATGATCAAATCACAAATTTTTCAATTCCTCATTGTATTACCCCAGTCTCAGTATCAGAATTGATAAATAATTTATACATTTTTCGCTAAATCATTGTAAGTTTCATTTCTTTAGCTATGCAAAATTCATGTCTCTAATCTATAATAATCCTTGTTAGTCATGTATAATCTAACTTTTAGTCTTTTTGGTAATACCTTTGAGTAGTAGTACCATAATACCTAGAAAATCGTAACATCTATTTCCCATTTGTAATCTAGTCTTTTTATCTTTAAATCATTGTCTACTGTGTTATTATCGATCTTAGGTACTTGAAATATGACTCTCTCACGGCTTATACTCTATACACTACTTATGGCCTTCTACTTTTATAAATTATCCTTGTTGTTATTTTATATTGCTTCTTCTAATTAGTTCATACTCAGCTTTTTTTTCATTTATCTTCTGATAAATAAGGAAAGGGTCAACCTTACCTTGAAGTATTAAATGTGAAAAATTCAGAAAATCATAAATATTATTTGTTGTAGATAGCATAAAACCAGGATACCTTTAACATTTACCATTACCAAATAATTGAAGCTACTTACAATTATAATTATGATTATTATTACTCTAATTTTATTGTTAATTTGTTTATGTTTTATTCTATGTATATTAACCAAACTTTTAATGCAAATTATTTGTTATTCTTAATTTCCTACCAAAACATTTTGACAGCTTATTTTTTTTATTTCTATTTTCCTAATCAGTATTTTATTTTAGATGATCTAATTTTTATATTATTGTGTAAATGTGTATACTATTTTGTATCCAATATTTTATTAAATAATCAATTACAATTAAAAAATAATAATCTCAAATTTTCATTAGTCATAATCATAAACAAGGCTCTTATGTACTAATTCATATCAAAATAATGTTAAATGGTAATTAGTATGTAGTAGAATTTAACTTTAATTAATGATTTCTTATAAATTACAAAATGTTACATATTTAGTAAAAAAAAAAAAAATTGGGTGTTAAATTTTAATAAATTTGATATTTTTAAAATACAATACTAAAAAATGTTAAAAAAGTAATTTTTATACTAAAATGTTTGATTATTTTGTATGTATGCATCAATTCATTAATTATCTTTGTTTTATTTTAAAATTTTACATATCTATGCCAAATTTATTAATGGTAGAGGATGTAGCTTATTATTTAATTATTGATATTGTAAACTAATTTTGGATACCTTGGTTTAATTTATATGTAATATTTCATCACATTTTATTGGAACATTTATAAATACATTGATATAATATGCTTTAATTTAGATATTAATATAAACTTTTTGTTTTAAAATTTTTGCTTTATTTAGTAGCAACAGACTTATAATCAAACAATATTACCAAAATAAAATGAAAAATATTTATTCAAAACAATTAATATGTCCACAATGATGTAGGTAATCCAAGTAAACTATATCCAATTTAGCTTATTAAGAAAGTATACCAAAAAATCATTAATATTTCCATAAGAAAATCTATTTTAATTATTAATTATTATGACGGCAAATGATCCCAAATAAATACTAATTCTTATAATCAGGGTACAGACAATAATTCGAATAACTATTTATATTTTAATATATACTGATTAAGTAGAACTACAATGATTTTTCAAAATAATAAGAGTCCAGTGTACCACCTAAGCTATATTGTTTAAATTTTGTTAATTTCTAATATTCGATTCAGGACAAAATAATCTCGATATAATCATTATTTTATACTCTTATTTCACGAGTGAAAGATACCATTTAACAGATATCAACTAAAATAATAAAAAATAGTATTTGTATTGCTTATTCAGTTGAAAACTAGCTGTTGCCAAGTATGTTTCTTAACTTGAACATAGTACACTTATAGATTCGATACTCATATTAGATATTTGATATTCATAGTATTTTTTATAGTATTTTCTAGTAACATTCAATGTAACTCTGGCCAAATATTTTCATTTAAATTATAAAATTATATTAATTATAAATTACTGTTAAAATCCAACAAAAACATGAAATAAAATATCATATATTTATTTTTTACTCTGGACATTAATACTTAAAGGGTACATGAAAAACAAAAATAACCACTTTTTTTCTAAAATGGCGATTTTGGTATCAAATTATTTTTCTTGACGTATTAAATGTTTTATGCAATCAAACCAGGGAAAGAAACAGATTAGTCGAGAGTTATACCCGTCAGAAGTTTAGGCATACAGGAAAAAAATCAGGCATGTCAATTGATACAAGAAAAAAACTAGACAAGTATGTTATTTTATTTTAGTTTGAATTCGGAGTTTAATATATCGTTTGGATATCCACGTACAGACACATGTACAACTAACTAAAAACATTATCTCTAAGCAAAAATGAAACTGAAATTAAAAATCTAACAACGTTTCAAAGTTTAAAATTTAACTTAATTCGAACTTTACATTTTGTAAAAAAAAATGTATTATGTTTTGAAATTAAAAACATGTTTTTCATAAATTGAAAAAAAAGGTGACTTTTCTGGTCTTTTCCCTGTACCCTTCACTTGTAATATCTGGGTCATGATATTTTAACTTATATGTTTTAAATAACTTGACATATTTTACCTTGGACATAAAACTATGGACATTTTAAATAATGAATTGTCTCTTGAATTCTTGAAACTTTAAAATAGAAAACATCTGTAAACATATTCATCCACTAAAATAACTAAGTTCCATTATGTTTTAACGATAGACCTATATATGATGAGACCTATTTATAGATATATTTTGTACTTGGTATTATACTCAATATATTTTTTCTTGTTTAATAATGAATTTTATATAGATATTTTTTATGTAATATGTGTGTATTAGTTGTCCACAACATTTGTTAATTTTTATTAACTTGAATAATTTCTAACTTTAGAGTTATATTAGGTTAATGCAACTCGACTGTAACCTAACACGGATGATTCTCAAACTTAAACTCAGTTACAATAGTATCGTGTAAATATACTATACTCTCTTGTGCCTATCCAATTGAGTGATAGTCACTCTACAGACATCATATTGTGTGATATACTAATATTGACATTATATTTTCTGATCAAAGCAAAACTATAGCTTACAAATATTAAAATGTGTATATATGTGATCTCTTATTTTTTATTAAATTCGAACAAATTTCACTTATAGTATTATTTATATTATTTAACAAAACAAGTATGTTAAAAATAATGATTTAATATAATATGTACCTATATTATTATTATAATTACAATACTACTTTTCATTGCTGTGATTGTATAAACATTAATTTATTAATGTTTTTTTTTTTAATTTGACAATTATGTATTGTTTACATTGTATGACATATTTTATGTACTGATTTTTAATTTTTATAATATGTATTTTTTTTTATTATTATTATGTATTGTTACTATGGTGTAGTAATTTTAGTTTAATTTTGTTTTATTTTTTAAAATATTTCAAATAAAATTAGTGATATACTAATATATTATTACTATTTTTACTGAAATAGTAGGTTCTTTGTTATGTATTACATACTCGTATAACAATAACTGTTTACCCTTTTATTAGTTTTTGTTTGCTAAATTACAAATATTATGTTAGTAAAGCCAAAACATAAGAATAGAACACTATTTAAAATTAATAAAATTATTATTATTATTATTATTATTATTATTATATTAATTTAAGATATTTAACATCTGAATATATTATGATATTGGAATAAAAATTGATTTTTTCTGAAATTAGTTTTAATATTTCCATTTGTATCTGTCTAATCCTAGCACTTAGATTTACTGATATAATCCCAATTAATTTTTTATGGGTCATTTCTTGTTAATAAAAGTAATCTAAACTTAGTTTTCAAATAATAAATAAATGACTTGAACAATGCTGCCATATCCACCTGGGTAGCCAGAGCAATTCACTGGGAAATGGCCCCCAAATTATTCTTTGACCAATGGCAGAACTTAGAGGTGCTATGGGGGGGACTATAAATGTATGGAATATATTTTTACGGAATGTATAATTTCGATATTTATAGTTACTAATCTAACCGTACACTTCAAATATTTGGAATATAAAATCACTGACTGTAATTTTACCAAAACAAATTATTGGTTCCAAAAACACTGCATTAACCAAATCCTTATGGTTATGAATAGTTTTTTTAGTATTAAATATTTAGACATAGTGTATTCTAGTCTTATTACTATTAGTCTATACTAATATTGATATATAAGGGAAACTCTACACCTATTTAAAATAAATGAAAAACTTAAATTTATAAGTAGATAATTAGTTGTTTTATTGTTTGTAGTGACTTTATTCTACTATTGATACGGTAAGTCAGTAAATATCAAGAACCACTGATTTCCGGATTTTTTAATTCTGTAATATTACAGTCAAGATTTAACAATTTCGGGATATTTACATTCCGAACTTAAATAAAACTACATTAAGAAAATTTACTTTCCGAAATTGTATATTCCGGCATATTGTTATTAGTATATTAAATATTCTGAACAATTATGGCTACTGTATTATAACATTTTCAACTTTAGATTTAGGCTCATACATACATGTTAAGTATTCGAATACTAGTATTTATCATTTTTGTATTTTAAATACATACTATAAAACATACTACTAATAGTATTTTAAATACTTTAAAAATACTTATATTAGGTATTCATATTTAAAAATATAAAACATTTTTTAATCTACCATAATAAGTTTCATGTTTATTTGGTTTAAAATTGTTTAAACAATTAATGTATTTATTATTTTTAATTATAAAAATCATGTGTCTTCTCTATCATTTGTTTCATTAGTCATTGACCAACATAGAATAATCCATGACAAAATAGATGAATAATTTGATGAATAATCTATAATATTTATGAATTATGTATGTATCATTACTAGTGACGTAAATGATAAAATTTGTCATTGGGGTTTGAGTACTCAATTTTTTTTTTTAATTTATAAGGTGAAATTTTTTATATTGATATCCATGTTCCGTATATAGGTATAAGAAAAACAACCTATAAGCTATAATCATTATTTAAAAAGATAAATATAGAAACTAAAGATTTTTGGATATTGGATATCTGTAAAGGAAATCTATAAACTACTTATTTTCAATTATATATACTTATGTGTAATTATATATATTTTTATTGATATAACATATTAACATATATGGATATATTTTTTTGAACAAAAAAATATTTTAGTTATATTATTTCTAAAAATTGTTATAAGTATATACCTAGATACATGGAAATATTATTATTACTAAAAAAAATTATTCGTTTAATTTAATTATATCATTCATTATGGTTTTTCAAGTATTTCTTTAATTTTATTATATAATTACGTTCAGTATATTAAAAATACTCAAATTTCTAAACCTATCTTAATTCATAGTTACAATTTCCTAGTCATGTCTTAATGCGTCTTGAAAAAGATCTCTCGCATGTTGAAGAACAGTGATGGCAATTTGAATCATTTTCTTATATAATTTCTTATAATTTGAAAATACATTACTATCATATAATAATATATATTCTTTGGTCTAGACTTAATTTTGTATACTCAAAACATTTTTTAATACGTTATTTAATATAATATGATATTTAGGAAATTCCCTACAATTTAAGAATATTCAATATGATATGATACGTAGAATGTATCTAATTAATAGATATAATTTAATAATAAATATACATTCAAATAGAAATATTTAAAGCTTTACTGGTTCATTGTGGAAAAAATTATAAAAACTTAATTTTATTTTTATGATCCAGCAAAATAGGTAGTCAATTTTGCGATTAGCTATTTTTCTAGGAGGAGCTTGAACACATTTAGGGAGGCTAAGGCTTATCTGTTACTTAGCTTAGACCCTAAGCCCCTCTCATTCCCTCTCCTATTTGCACAATTGCCCACTACATATTATTAATTTGTTTATTTAAATATTATTTATTTAGGTACCTGATGGGTTAAAATGATACCATAAGAATAACTTTAAAAACTATTTATAACTAATTACTTTCAATTATTACAATCACTCGATAACTAAACCACTGGAACAGACAAAGCACAAGTCCAGACAGATTAAAATATGCAATTGGTATTATATGTGAATAAAATTAATATGATTCGTTTCGATTTTACTATATAAAAATAAACAAACTAATATTATTTTACAAATCATTCCAAAACAATTTTGAATATAAAACACATTAACTATAAATTTTAATTGAACTCAACATCTATTTTCTTTCTATTTAATTTAACTGTCTTAACTGGATGATAGTATATATTTGATGTGTAGTGTTAGGTAGGTTTTATTGTATTAATATTATTATGTGATGAATGTTATCACATACAATTTCTACAGGAGTGGATTAATTATCAATTAGAATTATAATATTCCATTGGTTAAATTTCAAATTACAGTATTGTAATTGAATTAAATTAGGAATAATTGGTGTAAAATGTAATATAAGTAAGTATTACTTATGTATATTATTTTTAATTATTCTAAAAATATAGTACCTATACCTATCTATGATTCCTACTTATTACTTATAAATTATTATCATAATACTTTGATGTATAAAAAACCTACTGTTATTACATATTAATGTTATATATTATATTATAATACCAACAATAATTAAAATAAATGAGAAAATGTTAAGATAAAGTCACATAATATATTAAAAAATTATCGATAAACTCTCATAAACATATCATCATAGATTCATAGGTCAATATTAAACCTTCGTTAATGTTGCCATTGCTACATAAAATATATAGATAGACTTAATTATTATTAACTAATGTGATAGATAGTAGACACGAAATACGAATACCTAAACAAAAGCTTTAGCTACCTATTATAATTCGTTTTTAAAAAAAAAAAATCATATTTTTCTTGCCAATGACAAAAATAAAATAATTTTAACGATATAAAAGAACAAGGGAGAAAGATAAAATTTGGTTAATTAACTAAAGTCATTGTACCTATATATAAATTATTTAGTTAGATTATTAATTATTATTCGATATTAATGTTTTGAATTTGAAACGAAATTACAGATATTATAAAAACGAAAATCGAAAATAAGTTATTTTAAACTTGGAATTAGAATTTGAACTTTGAAGTAGGTACCTAAGTACCTACTTATGTTGCGTGATAACTTAATAAATCCTATTTCAAACAAACCAAAATGCGTACCTAAATAAACTTAATAACTCTTAATAATTATCTATTTAATAACGTAAATTTGATTACAACTAATTTAAATAATAAAAATTTCTATGAATTCTGAACAATAATATAATAATCTCTGAACTCAATTTTGTATTTTTTTTATACTGATGTTGTTTTCATCATTTTTATTATAAATAAAACTAATAATTCTATAAATATAGTAATGCGAGTAAATTAACCATTTTATTATTACGAGAACATAGTTATTATTTTATTAAACTCAGAATTAATATATTTATATTATATATATAAACTATTATATTAATTAAATACATTATTTATCATTACAATTTAGTTTAACCTATTTATTAGGTTTTCTATTTATTTGTTAAATGACTTGAGTGAAACTTATATTTTTACATTCCTTCGCTTAAATAATAATTATTTCAGAAATTACATTACAATTACAAATACAAATACTTATATAAATTTATATTACCAAATTTAAAGAAAAGATTATTTTGGAGAGTCGATACAATTTTAATATAATAATATAATATCCTATTCGTAAATCATAAAAATAATATCGTCTGAACATGAAGAAGATTATAACTAATTTTCTAATCTAGTTTTAATCTTCATTAGTCTGACCCATGAGTTACAAGTGTATTAAATAAATCAAAAACTGAATACAGTTATTATTACCTACGTGTAACTACATCAGAATAAAACTTCATTAAGAAAACGTTATATACCCCCGTGTTATGTCTTCGTTTATCTACTGGGAATTATAGCAAAATCACAGCAGCACAGAACATTAATGTGACGTATAGATTGATTTTAGAGTACAAAATTTAAAGAGAAGGATATTTTAGAGGGAATGTCAATGCGTTTTGTAAAATAGGTACCTATCACCTGGCAAAGAAATTATAGTGTAATAAGTTCTTTTATATTTTTACACTTCCGTTGTAACTTCCTTTTCCAGACAATATTTTATTTCCCGTTAGGACAGAGTCAGTATCATTGAAAAACATATGGGTATAACGTCTTCTTAATTAAATTTATTATTATTGTAGTATTATTAATAAATAGTTACCTACTTTAAATTAAATGCAGTTCAGTAGGTATTAAAATATTAATATTAGATATGTTAGTATGCTAACAATTATCCTTCCTCGAACACAAGCACATTATATCATCATAGTAAAATAGTAATGTCATAATTCATAATATTATTATTACCATTGATTATAGGATAGACTATAATCTATAGACTATAGTCTATTCTATAATCAATTTTATTAGTTTATAACTATTAGTGTTGATCAACAAAATATTTTTAATATCCATATTATTTTTATTTCCTCGATATTGATATACCTATTACGAATGTATATAAAAATAAATTTCCTCATTCATTATTAACGTTTATTATATTATTTATTACTAGATAAGTCACAGATTTAAATGCGAAATGTATTTTTCTTCTGAATTTAATATAAATTATAAATTTATATATTTTTAATATAAATATATAAAAATATAAAAATGTAATAAAATAACTACTTATTTTAAAAATTAAATTTTAAACATATTACGTATAAGTACTTTATTAGGTTGTACAGCGTTGTTTATGATAATTTTTATATTTAAATTGATCATTTTTCTGATTTTAATAATTAAAAACTTTATTATTATTATTATTATTAATATTAACATTACTACTATACGCGATAACTCGCCGTCCTGACGGAGTGATGAAAATTTCTTCCACAGAAATTAATTTTAAAACACGCGCGGCCGAGTCACTTTCAATACTAAACTGTACGCCATGAACGCCGCACGGACGTCGGCGGTCCGGCTATTGCGGAACGAAAGTTCGCGGTTAGCGATCCGCCGTTCACTCCCTAACGCTTATTGCTCGTGGCGAGTTGATGGTCACAATAATATTATTGTGAGGGCCGACTGGATCCGCGCGGTTTCCGAAGCCAAAAAAATCGTCGGGTACCCGTCGTCGTATTTGAGTCTCAGGTGGTTGCTAAGCGACAAGATGGCCAACATCGCAGTATACCAACGCCAACTGGCCGACTCCAACCATCCACTGCTGAAGACGTCCAAGTAAGTACCTCGAAGTACTGTTGAAGTATTGGGTAGCTATATGACGAGCTACAAAATGTTTCCAAAAAAAAATATGTATTTATTTAATAGCAAAATATACTGAGTATTTTTGTGTTGATAAAGTCTTGTACTTAGAATGTATTTACCTTGTATTTAGAATTTTAAACATATATAATTAATATATTTGTAGCAGCTATAGAGGCAGTGTCAGGGGGCGTCATTTTAGTTTTTTTTTCAGTGAGCAAGGTTTTATTTAGATCATTTTAAAATTTTACCAGACCATATAAAAAAAATACACGTTATTCAGCTTTTATTTTTTTCTAATTAAAAATATTTAATATAAACATAAATAGTAAAAAATAATTTAAAAACTAAAAGATAATAAAGAATTTATTACTTTCCGTGAAAATCAGTAAATAATGAATAGAGTTTCAAGAAGATAAAAGCACAAAAAAAATTCGTATAGAACATTAGATTTATATATTTTAATACTATTCCTTAACTGTGTTATTTTTAATTTGCCTAAAGTAGATACTTATGATAACAAAAATCGCATTATATAAAAATACAGTTTAATTTTAATTATACAAATAATAGGTAGATAATAAATTATTTTCGCAGGCCAATTGGGACTATTTTAATACTAGGGATGAAACCACGCACTTTGACTCCCCACCAAATATCATCGTCCTTCAAATAAGTTACAGCCAAGAGCATTGGAGGGGGGCATTAGAAAGCAAGGAAATTTCCTTCTATAGTTTTTTCTGGGTTAATTCAGATAGCTAATTTAACACCAATCGGATAATGAAACTAAAAATTGAAAAATGAAAATATATTTTCCTTGACAAATTTCTGCGAACGTCCTTTGTTACAACGTATTAAAATAAAAACTTAATATAACTTATTTGTCCGACGATATTTTGAAAAAAGGATATGACATTGTCAACGTTCAATCAAACCTTTGAGTTCTGCGTTGCTATGATTATTTTACCCGTTAGATAGGAGGAGATAGTATATTATTGCAAAATATTTATATTTAGGGATCTATTGTACAACGACCAGAATAGCATATCAGTTTGGGGTCTTATCGTACTTCTTATTTCTAAGGCAGCCGGTCATTTGATCGATGCTGACTGTTCCGCGGTAGAAGACAATTCAGGAGTTTTACACAGTCAGAGAGCACTAGTAAAGATTGCCGAGATGATCCGCACGAGTCACTTTATGCACAATGGTTTAATCAACATTTTTCCGGACCTGATTCCTGAACCTGTCGTCCATAGCGACATATGTTTCGGCAATAAAATCGCTTTGCTATGCGGTGACTATCTGCTAGCCAACTCTTACAACGAACTGTCCGAGCTTAAAAACCAACAAGTAAGTCGCATATAGCATAATAATGGCTATGTAACAATATAATCATATTATTGTGATAAATGCCAATTAATACAAAAATCGTTTTTGCAAACCCAATAATAATAACTATGTATATTTTTTCTACAAAAAATAATAATGTAATGATCAAATACAAACATATACAATATAGGTACCTACATTGTATGTTTCATGAACCATACAAATACGTAACAAAATTATTTCTCTTTAAAAATCTTAACTTGTACTGAAAAGAAGTGTTCATAATTGATGATTGAAGATTAATTAATTGAATAGTCAAAAAACTAGTAAATGTTTGGTTTGTTATATAATCGTAATAAACAGTCTTGTATAGTATTCGAATAAAAGTATTTGAATATTAGTATTTCAATACAATTTTAAGTATTTTTCGGTATTTTAAATACATTTTTTTAGTATTTTTAATACATTTTAAAAGTATTTAATATGAAAAAAATACTTATATTAAAATAGACACCGATAAAATTTTGTTCTTTGCATTTTATTTTTATATGTTATAAAATTAAGCTACTAGGAAAATTCATCATTTTTACACATTTCCTTGCCATTTTTTAGCAATGTACATTGTACATCAGGACTGAAGGTTATGAAAATAATAAGTATTTTTCATATAAATTAACTATTAGTTATATTCAATTGGGTAAACTTAGTAGATATTTTTTAAACACTAGTTAACATATTTAATATTAACGAAAGAGTATTTTTATTCAAATACTTTAAAATTTTAAAAGTATTTTTTACAAGACTGGTAATAAACTAAATATTATATATAAATATATATATATCAAAGTAATGAACTAATAAATTGTAATAACTACAGACCAGAATTATTTTTTATACATTATATTACTTTTTCTAATGGAATATGATATTATGCTAAGTAAGCACTAAGCACAAAATTATTTTATTATTTATGTGAGTTAAAACACAAATATTTTTATGCATATTTTACATTCCTATTATTTTTTATAACAAAAATATGTTTGATAACGTGTACAAAAATATCATGTTGGTTCAAAAATTTAAAATTTGCAGATTTGTAAATTTGGTTTGTACTACTTTTAAATTATTATTAAAATTTATTAATAACTTAATTATACACATTTTGATATGTTCAAATAAGATATTTTCTTTTTTAAATGTTGATATTTTTTTACCATATTTATTAGGATTATATAAGCATTATTAACACGTAAAAATATTTTTTTTAGAACATAGGTATTTGTTGGTTTTTGTACATATCGAGTATCGAATCTTAATAATGACGTTATTTTATTTAAAAATATAAGTATAAGGTACAAACTAATTCTAACCAATTGCCATTGCATATATACCTGCAAATATTATTGTTGCAATTTTCTCGTTTAAGGTCATGGAGTTGATTAGCAGCGCACTACGTGATCTGTCCGAGGCAGAATTCGTGGGTCGCAGAGACGCTCAGAACAATCCGCTGCCTTCACCATTTGAACCTCTCGACCAATTACAACTCGATTCGACCGATCTACGTTTTGATCCACTCCAGCCCTGTGGCCCATTGGGCAACATGCCACTGACGCCTGCCCTGCACGACTGGACTAAACGATATATGCTATCGGCTGGTAGCCTACTGGGAAAGACATGCCAGGCTGCGCTACTTTTGGCTGGTCATGATGAACAGTTGCAAAAAAAAGCCTTTTTGTTTGGCAAACATCTATCGCTAACCTGGCAGGTATAGACATGTCAATACCCAGGGGCGCAACATTTTTAAAAGGGTGGGAATGTGTATTTTTTAATTTTCCTTTACCTTATATTGTCGTTCTATAAGCTGCATGTTTAAAAAAATCGAATCTAATTAATAATCATTTTACCAATAACCCTTCTTCACCCCCTCCATTCGTCAATCGCTATCTATCCTGACTACTAAAAGTCGGCTACTTTAGTCCTCCACTCAATCACCCGCATATACTTAACTTACAGCATAAAACCTTTTTTGTGATTTACATCTGCCTCTTAAGTCTTAATCGCAATAAATTAAACTTGACCTAGCAAAATAATTTAGAAAAAAATGCATTAACTTCTCAAATATTAATACACCATTAAATAATAAAGTCATATCTCTAATGACATCACTGAACAATTAACATAACTGTACATTTGTACCATTATATTATTCTCTTGAAATGTATGGTCGATTTAACACTACCGTAAAATATATTTGACAATAGATGTAGAAGAAATAGAAATAAATATTCTTTTTTTAAATATAACTTTTAAATCATCTAATTACCCAGAAGTTAGAATTATGTGTTTCATTTTTTCTAATAATATACAATCGATTATTTTAATGATTAATCAAATAATCACCTAACACATAATTATTTTTAAATGTGAATTATGCTATAAATCAAAAAATTAAACCATCATTTACGTACCTATTTTAATTTATTGCTATACAAATAAAATGAACCTAGACTTAAGTTATCTTAATAATTTATTTATACATGTGATTTCTAGGCATATTTAGATTTAGAACCATTTTTGACTGATCCACCATACTCATTAGGAATTTCTTTCAACCTTACTTCAGCACCAGTAATGTTCCACCTTGAACACGAACCATCATTATTCAAAGAAATCGACAAAGGCAAAAATTCTATTCAAAATATCGACTACGTCAAAGTAAATTTACTCATTTAATCTACTATAGTATAATAAAATTATAATTTCGTCCATTCAGTCGTCGGAAAATTAATGGTTTATTATAATTAAGATTTAAATGCAATAATATTCCATTCGAAAATACAATTCTGAATGAAACTCAACCTGCAGTTACAATATAATATAATGATAATCCGTTCTCAAATTTTACCACGTATGTGAACCAAACCTACATTTACTTGAATATTTTATTTAGTTAATTTTCAAAATGTCTACCCGAGAAAGTATCTTCAGACATAAAAAAATAATAGTAATAATAATAATCTGTAGAACAGAACTATTTATCAAAAATAAAGTTATTTTTAGTATATCAATTGAACTTAAAATGTATATAAAGATATATGAACTTAACTTTAATTTTAAGAAAATTAACTCATTATTTATTAAGTTAATACGAAATAAAAAAAGTTGTAGAAATAAAACAAACACATGTTAAGTTTACGAATATTCAGATATTAAAAGTTAAATTAAAAACTTAACTTTTAACTTTTTAACTCGTTAATGCCCAGCCTTGCGAGAGAGGACCATCCGAAATCAACCTTCACGATTTTTTTTTCATTTAAAATTTTTATTATACAAATTGTAAATCGTATAGATTTTATAAAATAAAAATGCATTTATGTTAGTTAGGTTATCTATACAATATTATTACAAGGATTTTATTATTATATATTAAAATAATATTTACCATCACTAAATGTATACGACTGTACAAAATGTTTGCATCTAACTTAAATTATAGAGTGATATGGTGTAGTTTAGGTACCTACTTTTAAGGTAAAATAATTAAATATTATACATTTTAAATTTATTATTTAAAATTTGTACATAGATAAATTGATAATAATAATAATAATTAATAGTATTATAAGATACCTGATGTTAGTATATATTATAAATTTAAGCCTTTATAATTACTGGTTTTAACTTGAAAATAAAATTATTATTATTAACTTGCTGGGTACTAAGAAATATTATATTGACAAATTACATATTTATCTCATAAGATGAAGAACAACTAAAATATTATTAATTGTAAAACATATAGTAAAGATATTGGATTTTAATGAATTTTTTATAGGTACATGATATCGTTGTGAAAGGACCGGGAATTGATTACACAAAACAATTACAAAAGGAACACTCCCAAAAAGCTTTGGAAATGTTGAATTTTTTCGAAGAAAATGACGCTAGGACAGCATTAACCAACATTATTTTCGCTATGGATCGCGAAAAAGGTACTATGCGTAATATTTTTTTTATTTCATAAATGTTAAATTATAACATTTGTGATGTTATGATGAATTTGATAAATATTTGATATTGTTATTGTGTATACGAGTAGATAATATTAAACTCATTCCGAACCATTTAAACTTATAATAATTAGTAAATAAGCAGGTACGTTATATAACCTATATTATTTCTGAAGTAATTTATATTTATAATCAGAAATATCCTATTATTAAATTACTGATAAATTTATGTATTCATTTAATTACTATTAAGCATATTATATTATATAACGTAACAGAAACTTACATTTTTAAACCTTATCTGATTTTATTGTTACAGCCTGTAGTTTCTTATTTAAATTAAATAATACTGCAGTTTTCACTAAAGGTATCTAAACTATATTCTAGCTTTCTCCATAAAAAAAATTATTTACTATTTCTAATTTTAAATTTCAATGAATCATCATTTTAAAATATAAAATATTTACTAGGTGCCGACTACTACACAAGCCTGTAAGAAAATAAGAACCAATTCAAATGACCTGCTTAAAAACAAAAATCATGCATTTCCTCTATGTCTAAGAAGTGGAATTTATTCCTTAAATTTTAATGTACATTGCATATAGTTACACGTTTTTACTTTATATTATATTTAACATGTTATAAATAATAACTTTCAAATACATTGATATATTATTTGTACTTAATATATTATATTAACTATTATTTGAAACGTCATCATTTATTAAACAATTATTTAACTTTTATGGCATATTAATTTAACAAGTAAGTATTTAATATTATTTTTTAAATATTCTAACCAATAACTAATAACTTGATAATACTCTTATAGTTCATTTCAAAGATTAAAATGTCCAAGTAGATACTCAAAATATTAAACTAAGCAAACACATAAATACATAATAATATGTAACTATTGAACTACCAATATACCTACCTTCTTAATAAATAATAATATCTATATAATACTTATAACACTGTATTACTATAATAAAAAAAACCAGTAAAGTTATAATAATGCTCATAATTAATTTAATTAAGCATTTAATAAATTACATTTTCATATTTATTATTTAATAATAAAATATATTACCTTTTATTACCTTTTATTTAACTAATTTATTTTATTAAAATATATTGTTATGTATACAACTTATATTGTTAAACAGCGATAATAATACTTAAAGGTAATTGCTAATAACCAAGTTACACACCATACAAAACATGGCAAATCGCAAATATGAAACAAATCAGTATGACTACTAAACTAGGTACTTGTTTTTAAACAAAATAATTTACATTTATAATGTTCTATTTTTTATTTGTTATACTGCCTTGGTTTATTCTATTTTGTTTTGTTTAGTTCAATTTTGTTTGTTTTTTTCTCTTTATTTAAATTAAAATTTTTTACTATTTATTTTTTTCATTTTTTTTCATTTTTTTAAAATTATGATTTAAAAACTCCAATTTTACCGATACGAGGTACTATCTCAGTGGTGAATTGGGCCAAATAAATTGTAAATAATTTATAATGTAATTAATTATTTATTATCTTTCATTTTGGCCAGTAAATAAATATTACCTTATATTACTTATAACGAATTATATGATTTCGTAAATAACAATAGTTTTGCCTCATGTATCATATCTTTTTTTTACACGAATAGTGTCTAATTAATAATAGTCTACCTACTAATTAAAAATGTATAGATAGGTATCTACTTATTTAATGAATAATTTCACTAACTGACTGCAACAGAACTGGATGATTTAATCGATTCTTACAATTTTAAAATATCATTAGGTACCGAAACGATTAACGAATCAACGCCTTCAACTATATTGTGTAGGTAGGTATAATAATAATTAATAAAATATAATGCAATTATTTTGAAAATTAAATAGTCTAATAGGGATGACACTGAAATAATGTTATTACTTATGAACCCATTATGTATAGACATGCAGTATACTATTTTCAATGGAAGTACCTATCGACATGAACTCGTAAAATACAAAGATCTGCAACTGTAATCGAACACATAATATTATGATAAAAATACAAAATACAAATTGTTTCCCCGTGATGGAAGAGTAATGCATAACCTAACACATATAAGTATCAAATAATAATTATTTTGAATAAATCATTTTAAAGTTTTGACTTACTTACAACTTATTACTGTTTGGTAATTCTAGTCAAATACAAAATCGTATGTATTCACAAAAGTCAATAATTATTAATTTCAACAAATAAAACGATACAAAAATTAATTCAATAGGATGTTATATAGTTATTTGATAGATTTTTAATGATTATACTTTTAATTTATACACTTATAGTAAATTATATAATGAAAATACGCAGTTAATAGTAATAATAAATAAGTGTTACTATGTTTCTGGGAATCTATTTAATTTATAATATAATACAAATCTTTAATTTTAATTAGTAATTAAATCATTTTTATTAAAATTTTCTATAAATATAAATATTTATTCGACTTAATAATTATTGTCATTTTAGTATAATAATAATAAAACATCTAATTGAATATTTTAATACAAATTGATAAAGTGAGAAATTAATTTTTCATATTTTCATAATACATTTTTTTTACATATTGTTAGTTCGTCCTTTTTTTCTTTTTTATAAAAATATAATTTTATAGAACGTGGTTCTATATATAATAGACATGGTATTATAATAATTTCATCGAACTATTTCTTCAATACGTGACCTGAATAGCATATTATTTTTTTTATTCTTATAGTTAAAATACACAATAGGTATACAGTTATTACTTATTAAGCTCACATAAGTTCACCTATCACAATGTTTCACTGTTCGCCTACTTTCTAGTCTCTATACATTGTTTCCATATATTTTTTACCACTAGACATCGCGCACTTCACTGGCTTATAATATATATATATACTTATATACAGTTAGACCTATCCGTTTTAATATAAATTTTAAACAAATGTTTTGAATTTTTGTTACCAATGAAAACTAGGTACATATTTATAGTGCTGCAAAAACTTGGTGTGTTGCATGTGTCAAACATTAACTTTGATATGGGATCCACATCACATAAATATGATATGGAAATAACTTTGTTAACACGTAATATTATTGCAGCACTGTAGGGTACCACGAATAACCATTTGATTTAATTTTTTACTCGAAATGCGACACTATACTTATATTATTATGTAGATAATATAAAATCAAACACATTGTACTGTATATTTTTATGTGGTAGAATAATTTCTGGGCAAATTTATAAAAATCTAAAATGTTTGACCAAATAATATTATATAGAGATGAGATGAGAATTTTATGTTCATAAAATTAAACACGTCAAAATGTAATATTATTTTATTAACTTTCGATTAATTTATTCTCTTTTAACTGTAATTATTATATCGTGGCCATTTATAGTTTTTGTGTAAATAAGGTTCGCCGAGTTCAGTGTTATCTTTATTTATTTTACATAATCTACTCGGTTCGTCAAGTGGGTTATTCTACTTAGACCAGTCGTCCTTAGTCATCCAAGGCCATTGTCTCCATCATGTAATATAGGTATAATCTTTTCCTAATACCGTAGTACAAATTACAAAACAAGGAATGCGGTCCCCCCGAGCATCGACTATCACATTTAAAATTGAATTCGTAGTTGGTTTATATAAAAAAAAAACAACAACAAGTAAGTATATCTAACACTTTTTTTTTGATAATTACATTTTTTCTGAAAAAATAAAATAACTTAAGTAAAATAAAATATGATTTAAAAACTATACTAAGAAACAGTGTCTACGTTTCAATGAAAATAAATCGTAATTTTTAACTTTAACTAATATTAAAATTAATATTCAAATATACCTATACACAATATAAATTATGCAATTTATGTTTATTTCTAATAGAGTGATAATATTCGATATATTTTAATAATTTAAACATTATAATATCATTTAATATTATTCACAATACCTATTATTTTCTTTGGCTTAATTTTAAAACCACAAAACCGATAGAAACGAAACATTCAAATTTTAAAGTAGCAGGTTTATACCTAATTATAATTTTTATAACACGCTTACGGTTATAATACATAATTCATAACTCATAGGTAATAGCTTTCTTACCACTTCTTATAATATAATACTAATAGGTACAAACCTTAAGCCAACCGTCAACGGTCAAAATGTGCTGTAAACTGTGTAATATAAACGTGAACCTAACCTTCATTTTTTTATTGAACTGAATCAATAATTATTTTAAATGATTAGAACCAAATATAACAAATATAAATAAAGGTAACTTAGGTAACACCCATATATTTTTTTGTAACATAAAATTCAATTCACCCTGCGTATTTTCGAATATCGTAAGTTACTGCCGACCGCGATTGTCTCAAAAATTCAAAATATTTACCTGAGGGAAAGTGGGTTGTTTAAAAACATATTGGAAATAATAATGATATAAATATAATTTACAGAAATATAATCGGATTTAAAAAGCGAAAGTTGTGTACGCTGTATTACATAGATAATTGCGTTTGTATCTTGTAGATATATGAGTAATATATTCTAATCGTATAATATATTACAGAAATTTTCGCACGAATGCGATGCGAATCTAAGTAGTTATTATGTACAAAGTGGTCAAAATTTCATGTTACAAAAAAATGGTGGAAATTACATATGTTTTTGATGTTATTAACATTACTTTTGCAACACAATATTCTGATCACTTTGTATATTATATGCTTTAAAAACAATAATATAATCTTATCTATATGAATGAAACACGATGAAAGAAGTCAGAAAAACAATGTAATTATACATTTCTCGGGTGACAATACTACAGATGTCTATCTGTTTATATGTACTCAAAGACCAAAGTATCTCGAAGAAGAGGTATCTACGATATATAATAATATAAGTACATGTATAAACATGTCTGAAGGGAAAGTCTCTAGATAAGTTTTGAATGTGACGATGAACAATGTTTTCTAAATAATATATATTATATAATATTTTTATACATTATACACTATGTCTAATATATATACAGTACACTATACACAAACACAGTGACCGAATGTACTATAATGCTATAAAGGTACCTACTTATTGGTTATCAAAATTATGCGGATATATATATATTTAAAATATGTTATAAACATATCATAACATAATTATATATTCCTAATATATAATTTGTATTGTATAAAATATTTACAAAAACAAAAACCTACTAATAGTTAATATAAAATGGAAGTCAGTTTACAGACAAATATGACGGTCATATTAATTTTTAAGTCATATTAAGTTGTAGGTGTACTAGTTTTATTATTAGTTTTATTACCTATAAAATAATTTGACTAGTTTAAATTTTCATTGTGGATTCCAGAGACAAAATTATAGGAAATAATTAATTTTATTTTTTAATATTTAACCTTAGGTATTTTCAAATATCAAAAATAAATTCGATTAATATTATAAGTTATAACTATTAAGTTGATACATATTGACAGAATTGGGTGATTGCAAAGAATGCAGAAATGTCTTTGACGCAAAACCCACATGTAAATACCCATTGAACGTTTTAGCTATGCGAACGGCTGAATAATAAAAAGATGCAAAATGTTGGTTCGTCAAATGCCCAATGAAGACCAGTTACGGCACTGCTTATTTTAGATATCATATAATCAAATCAAAATATTAAATTATTATCGTTAATTTATTTGATTGAAAATAAGAGTAAGTATGTATTGTAATTTATAACGGTTCGCAAAACTTAGAACTCATACCGGTTTCGGGCAGGAAGAAGATAGAAAGTGATATTACTGGTCAAATGATATTTAGTAATTTAGTATTATGCACCTAACTATACAAATACAAGTTATAACCTCTATGTGTTCAACGTAACATAAATATATATGTACATAGTATACAGCAGTACCTATATTGTTATAGGTAGGATTAAATAAAAATAAAACTTTTTATTTTTAAAGGTTATCTGAAAAGTGAAGTGATAAATACCTACTGTACTTATTATTTTTTTATAGTGGTAGGGATTTCCAGAATATACCTATCTCTATAAACAATAACAATTGAAAGTTAAAAAAGTGGTGGTATTTTTAATTGATTAAAGTAGTTTACAGATAGCTGATCGGTATAAAATAATCATAATTGTCTTTATTTTATACCATTTGTTGTAATAAACTAATTTACTAAATTACTATAATTTTTACGTACATAATATACAAAGTAATTTAGTGAATAGAATTTTATGTTGCAAAAAGTTGAGAGAATTACCTTTTTACCTATATAAAAATATGTCTAATGTACGTATACAATGTAATTTCCATAACTTCGTATTTGTGTAATTACATATCTGATATTTTGATCATACAGTATATTCTTAATTATAAACTATATAACATAACTATACATATACTTGTATTATAAAATTTAAATATTTGATATACCTTTTTGAAACATTTTTAATTCGTATTCCTATTTTTTAGTAGGTACCGTAACCATATAATATTGTTCATTAAATAACTTGGTATCACAATATTTCTGCTTACGTTTAAATAACTTAAAACTTTAAAATCTTGAATGGAAATCGGAAATGTGATGAAGGTATTATTAATATATTATTACTTTCGATAAAGCGACGAATATATTGGCTTTATAATAATCTACTTATGCTTTTTTTATATATGTAAACACATTTTCGAGTATAAATAATGGTACGATCACATCGGTGGTAGTAGGTAGGGTAGGTTTCCGGTGAAGAATTTCATCTAATTAGTAGGTACTTTGTTGTTATTAATATTATTATTATTATTATTATTATTATATATTCAAATATTCAACGTAAGTAAACCAAAATTTTAACTTCAAAGAACAGAATGTGACTATTGTGTTAAGTATCATATATTTATATATTGTTTGTTTACGTTGAACACTTGAACTGTGAATTTGTGAATTATAATAAGCATTAAATAATAAAATATACCTAATATATTTAAGCTGCGAGGTAAATAAGACTTAATAGGGTATTATAATTGCGTACAACTTATTTTCGTTACCTCTTACATACCTATTTGTAATTTTTTTATTTTAATTTTTATAAGAAACCTATATATAATATATATTAGGATTCCTAATAATATTCCCTCCCCCGTATCTTATTTTTGAATACGTCTCTAGTATCGAGCTTTGAATAGACATTAGTTTTTTGATAAATCTCATATATTATGATGATGTACCTGCTTATGTTATAAATTAATAATAAATAGGAAAGTATATTCAACAAGCATTAAATACATTATACATAAATACGGCCCAAGACATATTTGCCCAAAACACACCCTGATTGCATCTTAAGAAGGTCCCAAATAATTTTATTATTTAAAATAATTTAATCGAATATTAGACAATTGTTGAATTATCGTCTATTTGTCCCTCTTTCTCTTAACAATTCATGAAAAACGCGTTTTACAAACCACAAAGATTACTCGTTTTCTCTTTGAAAAAATTAAAAACTCATCGTTCCGTAAACCATTTCATTGTTAAATCGTAAATCGTTATTAAATTCTGTCTTGTGGCATACGTCACGCAAATGGAACCGTGGAGAAAACTATTTTATAGGTCATGGTCTACGAGAAGAAAATATACCTAATAATATTTTACGATTTTTAGTTCTTACGCATTCACATCATTCATTGAATCATTTACGATGATTTTATAAACCTAAAAAAGTAAAAACAAGTATCGACTAAAGAGTATCGATCGATTATCAACTATCAGTGCTAATTGCAAGTGGCGGGAAAACAACTGATAACCCACTCAATATCAACTCCATGTGTTCGCCACTCGGTATCATTACAGATTTGATTTTATCATAATAATATAGTATCATAATATATTATTGATAACATAATATATCGGTATCGCTTTTTAGAATAACAATAATTTTATATGTTTTTCTGATTTTAAAACAGCAATAATATGACCTAACATTATATTAATATTAATTATTATATTATAATTTGTTTATTATTTATTATGATCGTTCGACACTACCGGACGGCGGCCTTGAGGCTAAATCGTACCTGGTCATGATGTATACTCGTAATCGGTTCACTTTCTCCTTTTCTCTTTCATAACTGTGCGCGCGTTGTGAGTGCTCTGCGGCCAATGCCACACCGTTCGTCATGAACAGCACACCATCAAAAATCCGGCTATTATGGCCCGGGATATCGAAGAATTTCGTTGCTGCTATTGCTTGCCATCAACGGTCGTACGCTTCCTCGGTGACGTTAGCACACAATAACAATCAAAAGAAACCCGATTGGAATCGAGCGGTGTCCGAAGCTGAAAAAATTGTTGGCTATCCGACGTCTTTTCTTAGCCTTAGATGGTTGTTAAGTGACGAGATTGCAAATGTTGCGTTACATTTACGTAAATTGGTCGGATCCAATCATCCACTTCTCAAAACTGCCAAGTGAGTAGATATCAGTACTATAATATAATATTTACCCGAATAGTGATAAAAATATTTTTTCTTTTAGAGGGTTATTATACAATGGTAGAAATAATATGCAGGCATGGGGTTTGATCGTTTTACTCATTTCTAAGGCAGCTGGGCATTTAAATGTTGACGAAATGGAAGAAGACAAAGCAGCTGGTGTCTTACATAGTCAAAGAGCCTTAGCAGAAGTTACTGAAATGATTCGTACCAGCCATCTGGTACATAATGGTCTAGTTAATATTTACCCAGGATTATATCCTGAACCGGCAATTCTCAATGACATGGCTTTTGGAAATAAAATCGCTTTATTAAGTGGGGATTATTTACTAAGCAATTCATGTGCAGAACTTGCATCTCTCCGGAATCAAGATGTAAGTAATAGTTTTCAGTTTTAAATTTAATACTCATTTTATTTAATTCTTCAATGTATTTAAATTTATACTTTTTACTTTTTTTATGTAAAGCTTGTCGAATTAATCAGTAGTGCTTTGCGAGACCTATCTGAGGCTGAATTTGTAGGAAGACGAGATTCTCAAAATAATCCACTACCTTCTCCATTTGAACCACTTAATCGACAATTTAGTTCAAAATTGCCTCTTAACCCTCTAGAGCCATCAGGTTCTTTAGGAAGTATGCCATTAACACCAGCTCTTCAAGATTGGACTAGACGTAATGTGCTATCAGCTGGCAGCCTATTGGGCAAATCATGTCAAGGCACATTAGCTTTAGCTGGACATGGAGTTGATTTACAAAAACAAGGATTTTTGTTTGGAAAACATCTTTCTCTTGCTTGGCAGGTAAAATAATTAAGTTTATATCTTTTAAATGTGTCCCAATTTATAAGTTTAATAGTGTAATAGATTTTTAATAATTTGGAAATAGGAATTTTAACTATTATTTTATCACAACATTTTTTAGAATAATAATATTATACATTGCATCAGATATTTTAATAAATTATAAAATATAATTGAGTTGAATTTTAAATAGGTATTATTATTATTATTATTATTATATTATTGATATCTAGTATATTTTTATTCAAATTTAATATAAAATTGTTTTAATATAAATAAAAAATGTTACATTAATAATACTAATATGCAATTAGTTTAATATATAATTATTAAATTATTTAAAATAAGTAAAATTTGTCATATATATATTATTAAAATTAAAATTAAAATAATTTTTAAGTGACACATTATACCACAACTGGTTGAAATAAACATCAAAAAATTCTTACTAAATTATTTGAAACATCTAAAACATTTTAAACTTGTCCCAGGTGTAAAATCACGATGGCACTACAAAGTATTGGTAGTGCAAGTTGCAATACAATTTCCATGTCAATGAATTATATCAACAATTCTTATTATATTTATATTTAATAAGGGGACAAACCCAAAGTGGCATGAGTAGGAAGTATGAAAAAGTACAATATATATAATTGTTTTGTTTGTCAATAAGAAATAATATAATTTATATTTTAATTAATTATATGTATATTATATATTTTTGTAGGCATACTTAGATTTAGAACCATTTATGTCTGGTTCACCATATTCATTAGGCATTTCTTTCAACTTAACTTCAGCACCAGTTATGTTCCACCTTGAACATGACCCATCATTGTTTAAAGAAATTGATAAAGGCACAGAATCTGTTCAAAATGTTGACTATGCTAAAGTAAGATTTTAATTAATTACTTTTAAAATATTAAATATATTCATTATTATGTTCAGTATTATTTTATGAAATATTAAAAATATTTTTTTTTTCAAATGTATTATTATTATTCAAATTAATACTATATAAAAAAAAAATACTTGAAATTATTTTTAAAAATTAAATTAGTATGTATTTTCTATTATAATGTTACACTACCATTGATTATAAAACATTATGTTATTTATAATCAAGGATACTAGTATACTACTGATTAAATGATAAATATTTGTTGAATTATTATTATTTATGCATATGACATATTATCGGCTTACATATATGGTAGATAAGTTAATAAATATATAACAAGATTATAACAAAATTATTAATGTATAATAGATTAATAGATAGATAAAAATAAAAATAATAATAAAAAAAATAAGTTATAATCGCAATCGCACAGCATTTGTTGAATAATAATTATCTATTATATTTTATATGTATTCATATAAATAATTCTTACTTGTTTGCAAAATAGTAAATATCATTATTAGTTGAGTATTAGTAATTTAGTAAATTATTCTTTTGAATTAAATAATATATATAATACTTAATACTATATAATACTTTAATTTAAACTATGAACAAGTAATTTCATATATCATGCAATTTATAGATATTATTCTAATATTTTTATTTACTTTAGATACATAGTATTGTGATGAAAGGTCCAGGAATAACTAATACCAAACAGTTGCAAAAGGAACATTCTCGGAAAGCAATGGAAGTGTTGGAAGTGTTTGAAGAGAGTGATGCAAGAACAGCACTGTCTAATATTATTGTTGCAATGGGAGGCGAATGAAGCTTCTGCTTTATATTAATTGTTATTCTATCTATATAATTTAGAAAACTATTAATTTTAATAATTGATATTATAACCTACAGGGTATTTATTCAGATTAATTTAGTCTAAAGCCTTTTGCTGCATAATTGTAGTAAAACAAACTGTTTTGTAAAATTATTTAATTTTACATAACACAAAGTCATAAATCATATTGAATTGTTAATCATTGTTTAGAAAATATTATTTTGTTATCTGTTGATGTGAATCCTACAATATTTTTATTATATTTTGTAACAATAAAAAAATAATATAATATTTTGTGACATATAGATGAATAAATTATTGATAGTGAAACAAAATTAAAAATATAAATATTGTGTAATCTATTATTTTTGGATAAACAAATCAATTGTTAAAAGTTGAGCATTAACGAGTTTAAAAATGAAGTTAAGTTAAAAAGTTAAGTTACTTTTAACTAAGTTACATAAAAAGTTCCTTTTTTTAATTTTAAACGTTTAACTTGACGAGTAATTTATTATAAATTACCAAGTTATTTTTCAATTAATATTATTTTATTGCGTCAAGTTAAAAATATACTTTTATAAAAAATAAAATGTTTTTATTTTTAATTAAATATACAAAAACATCTGTTATGTTACATATTGTATATAATACGTTCAATATAATTTAAAATTAATAATCTAAATATATTACATTTTATATTTACAAGTATATACAATATTGAATATAGATTATTAACTACTTTAGTCTTTCTTTGTGACTATATTATAAATCATTAAATATTAATAGAATTAATTATTCTGTAGCCAGCACTTATTTGATATTTCCTATTTGGGTTATAATTTATGAATATAATTGCTATAAATAAAATATCTAAACCTAGTAGTATAGACATTGAGGTACAGTAGATTATTTTAAAAATTAATTCTTTTCTTATTATTAGACAGTTTATAATATATATAATATATAGGTATATAGGTATATTTATAATATTAAATATAGTGATCATAAAATTGGGTATAGAATTCATTAAACAATAAAATATATTAGAGTAGATATGTACATGCACAAAGTAAACACACACTGGAAACATCACTGGTTTATTTTAGATTCTGAGTGAAGCAAAGAATGTATTGTAATGTATTGGTTTTACAAAGATTTTTTTTTTTTTTTTTGATGTATGAAAACACTTTCAGGTAGAAATAATGGTCCGATTATCACAAGTAGGGTATGCTTTCAGTAAATAATCGTGTCTAGTTGGTACTTTATTCAGTTCATTTTTCGAATTTCTTAAAAGTTTTTCCTTGGAAGGGGAAAAACTACCGAAAAATCGGCAAAATTACGGTTTCTATTATTTTTAATTTTTTAATTTCATGATAACTAATTGAGTTTTAATCATAAGGACTTGAAAATTTTTTTGAATATTAACATAGGTAGTTTACATATGTAGTAGAATTTTGGAAAGGATTAGTTGATTATTTGGCCAAGTATAGAACTTTGAACTTTTTTCCAAAAATGTTTAATATTTCCGGCAATTTTTGGTTTATCACTTTAAAAATGTTATCAAAGTCTAATCATATACTACTTAATCTTTTTACAAAATATTTTGTAAATTGTAACTGACAATTTTTTTTTATAGGCTTTTAAAGCTAAACAATCGAAAATCGGCAAAATTACGGGTACTGTTATTTTTTATTTTTTATTCCGTGATATCTAATTAGATTTTGATTGTAGGAATTTGAATTTTTTTTTTTGAGTATTAACATAGATAGTATACAAATGAGGTAAAATTTTGGAATGAATTATTAGTACAGTGTATTGTAATATATTGAGTTTCACTCAGAATCGTATTTTCTAATGCAATATTATTGCATTCAAATCTTAATTATAATAAACCACTAACTTTCTCCGAGGACCGAAGGGACGAAGGAGGAATGCCTAAAATCGACATTCCCACTTTTTTTTACATTCATTGTTCATCAATAATTAATTATTATTTTAGTTAATAAAATATATTTGTTTTTGAGTTTAAAAATTATTAAATTAAATTTTTTAACTAAGTCAAGTTACTTTTTTTCAATTAACGTTTTTAAGTTAATTAAAATTAAAAGTAATTTTTAATGTTTAACTTTACTGAAGAATTTCTAAAATAACTTAACAAATTAAAAAATTAATTAACTTGTCCAACCTTGTTTACAAGTGATAAAAAGGGAAAAAAGTCATAATATGGTACAGTATACTGTATAGAGAATAAAGATAATAGTACAATGTACAATTAAAAGTTGAAATTAAAAGGTTTTATTAGTTTAAGTTTTCTATTAGAAACAGCAATGTAATAAAAACAATAAAATGAAGAATAGAAAAAAAGATACAATAAAGTAACAAACAAAACAAATAAAATTAAAAAATTATCAAGTAAAGTGTGAAGAATAACATTAAGAAGTATTGAGTACACGAAGTATTCTATGAAGAGCATGATTATTGTTGTAGTTCGTACGATGTGAGGGTAAATAGAATAAAAAGTGATTTCTAGTTGCATGGATACGAACACGTAAAGAGATAAAAGACAGGAGATCAAAGGCATCAATAGAACCAGTAAGAAGAGACGTGATAAATGAAATATCCGTATCATCACGGCGTGAGGCAAGACTGAGTATATATAAAAAAAAGACCTAATAGTCATGAACAGGGTAAGTATTTTAAGAACAAAAGCAGCGTAAGATAACTCGCTCAATACGAAATTTGTCAAAATGCAAATTTTTTTTTTTACAATAGTAAATTTTAGATTCTGAGCAGAGTGAGGAATATATTATTTCTACAAAGATGTTTTTTTATTTTTTTTTTTTTATGTAAGAAAACATTTTTTTGAATAGAAATAATGGTTCTATTACCACAAATAGGGTATGTTTTCGATAGTAAATTGTATCATTTTGATATTTTTATAAGCTCACTTTTCGAATTTCTCAAAAGTTTTTCCTTAGGAGAAAAAAAACTACTAAATATTGGCAAAATTACGATTTTCGTAATTTTTAATTCTTTATTTCGTGATGACTAATTAAGTTTTGATCGTAGGGACTTGAAAATTTTTTTGAGTAGTAACATTGGTAATATACAAATGTGGTAAAATTTTGGAACGGATTAGTTGATTATTGTTGGCTAAATGTAAACTTTGAACTTTTTTCCAAAAAAAATTATTAACTACTATTTAAAGTTTATCGGTTTGAAAATTGTATAGAAGCCTATTCATATACTATTTAGTCTATTTAGAAAATGGTGAATATTGATCCTAAGGATTTGAAATTTATTTTGTATATTTACATATTATGTAATTTACACTTGTGGTAATAAATTTTAGAATGGATTATCAGTATAATATATTGTAATATATTGAGATTCGCTCAGAATCGTATTTTTCAATGCAATATTATTGCAATGAAATCTTAATAATTATAATAAACCACTAATTTCTCCGAGGACCGAAGGGACGAAGTAGAAACGTCCACAATCGACCTTCCTAATTTTTTTTTATTTAAATATTATTTAATTTTTTTAATTAAATAATTTAAGATATAAGAATAACCTAAGTATTTCTGTACTTCTTCAATTTGATCAGAGTAGCCAATATTGAATGTTTCCCATATAATTTATTAATTTTGAATGTAAAGACTTGTTAATATTTTTGAGTATTCTCATATGTAGTTTACACACGTAGTAAAATTTTGGAACGAATTATCAGTATATATTATATTATATTGAGTTTCGAATACAATATCATTGCGCATTCAAATCTTAATATTATATATTAAAACACTAATTTCTCCGAAGATCGAAGGGACGAAAGAGGTATGTTCAAAATCGACCTTCCCGTTTTTTTTTTCATTCATTATAGCTTCATAGATTGTTTTTATTATATTGACCACTGTTAATTTGGATTATGAGCTATTAATAAATTGCGGGTTGTGATCGTATTCGTACCTATACTAAACATTTGGTATCTAAACGAATAAACTACAATATATCACTATACACTAATATAACTAATACCTCGTATTTGACATTTTACACAAAATTTGTTTTATATAATAACCTTTTAGTCCCTAAAATATAATAGTATTTTCCTTCAAATTGGATTTAAGTGATATAAATAGTATATATGCGACAACACGCGTAGTATCAAGAACTATTTATACAGTTTATTGTGTGAATCAGAGGCGTATTTATTAGAAATGTCGAACGGGTTTAAACCTCCTCCCCATGATAAAAAAAAAAAATTGTTAATAATAATATTATTTTGCCACTTGTTTTAGATTTTGTATTATAATGTAAACAGATACAGAACCATGTTTATTTTCATTTTTTTACAATTTATTTTTTATATCATAAAACGGTAAGGGGGGTTCAGCTTCATATAAGCTTCCAAAAAATAATCTAAACATCTTTTTGTAAATAATACACAAGATAGGTATTTATTATTTTATTACATTATAATAATTATAATGTACCTATTAATGTATAAACACAAATACACAAAATATAATTGTTCCAATTTTAAGTTTAAAAAAAAAAATTATTTTAAACAAAATGTTTTTTAATATTTATTCAGTTTTTTCATTCTCGTGAACAATATTATAATAATTATAATTACGATAATAATTTGTAGATATTACGTATTATTGTCATTGTCATTAGTAATTAGTAATACTAATTTAGTATAGTGATATTATAATACACAATATTACAATACCTAATATAATAAACTATATATTATAATTCTATAGTATAATATTATTTTAAATTGTTTAAATTTAAATATTGAACTAATGATATATACAGGCGTAGCACAGTTCAAAGAGTTAGAGGGATTTGAGTGTCATTGATTCTTCGTATACACATTAATTTATATTTTAATAAATATAATTTTTTTAAAAATATTATTATTAAAATATAATTATTTTTTAATAAATTTAATTAAATAATGGGGGGCTTAAAAATATTTTGGAGGGACTATAGTCCTCAAAGCCCCCCCCCTTGCTACACCAATAGTGAAAAGAAAAAAATTCAAACACATTTTTTCAACGATAAGTATTATTGTATCAAGTACACAAATCGGTAAGGTCCATGAATACGCATCCCGAACGCACTGTGAACGGGTGTAGTAGTGCAGCAGTGCATCAGCGTTCGATCCAAATTTCAAGTGGGCGATTTTATTTTGTAATAACTACGCACGCGCATATGTTTCGGCTAATATTATTATTAACGCGTCGCCGCGCGAGTGCGCGTTGCGCAACAGTCGCGGCTGTCGCTCGAGTCATCTGGGCGTGCGCTGTGTACACCGCTTGTAATCATAATTTGTCGTGATCGAGAGGGTTGCACGTGCGGCGTTATTTTGGATGCTGTGTTATTGTTATAGTCTAGTTATTGTAAAGTCGTACGCATTTGACCGTAGACACGCCTATAATACTGTACACTATGCGTTGTCGTAATTAAATTAGTTAATTTATAAATATTATTAATATTTTACACAATTATTGTGCAAAAGGCTAACAGCTGCTACTGCCGATAGTTTTAAATTCTCAACAAGTAGATAGGTATAAGCCATACAGTCGAAATAATAATATTATATAATAAATAAATAATTATCGCTTGTTAATGCGTCTGTTTATCAGTGTTTTTCGTTTTATCGGGCAATACGTGATGTCGAACAAAGTCCACCGCCGTTCGCCGCGCTGTGTTTTTAAACGCAATCTCATGTGTCGCCACAGCACTACAGAAGTCCACGTTAATTATTCCGTCGGCAGGCATGTTAATGTGTAGTGTCGCACAAAAATAAACGCGTGTGCTGCGCGTCCGCAGTGCGTCGTTGCCTATCGCAACTCCTCTGCCACAGCCTCGCGGGATAACGTAACTACCATCAATATGTAAAATTGTAATAACTAATAATAAACGTTGGCTCGTTCAGCCGCAGTTTGTTTATTCGGTATCATTTATATCAGTAACGTCGAGGCTAACTTACGCGAGTGTTGTGTTTTAGAGTTTTTGAAATTCGTCGACGATTATTTACCGCGAGTTTATTTACCAACCAACGAGAAAATCACGATTTTTACAGAAATGTCTCTGGAATACTATATTATCTGTCGATACACATTATAAATCGGAATATTATACATATACTTACTGTCGACGAAAATTCGTAATTTATGTAATAATAATATGGCGAGTGTGTGATATAATATTATTATTGTATATTTATATAAAAATATGGAGTATCGGAAAACTGCCGGAGGTATATCGTGGACTCAACCGCGACAGCAACGACACCGCTACCGTACAATTCCGAGACGGTTGTTTGATTGCGGGAGCGACGACGACAACAACAACAACAACAACAATGTCTCGGATATCGTAAATAACACGACAACAACGACACTCGTCGATGAACTGGAACGATTGCGAACCGACAATTTCCAGCTCAGGTTACGCGTGTATAACGCCGAGCGCCGGGTGGACCGGTTGTCCGCGTCGGCGGCGGCAGAACGGTTTGGGCGCGGCCGAAATAGGTGCGACGAATACAATACGGACGAGAGCAACGGTAGTGACAGCGACACAAGTTCTACAGAAAACGACAATATTAACGACGCCGCGGCCGCTAAAGCGACAGCAGAAGCGGCTGTCCGCACCATTCACGACCTGTTGACCGTCAATCGAAGGTTATTAGCGCTACTGGCCACCACGGTGTCGGCCAAGGCGGTTGCGGTGACGGCGGCCGACAAAAGACGCTGGAGACGGTTACAAAATCACATCGACGACTTTGACGGTGAACAGGTAATTTTATAAAATATCCATTAAACATTTTAATGTGTACGAAGTAAAACAAAACTTTTTTCGTAATATTTATTAACGTGTTATAATTAGGACGGAGACGAAGAAAAGAAACTGTGGCAGGAGAACGACAATGAATCGGACGTGTCGACAACGGACTCTGAAACGTACACGGCTAGAGTTACAGGAGCATCCGCAAACCGTACAGTAAAACTTTTGTCGCCACCTCCGCCGCCACCCACAGAACACAAAAATTCGGCCGTCGTAGAACACGACGACGGTGCCGAACTGTCCCGTTTGCGGGCTCGGTGCCAAAGACTGGAGCGATCCCTACAGCAACTGGTCAACACGGAATTGTGGGCTCGGAACAGGCAGATAGGCAAGCTCGAGCAACAGCTGCAAGCCGACGCTACAGCGGAGCACAAAGATCGACGAACCGCTGTTTCTCAGCATTCACGTTCGAACGTGTTACCGACCACGACCACGACTAAAGGAATACTGGTGATACGATCTCCTACATCGTCTGTCACGGAAGTGCCGCGGTGTCCGACACCTGCAGCAGCAGAAGTGGTAACTATTACTACGCCGCCGCCCGTGTTACCGGATTATTCGGAAGTGAATTTTTTCTTTAGCTGCGACGAGGAAGACGACAACCAAGAAAACGACTGCACGGAGTCAAATGGCACGGGATCTTCGTCGTCAGAAAATTCCGATTCCGACGACTCTGACGGCGAGGACGAGACAGAACCGGTTTGTTTGTTGCAGCCGAACCCGACCGCGGTCGCTATCCGTCCACAAAAACGTCAATGCGTCCGATACCGACAACAACAACCAATACAATCGATCCGTCAAACTGCAGCAGGCTATGTCGAAACGGCAACCACTTGGTCGTCGTCATCGTCTACCGAGTGTTTGGCGATGCGGACGGGTAACTTGAGTGTTGGCGGTGTTACATCAACAACGTCGCCGACTCTGCAACAATCACGACGACGACGACGCCGAACCACGAACGGTCGCAGTTATCACAGACGTAGACGATATATTCAGCCCAGGTGCTCAGCATGCGGTTGTTCTACCGGCGGTGGTAAACCAATCGAAAATCATCCGCCACCGAATAACTGCAGCGCGACGATTGTAGCCGACGCGCAAGTGCAGTGCAGCGACGACGACGTAGAAAAAAAGAACAACAATAACGGCGATGAAGATCAGCTTTTGTTGTTACGTCGCGAACTGGACGCGCGGCGACGTGAAAATTGCCGTCTGTACGACATGTTGTTGAAACTACAGTGCGGTCGAGGACCGATGAAAAACGTCGAAGACGATGATCCGAACTCCAATGACTTGCCGGACCGAACCGGTTCGCCTGAACAGTACCGACAGGCTGCCTGTGCGATTCGCGGACGTATCGCCGACTTGTTGCCGCCACTCTTGTCGGTTCAATCCACTTCGGTCGGCTCTCCACCGGTCGATGTCAAAACTATGGCGGACCCGCAACCGTCACAAAGTAACGGAATGGACGAACAACAACAACAACAGCTGTTGCTGCTCACCCGACTCCGAGAACGCATAGTGGCGTACGAACGACACGAGTTGCAGCTCGATGGACGCGGCAGCTGCAGTGATCCAGTTTTATCGGCCGACCCGGACAACGCTGTTCACCACATGGATCGGGCTGATCTGATCAACGTAGCGCTTCCGCGGACGGTGGATCGACTTCGTCGGGTCCTGATGCCGCTAATACAACAACAACAACAACAACAACGACTGTCGGATGAGGAACAGCCCATCACGAATAAAGAACGGCAGCAATTACAGGGGCGATAATCATGATAATATTCGTTTTACATTGTTATTGTTATTTATTTATACTTTGACGAATTATTTTTAATATTTGTCACGATTATTTTAACTTTTCTACGCTTTTATTAATCAATTTTTATCTATTTATAACCATATAAAATAAAACTATGTGTCGTAATATATTATAAGACTAAAAAACATATCCAAATGCCAAAGAAATGTTTTCGTCCTAACTACCTATGTGCCAAAAAATAATGTGATGATTTTTGTTTGTATTTTATTTATTATTGTAACTGTTATAAAATAATAATAAAATAATTTTTATTTTATTGTTTATTACATTGTTTACCTACACGATTTTATTTGTACAATATTTTATTTATTATTTATATATCAATATTTGTAACAGTTTTATATTTTGATTAATTATAACAGCGTATTTGTGTGACTGACCTACCTAATACTATTAATATTATATAATTAAATTTCAATGTTTTAATACTGACATCTGTAACTCAATTTGTTCAACTTTTCAGGACAAATAAAATGATAAAAATAATTGCCATATTTTAATAGTTTTAGTTTATTAATACTCATTGCTGCTGTTTTGTGCAAAAAGTAACGATTTTAAATGATCTATTTAAATGGCCAATGTCCAATTGTATAACTACTTATAAAGACATTTTCATTGTGATTTCATGAAGTATGAAATGTGTACAGAAGCCATCTTTTAAGATTCGAATGCGATTAAAATTAAATTAAATTAAATACTTTAATTACTTTTATTAATTGAAATTTGTATACACATTTTACTATTTTAGAATTCATGTTTTTATTTTTATAGTCATAATTCGTAAATTTAATATTTAATTAAAAACAAAATATTGAAGTGGGTAACTGTTATCTGTATTAGTATTAAATATTTTTTTATTAAAATACATATTCTAAATATTTTTTTTAGAATGTATTGGTTTTACAAAGATTTTTTTTTTTTTATGATGTATGAAAACACTTTTTTGGGTAGAAATAATGGTCCGATTACCACAAGTAGGATATGCTTTCGGTAGCAAATCGTGTCTAGTTGGTACTTTATTTAGCACATTTTTCGAATTTCTCAAAAGTTTTTCCTTGGGAGGGGAAAAACTATCAAAAGATGGCGGAAAATAGGCAAAATTACGGTTAATGTTATTTTATTTTTTTAATTTTGTGATAACTAATTGAGTTTTGATCGTAGGGATTTGAAAATTTTTTTGAGTATTAACATAGGTAGTATACAAGTGAGGTAAAATGTTGGAATAAATTATTAGTATAGTGTATTGTAATATATTGAGTTTAATTTAGAATCGTATTTTCTAATGCAATATTATTGCATTCAAATCTTAATTATAATAAACCACTAATTTCTCCGAGCACCGAAGGGACGAAGGTGGAACGCTTAAAACCAACATTCCTACTTTTTTATTTTTACAAGACTGATAAGTGACAGCCGGCCCGGGATAGGTAAAGTTCATAGACCTTGCGGGATAGGTGTATTTATGAATTATAAGCTGTTTCCACCTTATAACAGAATAAAATGATTGTAAATAAATCAATTGTTATCATACATTTATAATCTCTTATCAGTTAGTGCCGGTAATTGTTATTGTTCATATTTTCGTAAAAAACAGATTTTTCTCTTATTGTTTTTCATTAAACTAATCCAGTAAATTATTAAATAAATATAAAATATACCCATAAATGATGTATATTGTTAATCTATGGTGTTTTCGATCTAAACCCTATAGTATTTTTTTATTGTATATATTAAATAAACAATTTAATTTATGATTGTATTTAAATATTATAAAGTGTTTTTGTTAAACAAGTTAAAACTTGAAAATTAATTGTTGGATAATTCTAATAAAAATTTATAATGGTGTGTATATATAATTATTTATTATATTATATAATAAATATTTTACTATATATTAATAATATATATATAAGTAAAATAAAATCTGTTCAGAATAGATTCTCCAGATTTATTGGACGTCGTCAACTAGCTATTGCAATAGCATACTGTCAAACAACAACTGGACTCGACGATAAGGTTGAACAACCGATAGTTGTGGAATTGAACCAAATCGCTGAACAAATGACACACAAGTATTTGTTACAACAGACTTGTACTATATCGGTAAACTCTTCTTGTCAGATGATTACAATATCACTAGTTGCACTCGCAGATTCATCACAAAAGTACAAGTGAGTGAACTCATTGAACTCTATAGTAACAGGAACTCTTACTGCCCATAAAACCAATGAAAATAAAAGTGAACATATCTATTAGACAGAGATAGTGAATAGCTTAGGTGTTGTTATATCTGTCTTTGTTGATTGTGTATCAATTTAAATAGGATTTTGACGATTTTGTTGCATAAAATGTTTACAATTTGTATGAGACTTTAATGTAAGGATTTAAATCTCCTTTGACTTTACTTACCAACATGTTTGGGGAGGCGTACTAGGTAATGCTAAATGTTAGCTATATTATCTTATTAAAATGTGAACAAAAAGTATATGTTTTTCAAAGGAAAACATTTTCATTACTGCATTAGGTTTCCTTATTAATATTATAAGTTATAAAAATTTAGCACTTGATTTATTGAAGAATGATAATGAGACTATGCAATATTTTTTACCTTACAAGACATCTCAAGATCATATCAAAGTTTCATTTTCATGTATTAGATCAGGTGGTATATGGAATAATATTCCTTCTGTATTATAATTTGGATGAAGCATTCAAAAAATGTTACATATTTAAAAATTCGTTATCATTTTGTAGGAAAGCTAATTGTTAAGATTTGGAAGAGATTGATGTATATAGTATAATAATCTAATGGTATGTTTACTATTTCATATGAAAAACTTATTTATTATAAATTTATGATAATAGTTTTTTATTTATAATAATTATAGATGATTAGTACATCTAATCATTATCAAAAAATATTTTATATTATATATCTAGCAAGAATTGCGCTTATTAATTTCTTGAAAAATTTTCATATTTATTTTGTGAAGATATAATTTTAAATTTAGAAATTTTTGATAAAGATCACAACTATTCTTTAATGACTATAACTGAGTATAATATTTGTTCTACATATTTTAAAACTCATAGCCAACTTAGATTTATTTCAATATTTATTCTTGTTTTTAAATTACATAAATGTATGTATATATATACACATTTAATTATATAATAATAAAATATGTGTCAATTATTAGAATATTATTATTTTATATATTATACGTTACATAAAAAAATAAAAATTTTATTCTGTAAGATTTTTACTATTACTTTAACAGTAGTGTTATATTATATCAAACAAAGATACACCTAAATTATTCAGCATCTCTTTTTAACACGTTCACTCGCAACATTGCTTAGTGAACATTCCAGTTGCTATAGAGTTCAATATTATTAATTATTAATTAATATCTTATTTTTAACACTTGACAATTACATTTTTTTTTCATTCCAAAAGAAATGAATTATTTAAGGTCATAGACATATTGGAAAATAATTTTGAAAATAAAGAATGGTCTGTTAATGAATTAGAAAATATTTTGATGGAATTCCGCTTTGATATTGCAAATGACAAATCATTTTATTTGGTTTGTATATTGCTATGTATTGTTATTATCAGATACTTATACACAGTGGTCAAAGTGGGTCGAAATAAGTGGGGGGATGTCCTGCAATTAAATGGAGCCTAATATTTTTATACATTACAAACTCAATGAGAGCTCCTCTCCCTAAAAAATGTTTATATTTCTCCAAAGTTTATGAAATACAAATAAAACCTTTTAGTGAAATACTGATTTTAATATAAAGTTAACAAGGGATACATTATTATGGTCATAATAAGTGGTGGGATGGATATCGTTGTTTAAAAACAGCGATAGGATGACATCTCCTCTTATCCCCCACTTCGAACACTACTTATATATACTATAATTTAATAAAAAAAAAAACACATTTTGTGTAAAATAATTATCTTTAATGTATAGGATTCTATTAGCGCAATGGATTCTGCTTTACAACTGGGACAATCATCTTTAAATATGTCATTTACGGTAGAAGCAACTACTGTGTTTAATTGTATGTCTGAGAAGCTTTACTCTGCTGAAAAAGAGGTATACTATAAAGTATAATACATTTTAATATTATTGTTTTTGTATCATTATTTTATATACATTTGTTTTATTAGTTTCAGTCTTGTATTGATGACATAAGAAAAGTAGAAGAAAAATTCACTAAATTATTAGCAGATACCATGAAAAAAACTAAAAATAACAGTACCTAATTTAATAAAATAACAATTATAATTTATAACATATTTTATAAAGTATGTATATATTGAATAATCAAAATATATAATATTATTTAGTTAATTCTGTAATCAGCCACTTGATGATGATGATTGACTACTTATATAATTTGAAACTAATAACGAATTTATTTTATCAACTGAATGTTTGAATGATTTAGGATTATAATTTTCATAATTGTTTTTGTCCTCACAGACTTGATTTAATTTAGCTAAAAGTAAATCTTTTTGTGTTCTAGACATAGAAAATTCTTGTGTTGAATGTGAGGTAACTGTTGTTTTTTCATTTCGTTTTTCAAAATTTGTATTTTCTATGATTGGTAGTTCTGGTTTGTTTTCCTGAAACTTAATAATAATAATGTATTATAAACTTGACAATGTTCTCTATAGATAATTACTTTTTTTAACTTGGCAAGATCTTGATTTAGCCATGACAGATTGTTTGACATACTTGACGAAAATGATTTTTGATTAACTAATTTACTAGAATTGTTGATTGTATTTCTTTTCATCTGTCTAATTAAATCCATTTCCAAACTTTCATTTGGATTAGTATCTTCATGTTCAGCATGCAATGATTCTGGTTTAAGAGATATTGACCCATTAGTTTTGTAAAAAGATTCATCAATTTCATCACCTTGTTCATGTGTTGTTGGTGTAGGTTTTACTACACTATTTAATTTACCATTTAGTTAAGAATAAAACAAATTTACTAAGTTAACTTACCGAGGTGTAATATTTATTGAATTTTCAGTTATTCCTCTAGTAAAAATTTGTCTCGCACTATAACTTTTAGTTTTTATTGTTTTTAATCCATTTAATTGTATTCCACGATTTTGGTTTTCAGTTTTCAAACGGTTTACTTCAAGTTGTAACTCTTTGATTTTATTATTTTCTAATTGTATGTGGTGTCTATGAGTTTTATTTTGAAGTTCTAATTGTTTCATGAAGTTCTAAAAATTTAAATATATCTAATTAAATATATATATATATATATATATATATATATATATATATATATATATA
>CM023360.1:41132806-41342188 GCA_013282895.1 Eriosoma lanigerum
ATATATATATATATATATATATATATATATATATATATATATATATAATAGTTATAGGATATAATAAAGATATACTTGAATTTTTTTATCTTGTTGTCTAATTGTATTTTTTGCATCTTCAAGCTCATTGTAAAGTTTCTCACTTTTACTGAGTTCTTTATTCTTAGATAAACTTAAGAGATGCGTATGTCGTTTTTGTAAAGATAATAACTCATTGCTCTGGGATTTATATCTATTTTCCATTTCTTTATATGAAATTTTCATTTGACGTAATTGACTTTGTAACATCCGTAAGTCTTCTTCGTATGACTTAATAATTTGTGGTAGTTTGGCTTTTTTACCTTCATACATAGATAATGCATTTTCCTGCCGTTTTTCTAATGTTTTCAATAAACGATTTTCTGTTATTAAACCCTAAATTGACATAATAATATCTGTTTGTTTTTGTTTTTATTGTATTTTTTAATTAACTCACTTGTATTTTTGTATGAACTTCAACTAGTTCATTTTCCAATTGTTTTATTTTCAATGTATGGTCATTATTTAATAATTGATTTATATTTGGTTTATAAGAATGAGTTCCACGACTGGTATAAGTTGTTTGATATGGTGTATTTGATGTACCTGATAAAATATTATTAACTATAATACAATTTTATGATATATATATATATTGCAGTAATACTTACATTGCCGGCGCCTGGTAGCTGACAATGTGTGAATTCGTATTGGTTTTAAAACTTTCTTTTTTCGTTGTTGATTTGGAGCACTATTGAGCTTTTTGTTATCAAATACAGGTAATTCCATTATATACTCGCCAATGATCTCTCTAAGAAATGAGTATATATATAAAAGATAAAAATTTATTATACTATTAATTATGTATGTATGCAATACACCTACTCATGATAAAGATAACCATTATTAGAATGTAAAATTGACTCTTGGTGATGTTCTTTATTCATTAAAATAAATATAACCAAGAAAAATATTTAAATAATATAATGAAATATATTTCCCAATATATATGACTAAATCAATCAAAACTAATTTATAAATATATTTCATAATTGTATTTTCATATAATTATTGTTAACAGAAAATTATTTCAGTTAAAAAACAAAATTTTACTGTGTTGGCTACTTATCATTGATTTTTATTACCCATAGCAACAGAAACAACAATTCATAATATTTACCCAATTAGTGTACACTAGGCCAAATAAAATTTTAGTTTAATTTGTTACACAATTCACACTTCTACCACAGAAAGCAATAATTTTTTTCATTTATAGGTTGATGTCTTACATTTGTTTTTTTTTTACTCCTTTGAACATAGAATTTTTTATCAAAAATATTAATTTTTTATAGCTATTATAAGCACTAACTAATAATATGTATTTACTTTCAAAATGAAGTTAGTCTTAATTAGTTTATTAATGAATTAATATATGTTTAATTAATTTAATATACTAATTATATTTAAAAGTATAGATTAGGGTTTGTATCTAATATATATTTTTACATTGTTGTTGAACAAAATTGATAAAAGTTATCGGATAGAAGGTATTAGTGGGGAAAAAATCAATAAAAATTATAGTTTGTGTATTAATAATGTATTAGGTCTAATAACTAACAGTCATGCAATACAATATACATCAGGGTGTGGTCATAAACTTGTTATGCTAAATATCCAATAGCTGGATGAGTTTGTATATTATTAAATATAAATTATTAGTATCATATTATTTTATAGATTACTTAAAAATTGAGTTATATTATTTACTACATTTTAGTCTTCATATAAGAGATGATCGTTGAGGATTCCATTTTTTTAGAGAGAAGGGCTTTAGCCTATAAATATTATTTTTAAAAATCACACATAAGAACTGAAAACACCAAAATATTTTAGTAAAGTTTAAATATGGATAAAATAGGGCTAAACTCTCTTAAGCCCCTCTATTTATGTCCATGATTCCATGGACAGAAAGGGAAAGGGTTGTATAAGTTATTTGTAGGTGAACACATAAAAAATTATGTGGAACATGCATAAGGAGAAAAGGAATAAATGGATTAGTTATAGGAAATAATATTTGGATAATTACATTAATCAAAGAATAATTGATGGTAAGACAGGGAAATTAAGAACCCCATCAGTGTCATAGAAACCGCCGGTGCATTTCACCGGGGCCCACTTGCCCAATGAATGTGAGAAAGGCCCACCATGTGCACCAGACCGTGTTGTTTTTTTTAAATACAAATAATATTAATAATATTGATGAGAAAGAGAATTTTCTACAAATAATAAGACATACAAATAAGTTGTATGTCACTAAAAGATCAAATAAACTTTTACAATATACCTACAATCTGTCATAATAAATTATCATCAATTTATGTTATGCGATAACAACTGAAATACTGAAATACCTACGAATGATTTTTTCGATTATGTTTTATAATAAAGATTTGATCTGTGGTCGATCTATTTGGTTTGAATCCTCCTTGGTAGTTTCTCAGGATTTCTTTGGATATCGATTTAATTCTGTCTAATATCAATGCAATATTTTATGCGCTGTAGTAAGTGAATTTTTCAATAATTGTTACAATCTAGTGGATCATTTTTTTTATGTAAAGGGCACACTAACGTGATATACCAATTCTCCGGTATCTTTTTATTAAAGAGATTATAGCAAGAAAATAAATCATTATATTCAAATATAAATTTTAATAAGCGACTAATTTCTCCAAGAAACATCTAAAATCGACCTTTCCGCTTTTTTATATTTTACTCATAAATAATAATAATAAAATTTTCTACCATTGAACAACATAAAATTTATTACTGTTTATTGTTTAACAAATAATCTTGTTTGACAAACAATATACTAAGTATCTACAATTAATTGTTAAGATCAATAATCTTAATAATTAATTTTTACATGATCTGTAGAATAATAATAAAAAAAGATTTAAACGTCATTTGCGAATTCGGCAGGGTTCTTCCTTAAACTATGGTGGTGTGTAGTAACAGTCCAATCGTAGACAAGATAACCAATGATAAATGGTGGTACAATATATGGTAAATTGGAACCTATTCTTTTAAGGGAATTGGGTATTCCATGGCTGATGATTCCTTTAAATGCTTTCTGCTCAAATGGAGACAATTTGGTTGTAATAACACCACGAATGTCATTTTTCAGATTTCCAAATTCACCACCCATTTTCTGAAAAATTGTATAAGCATTACAATTAATAAATTGATATTTCAATACTAAAAATTATTAGTAAGTTAAACAAAACTAAGTATTGTATAATTATTTTCTATTTCATATTTTACATGGGTTTGTATATCCTGTTGTATGAGTTATAATTAGAGAGCAGATTATCAGGTTTTTAAAAGTATAAAATATGCTAAAAAAAAAAACATTAAAATAACATTATTTTATTATTCCATTAAAAATTGGTATAATATACATTTATATGCGAATTATTGTTTAAAAAGAAAAATAATAATACTAGTGTCCAATCTTGTTTGTGCCTGTCAATAAGTTTTGATATATAACATATTTTTAAAATCTGATTTTTGCCATCTATTTACGCAGTGACGCCGAACAGATACTTCAGGTAGTTTAAATGAACTACATTTAAAATGGAGTGGGTAGGTCCCCAGAGATAAACCCTCTTAAAATTGGTCGAAATTGCTAATAAACTTGATACTAATATAGAATATTAGCATTATTATATTTAATTATTACTTAATGGGCAAAAATAGAGGAGGTGGGTTTCAAATAAAATAAATTGAACTAGCTTGTTTCGGTGTCACTGTATTTGCGTATAATAATGTGCGTTTTCACATTATTTATTATCATAAAACAAAAATGTAAAAATGTAATATTAATTCATATTAATTACAACTTTAAGATAAAAATTGACAGTCTTGATTTTTCTATATTTCTAATATTTAATTGAAAAAATAATACGATCTAGACTAATAAAAAAATTGAATGTAATTTTTCTTTAATTTTTTGATAATTAATAACTAAATAAATACTAAATTCTAAATATTTTATATAAAATAAAATTCAACTATTAAAATTTAAAAAAATAAAAGCTTTTATCTAATTTATAATTATTATCTATTTTATTATCCATATATTAATTTTAATTAAAATAAAATAAAAATTTTTATTTTAAGTATATAGTTATAATTATTTTTATAATAATGAAAAATGTTATAAAAATTGTTTATACATGAATAGATTGCAAAAATCAGATTTTAAAAATATATGATAGATAAAAAGTTATCGGCAAGGACATGGCTAGACACTGTATATTATCAAATGTTTCATGAATTATTCTAAGTAATACTTATAAATACATGTGTTCACTAAAATTAATTATTATAATGTAATATTATACTTTAATACGTAACATCCAAATATCTAAATGTTCAATATTAGCTTTTAACTGTTCAAATATTACAAAAAGAACAAAGTAACTAACAAAAAAAAAAAATTGAATATTTTCAATTTTTAATGTTATCATTTAAATTATTTTCTGCGGCAAAAAATGTCAACCTTAGAAAATGAAGACAATAGATTTGTATTATAGATTATAATATAAAACATGAAAAAATTGGCTAAATATTCTTTAAATATGTAAAATAAATTATTTTCTATAATTTTTGTGGCTGAATAAATTGTTCACATATTTACCCCCATAGAATTACAATAAATTAAATATATAAGAAAACCTAAAAGTCCGTTTTTTAGTTTTTACAATTAAATCAATTTTTATATTTTAGCATAATATAGTTAAATTATTATTAATATTTAAACTTGAATAATGGGAGATAAATCAAGAACCAAAAAGTAAAGAACTATTATAAATCGTCAAACTTACAAAAATCAAATCAGATGTTAAATACGAGATAATATAATGTTTGAGTAGGTAATCAAAGTTATAAAATCAAAATACTTTAATATATTTCAATGAAATAATTAACTGATATACAATATATGTGTATGAACTATTGGGAAAATTGATTTTATTATAGGTACCAAAAAGGTATTATTAAAATAAAAGTTAAAATGACGTCATATTTGTATGTTTTGCTTTAATGATGTGTTATTCTATTTAATGAGGAATGCGATAAAACAATAATAACATTTAAAGCAAACTAATAGAATATTTTTTGAGAAGATAACAGTTTTTGTTATAAAATATTGTTTAATAAAGATATTACAATTGATTAGTTTTTGGGTTTGTTTCAATACGTTGTAACTTCTTGGTTAGACGATTTATTAAAAATGAATAGACCTTCGAAACAATATTCAACTTTTTAAATTTGGTAATAGATGTTTATAATCTAAGTTCAATCTAAATGTCACATTTTTAATTTGTGTTACTATATTTTTCGTTGGACAGACAAATACATCGTTGTATCAAAACTACTGTCCCCTTACTCCTAAAACAATTTTTAATAACATCGCAGTACATAATTCGAAAATATAGAATTGTAATAGTATTGAAATTTGTCTGGATAATATCATTGATAGTGAGGTTGACTAACAGATCTAGGTATACGTGAGGTGCGTTCATTTTGTTGCGTTCTCGCCGAACGCGAGAACGTTTATTATTTAAAAGTTTATTCGAGCATAGTAAACACCAAATAACATGTTTATCGTACATTATTTCTTATGGTTTATAAAACATTGTACTTACAGATTTTTTTTGTCTGGATCGGATTAGCAAGTATTTTATCCAAGAAACGGGACCGAAGGTTGTGGACTTGTGGTAAAATTGAACAATTTTTGAGGACGAACAATATCAACAAATTATCAATGTCGGACGGCGGCAATCAAATTATTTCCACGGGCCAGCTGATGGACGGACGAAGCGGATATTCTCGTCACGAGGCTGCACTGACGTTTATCATAATATTGTTGTGTCAGAGAGAGCGACTCCGTCCCGCGCCGACCGACGGTGAACGGTTATCACGCGCGCCCACGGGGGACTGGGAACCTGCGGCACTACGGCGGACTCTCGCGGCTATTCGCTTCGTTAACCGTGGACACTGTACCGCACTACTACCGCACTACTACCGCTGTACCGACAGCCGCCGTACCGTAATCGCAGTTCATACGGTTCAATCGCGCGGGGCGCACCGTGATCGCTATGGCTGCGGTTAATGCGGCGTATTTGTTCGTCCGCGGTCGTATAATTTACGGATTCGCGCAGCATCGTCGAGACGTCACGGTTGACGGGATCACGAGAATATGCCGGACTTTTGATGTAAGTGTCTGTTGGAAGAAGACGTAGAAAAAAAAACAATTTGACTTTTTATTATATTTTTTGACCACTTTGAAAATTTGAAAGTTATTGTTCCGCGGCCGCACAATTCGTAAGAATATAACATATTGTGTATTTACCTCCTAACAATGGTTAATTATGGTAACCGGTTTGTTGGGATCAATATTGTGCATGTGTACCGAAATGTTTGATGAAAAAACTCCGACTGTAAATAACGAATGCTGGAACCATCTGTCGAACTCGTTCACCAATCCTTGCGCGCGCGCATTAGCACATCCGTCGAGTTCTACGGGTGTTGTGTTTGTCGCTTCCTTTCGATAGTTACGTCGATTTTAGTTCACGGGGGTTCACGCGTGCAGGAAGGGCGAAGGTTCATATTGATTTTCCACAACATTTTCAGAATTTTGAATTTTTTTGGGGGGAATGGTTACTGGTTACTGGTTGGCTGGGTAATCAGCTCTACAAATTTTCGTCTATGATTCGCCGATCGATTATGACCATATTTGTTTGCGTATCCTAATGCGTTCCTGTTGCGTTCACCTATTGATTCGGACGAGACATTATTAACCGAAAAAGGAAGATTATAAATATCTAATTTTCTTCATTATAGGTACACGGAATACTGCCGCCAAACGGAAAATCAACAAATCGCTTAAGCCCCTTCTGACCGGACCTTATAATCTAACCTATCCCAACCCTCTTGGCCGCGACTTCCGAAACTTTAACATCCGTTAAGAATTACAACCGTTGGAAAACGTTATCAGAAAGTTTAGATTCACAGTAATCAGGCATAATATAGATAAACTTGGTAGGTAACTTCTTAAAGTTCATAAAGGTCCATACTGAATTTTCTAATTATTAAGTATTCATGAATCATGAACTATATATTTACCTATACATTATTATTATTTGATGTTCGTACCGTTGTAAGTACTTACTACTTACTGATCGACTATTTATTGAAGCAACACGAATTTTAACGCTGCCACACGATGCTTCATGAAACGAAAGTTCAATAATGCTTTCCCCCTCGACGTATGTTTTAAACTTGATTGTATTTCTACTCTGAAATGTATTGTAATATAATTCGTGTCCACTGCCAATAATGCCAATAAATTCATTGAAAAATATTTCGAAAATAATATCCCGACCTAAAATATCAATGAAACAAAATATTTTAATTAAGATTTACTTGAGGAAATACCATATAAAAAATTATTTGGTCTAATGGCCAATAGTACGATTATAATAATTGTATAATAGAGGTAATTTTATCAATTTAATGTTTTATGATTAAAATTATATTACGTTTGAACGAAATATATTATTTCTGTTGATCATTTCAAAACCCATTTTACTGTTTAATTTATGTTAAATTGAATTTTAAAATACGACACACGTATAGGTTCATATATTTATACAAATAAATTAAGTATTTGCGTAGCATCGAGTTGTTTGATTATTATATTCAACAATTGTTGTCAGTTATTTCACATAAATTCTATCCGAACGTCTATAGTTAATCAAAACACGATTGTATGCTGTTATATCAGTTGACAGGCAATATATTATAACATTCCATTAGAACAAAATGATACAGTTTTTAAAATACATTTGTTTAGTTATTAATTTTCAACAAATTTTTGTTGTTCTGATCCATGGTTTGGATAGTGGTTACTGCCTACTGGTAGTTAATAAATAATGATTAAATATAAATAAATTATTATAATTAAATAAATAGTGATGATCAAAAATCATAATAAATGAGTATTGTGTTTTTTCGTTGAAATAATTTGTTGATATGTCTATTGAAAAAACTTCAACGTCATCGTTTTTTATGTTAATGAAGTTCAGTAGGTATGGCCATTCTAATCTTTGATATCAGAGATTATTATATACATCATAGACATTAATATCAAGAATATTATTATTAACTATTTGTTAAGCCTTTTCTCTAAAAAACATTGTTGGAAAAATGTCAAAATGTATTTCGTCAGTAATTTTAATATTATTTTATGAATACTTATTACGTAATAATTTTGATATTATATTTCTATAACATTTTTAATAATTTATAGACTAACCTAACTAAAATAAAACAAAAAAACTTATTAAAATATTATGAAATGCTAAAATGCATATTTTAAAATAAAAACTTTTATACTACTTATAGGTATAATGTATAATATTTACATAAATTATATTCTACTACGAAATATAATAGGTATTATTCTAGACATAGAAATATAATAATTATAATAAAGTATTAATTATTATATCAAATTAAGTTTTAAAAATACGTCACCATTCTACTAAGATAAACAAAATTTATCTTTTTTAAAATTATCTCATCTTGATAAAAGTTAATTAAATTATTGTTTTTAATATAGAATACAATTCTCCCCTTTATTCTCCCATACTCTGTCATAATATGTCAAAGATAATATTTTGTTCAGAGAACTAAATCTTAAAAGGATGTTATACCCGCTTAATAGGATGTTAGATTTCATGTTATTGATTCTGTCTATCTAACGGGAAATTAATAGCCAAATTACATTAACGCAGAAGTTAAATTGTGATGTTTTAGGTTAAACTTGAAGTATAATATCCGTTTTGTAAAATATTGTCTAGAAAAATTATAGCATGTTAAAAAAAACTCAATACACTATAAATTTATTAAAAGTATTCTCGTTAGATCAATTTAATCGATTGAACATTTGAAAAATGAATTTAAATTACTTTTTTAAAATTGTTTAAGAATTCGACATTTTGTAATAAAACAATAGCAGATATATAAATGATAGTAAAAAAAATTATCTTAATTTTATCTATACAATATATATTATATTCATTCTATATTATATAATTAATTAATAACCTATGCATAACACTAAGTCAATATCAAAAAACGAATACGAAAACAAACTATTTAAACTTGAGTTATAATTTTTAACTAAATACCAACTAAGTAGGTACTAATTTTCTAATTTCGTAGGGGACCTACTTACTTATCTTTTAGTGATATATTGTTTTATTAGCATTCTGTGCCAATATCTCAGTCGCGGGAAACAAATATCCTATTCTAATTAATCTAAAATCTAAAAAACATAATATTATTTATTTATTTTAAATCTTATTTGGCCAAACATATTCATATTGTGGCATTAAGTTACTTTTTTTTATATTATATTTGAAATATCTGTATAAGAATTTAAATGTATTATAGTAATATTATTTACTTAGAATCAATTTATAATTTTAAGCTAAATTTGTTCATTTTTTAAAAATTCGGTTGCTATCTATCAAATTACGAAAAAGAAGAACGAATATTGTTCTTTATTTAGAATATAATGCGAGTTCGTATTATATTGAGTTTATGATAAAATAATGTATATTATATATATATATCATTATAACTTATCGGTTTCGGCCGTCTGGTGTCTTAATTAATATTCAAACGTAAATATTATTACTCATAATGGTGATAAAAATATTTAGGTAAATAACCTTAAAGAGATTAGTGCATAAAGCCATAAAGTTATATATACGAAATAACGTAGGTCCAGTTTATAAAAATATTTACGTACAAAATACATAATTAAAGAGCCATTAAAGAAAGAACAATATTTAGATTTATAAACATTATATTACATAAACACAAATTAAATAGTGTATAAATTTCATATATTAATTTAATAATGAGGATATCATTTTTATACCTATTAATTATAATGTATTATTTAATAATCATTGCTTTGCTAAGTCTCCAATTTTTTATTATGAATGAAGTGAAGAATGTATTGTTTTTAAAATGATATTTTTTTTATGACTGAAAGCACGATTTCGGGCAGAAATAATGGTTCGATTACCACAAGTAGAGTATGCGTTCGGTTGCAAACTATCTTCTTGGTACTTTATTTAGTACGTATTTTTCGAATTTCTAAAAAAATTTCCTCGGGAGAAGAAAAACTGCCGAAAAATAACAAGAAAACGGCAAAATTCACGGAAATTGATTTAAGATTATTATGATAACTAATGTAATTTTGAACGTAGGGACTTGTACATTTTTTTTTTTAATATTCTCATAGGTAGTTTACACACGTATTAAAATATTGGAACGGATTATCAATCTAATATATTGAATTTCGTTCAGAATCGTGCAATATTATTGCATTCAAATTTTAATTATTATAAACCACTAATTTATTCGAGGATCGAAGAGATAAAGGGACGAAGGAATTAAGTCTGTAATCGACTTTCCCGCTTTAAGTTCTGTTTTGTTTTCTTAAGTTTACGAATTTATTTTAAATGTATACATTTATAACATATAATGTATTATAATAAAATATTATTTAGTAAAAGTTTAGGTACCTAATAAACATTTTAATTTGTTTTTTTAAAATTCTTAAACATTTGAGGATTTTACTTTAATATTACTTTTTGATATTTTGCACAACTTAAAACCTACTATTCACCTACGAGCATTAGTATTTATTTTCACATTATTTTTTTCTATGAATAAAGTTTTAAGATAAATAAAATATTATACATTATACAGAATTTTCTTGTTAATGTGTGATTAGCAAAAGAGCGATATTAGGTAGGTACGTTAAGTTTTGAAACTATAATAAAAAAGTATCATTTAAACTTTTCTTTAGTAAATCGTATATAACAAAATATGCAAAACAAAGAATAGCAAACTATAGTTTTTAATAGTTGTAATCTGTCTATTTTTTTTTTTTTTTAATTAATATCATACAATTTAATTTTTAGAAATTATAGCTTAAGAAATATTTATTTTTAAAAAACACGTAGATTTAAATATGAATTTGAAGTTATACTTTATTATTCTCACTTGAATAAAATGCTATCATTGAAAAATAATAAATGATTATTGTAAATATTTAAAAAATAATTTAATCTCAGGTTTGCAATGTGTCTAAAATTATTTTCAATGGTACCTATACATATTTATTTTATTACTTACAACTTATTAATTCATTAATAATTTAGTGGGCAAGTACAAAGTATAAGTTAACGATTTAATATTTTATTAATTTCTATATGTAAGTTGGTACATTATATTCTCTTTCGTCATCTTCTTCATTGTACCCAAGAATTTAAATTCGATTATCTGTACTAAAATAATAATAATAATATATTATCAATATTTATATTTCCAAATTTATTCATGAATCGATAAATTTATTACGAATATTTAATTTTTTGATAGATCTTAAAAATTATATTTTATCATTTGTATTCCGTCTATCTTAAGATAATTATTCATACGTGAATAATTATTATTAAACAATGTAGCCTGCCGTATATATAATTATTTTTTAATTAACAGACCTGTGGTATTTATATTATTGTCGTATCTTATACCTATATATACTGCAGAAGCGTAAGAGACTTGAATAGAAGAATGTTAAATAACGCATAGTTGTAAGCGGCTTATAAAAAAAAGAATTCGTTGACAACGATTATAGTTTTATATATAATATAAAAATATTTATCTTAAAATTATTTTATAATGTCTAAAAAACTAATATAATATTATTATTGTTCGAATTATAAAAGTTAAATATTCCTTTGTGACTTGAGGTGATATAAATATATAAAAAGAGATGATTTAAAGTGGACGGGACGACTTTAAAACACATTTGTGGTATAAGTATTACCTACTATTGCAAGTTATTAGTTTAGATTATATAGATTATAGATAAACTCTTAAAAAGCTCAAAAACGATACTTAAAGTAATTCTTTTAAAGGTATTTTTTTTCAAGCTTATTCAGCTTGATTTTAAAACGTGAGTAGGTATAAATAAATCAAAATTATTCGACTATTATAATATATCCGAGATATTTACATATTTATTATAATTTGTAATTAATAACATTATAAACGTTCCACAAAAAAAACCAAAAAAAAAATAAAAAAAATAGGATATGATTCACAATATAAATTTAATATGTGGATCGCATATAAATATATTATATATTATGTTCGTTGAAATTTCTTTTTCAATTCCTCTCGTTTCGTTTGAGTTTTATAAATTTTTGGAATTTCATCATAGCCGGATCTGACAACTCTAATAGCACGCGGAACACGCAACGCGATCGGCGAGCACAATAATGTACCTATATTACTGGGAGAGGTTTCCGTGGGGGTTGCGTTCCCGCTCTATCGGATCAATGTTAAGACCATGTTTGGGCGTTGGTTCCTTCGCATATTACACAACCTCCGACTCTGCACACATTATACATTCTATCACTTAAGTAGCCTTTAATAATACAATAATAATAATATTATTAATAATAAAAATAATAATAACACCTAATTCGTACTTAATGAGTTAATGGAATCGCCTCATACAATGTTTAACCGAATAATTAAAATAGATATCTTAGTTAAATTAATTAGGCTAATTAGTTAGGTTTTACCTGTGAATTTATATGAAGGTACAAATCTGAACTATATTTTTCGAATATCAATTATGATATTAGCTTTATTTATTCATTATGCTCATTAATTATAACCGGGGCTCGCAAGTTCGTGTACTAAAAAAACTTAAATACGCTGTAAAAACGTATTTCTTTTAATGCTATTTAAAGACCTAAATAAGAAAAATGAAAATAATGATTATTTACGTAAGTTATTTATTCAATTTATTATTTAAAAAAGCGGGAAGGTCGATCCGGAGGTTCTCATTCTGCGTCCTTTCGGTCCTAGGAGAAATAAGTGGTTTTTATAATTAAGATTTGAATGCAATGATATTGTATTCGAAAATACGATTCTGAGCAAAACTCAGTAATATAATAAAATATATTATAGGTACTGATAATTTGTTAAAAATTTTTACCACGTGTGTAAACTACTTACGAGAATACTTAAAAAAATGTTCAAGTCTTTACGTTAAAAACTGCAATAGTTATACCAAAATATTAATAAATCGAAAATTTTGCAGTTTTTCCGTCATTGCTTGGTAGTTTTTCTTCTCCCGAAGTAAAACTTTTGAGGAATTCGAAAAAATGAGCTAAATAAAGTACCAAGTAGCAATTTTCTATCGAAAGCCTATATCCTACTTGTTGTAATCGCATAATTATTACTTCCTGAAAAAGTGTTTTTAGACATAAAAAAAAACATCATTGTAAAAACCAATGCATTCCTCGTTTCGCTCAGAATATTAAAATGTAAATGTCAAATAAACCAAAAGACACGAAATATACTAAAATATGCAAACTACAATTTTATTCAGGTAATTGAATACTATCACTTTATGAATGAGTTTCTATATCACTTAACATTTACCAAAACTTAACATAACTGATATGCAAATGCATGAACTTGCGAGCCCGGGTTTTATAAGTTTATAATATTCATTGGACAACCTTTGTGAACCATAATACACTTAATAATTTGATATTCTGACTTGATAATTAACATCAGACGTGTTATTGTAGTTTTCGTTCCCATTATTATTATTATATTTTTTATAATTTTGCATAATATAATATATTTGTCTATGTCTAATGGTTTTTGAAGATTCCGTTTCATATAACTGTTAAAACAATGTCTTCATTTTTTTGTTAAATATTCACGAGTATAAATGAACTCCTTTATATGAGTAACATTTAACAACTAATACTAAGGTTTCAATAGGAATTTATTGTTTAAAACATTATAATAGCTATGTTTATTTAAATTAAATTGTGTACTGTGAAGATTGACTGCATATTAGCAGGTTAGCACGTGAGCGTCTGTCTTGAAATTAGGTTTAAATGCTACCAGTTGTGTTTCCATTTATTTTTTAATAATAATTTAAGTATATATTATTTACAATGTTTTTTTGTTTATTATTCTATGCATACTCGTAACTATATTTAAATATTTTTAAAGGATATATAATTATAACATAGGAAAAAGTAGTAATATTTTTGTATAACAATAATATTATATATTATAATGATTGGTGCATAAACTGTAATATTAAGGAAATTTATTTTAAGAGTTATTCTGATGCCAAGAACTGAACAAAATGATGGTATTTCGTTTTTTGACAGATATCCAATTTTCCAGTACCTATATACATAACCCGCGAGTTTATTGATGATATAGTTACACTATAATGTAACAATTTTTTTTAAGATTTTTTGGATAAGTATAAATTCTTTATAATTAGGTTAGATTAATTTATAGTTAAATATTCTTTAGGACTTATGAGATTATGAAATATATTTTATTGAGGTAATAACGCGTTGTTTTTTTGCGAAAGAAAGTTGTTTTTACAAAGTAAAATAATATGAACTGAATTCTGCAGAAATGAGTAATCTTTATTTATAAAATTGATTAATATAATTCTATATTGAGCTGTTTAGGAAAATAAAAATTATTACTATCAGTTCTTAATTTACAATGCTGGGCATAAAAGAATATTGGAAAGATAAATTTTAATTGGTTTTGGATAATATTCAGAATGATGATTTTCAAATATGTTAATAAGTATTTATTGTATTACATTTTTAGATAGTTATTGTGGAATGTATTGTAGAATTTTTAAATACCTATTGTCCTAAGTAAAAGCATAATTTTCAAATCGTACATTTTTTTAAATATATCATGAATTGATAATATTTTCATGCGTAGTTATGTATTTATTCATATTTTACTTTTAATAAGTATTTTTATCGAAGTCTTTTCAAAGTTTATCCTATTCGTTGATATATAAAACTCCAGTCACTTCTTTTTAACAAAAATAACTACATAATTACATGAATACTTCAACAATATTAATTTTAACTGTTAAAATATATATATATATATATATATATATATATATAGATGTAAATATATTTATATAATATTTTGTTGAATAGAGGAAGAACTATAAACACCTATACATGTTACTTTCTAAATTCGTCCTTAATTCGCTGAATTTTTCTTGATAATATAAAATATAACAATATTTATATTTTTGCTCAGGGATAGGCAGAAACAACTTAAAAAGTCAATTCTAAGTTAATTTTAACCTAACTTTTGATATTTAATATTAATATTATAATAATAATTCATATTAATTTGGTAAATAACGAATTATTTTCAACTAAATATCGGTTAAATCAATTTTATACAATACGCATACGTTAAATATAAATAATATTTTCGATATTAAAATTAAATTAATATTTAAATAAATATATAAATTGTTATTAATTGTATTATTGTTTTATATGTACATAATACATTATTTAAACTGTATTTTGATACTCTCCATAAACATATTAGAACACACGTTTAATTTAAAGAAGTTATGATTAAAAAACTCAAGTTAATAAGTAAATATTAACTTTTAACCTAACCATGTTAACACAAATTTGACTAACTATAGTACCTACTACAGTTTGTATAAACTTTAAATTGTTTTCAATTAACTTAATCTATCTGCGTTATAAAATATCATAAACTTGCAATTATTTTACTTATCTTTATTTATAATTGAGACGTTGATTAATGTTTAAAATCAATAATAATATTTATTATCAATACAAATATTTGATTGCGGAATAATATTATATATGAAATTCTACACGTAAACATAATATTATTATAATATAAATAACTTGTTACAGTATTCAACGACTTATTATGTTCAGATGGCATAGCATTCATATGTCGAGGTCAAGTACCATTCACACATTATTGCGTCACCATTTAATACAAGCTGTAAAAATATTACAGAGTTTCTTTAAGAAATCATTAAGATTTTCTTGTTTTAATATGTAAAATATTTTTATTTCGTTTTCAGTCTTTGAATTTTGTTTTTTCGGTTTCTCTTTTGTTTTAATGTAATTGTCGAGTTATAATATTTTGGTATATTAAAATGTGTAACACGGGAGAAATATACCAAATATAAAACCTAATATTTTGAAACAGATTTTTAAGGGGGTTTTCACAGGATGTACAATTTAAAATAACACTTTAAATTGTTTAAACTAGGTACTTTATAGGCAGGTAAGCACTTTTTATTTAACACACTTATTCGCCATAATACGATCATAATATAGTAACTATATGATAGTTAATATTATTATAACTTTATGTACAAGTTAATTATATTGTATACTATAAAGACCTACCTACTTTAATTTCATTTTAAAAACATTTTTTTTTTTCACTTAAAAAAATAATCGTTTTATACCATTTTTTTTTTTTAATTGATATTAAAAAATTCCAAGTATAAGTAGGTATATTTCATACGTTACAGGCGAAATAATATTATATCTTCTCTTTGGTATATTTTTCATCAGTTAAGCAATAATTTAAGTTATCCTATGATAAAATATTGAAGAATTTAATAATATTTATCTGTATTAATTTTAAGTATTTTTAACTTTATTTTCTATAAACTTTTACTATTTTAAATTCTAAGAGAAGCTAAGAATGTGCCTTAGTTTTATAAGTTTATAACAATGTGTGCTTATTTATTTTAATTTTAGTTTGTTAAGTACTTATATTTGTTTATTTAAGCGATAGTAAAAACTATACCAAACATATTACGAAAAAACGATAAATATCTCGCTAACTTTAAATTTGATTAATTAAATTTTCGTTATTATGACGTTGTACGAGTATATTTATATATATAATATATTTTATGTATATATATATATAACACATACGTGGTATAACTTTTGAATGTTAAAAATTTAATTTAAAAATAAATATTTTTACTTTAAATTTAGAAATTTGTAATTTTGTTCTAATTAAATAGTAAACGATTTCGGATTAGATTTTAGGAATAGAAAATATAATATCTATCTATTCTAATCATAAGTTTAGTAATTTTTATTTATAGGTACATAATTATAAAATATTTGAATTTTAATAAATCGCTATTTATATTTTTTTTTAATAATCTTTTAAAGCATTTGCATTCAGAGTGAAACATGTTTACGGCTTTTTATTATAATGTATACAATTATTAATTTTTAATATTCTGAAAGTTAGATGTAAGTTAAATGGTATATGATTTCAACTTTATAATATTATATATTATATACAACATTTTAATAATCGATAAAATAAAATAATTTTATATTCTCTCTATATTTAGACAATGAGTAATCAATAAAACAATTTATCATAATATAAACTGAATAGTAATTATTATTTGTCGATTACATTGGAGTCATACCATGATTAAAAATATAAATTTATAAATTTAGATTATTCTGAGTTTTGTTCAAAATCGTTTTTTACTTTGAATTCGATGATTTATTATTGCTTTCAAATCTTTATAATAATATGATAAATTACAACATACCACGAATTTTATTTATGTTTATAAATAAACCAAGTGTCAAGTATTATAAAAGAAATAATTATGTATCCAAATAGTATGTATTTCTTTAAATTTTACAGAAAATTATATAAATATTATAACCGATGAGATATATTTACTAATGAGAATTTAATTTTATTATTATTCGTAAAAGTGTAATTATATTAAAATACAAATATACCTAAATCCAGAAATCGAATATAAGGCATTAATATAATATATTAGAAATAATCCGTTATTGGCGAAATTGTATTTAATTTAAGTTGATTGCTGTAGGTTTTAGAATATTATTATTATCTAGACATAATATTTTATTATTACATTTCTATCAAAGAACTTTCGCATTCAAGCCAAAAAGAATTTTTTTCATGTTAATTTATATTATGTAAAAGATCGTTCTAAATATAAACAAAATGTATGTTTGCCCAGATATTTCTTATAGGTTTTGGCTTAATGTGTGTGAAACACATTTAAAAACTAAATTGTCAAAGTGTAATAAAAATACATAGTTTTCTTGTTTATAATAAATTTGTTTCGCTATCATCTTGAAATATTTTTAGGTTCGTAAAATTAAATTATTTAAATATTTTTAGAAACGACAAATTATAAAATTATAATTTACGGATAGTCAAATGTAAAAAACAAAATTTATCATCTTTTAACGCGTTAATTTTATAGTCTTTTTTCTTTCTTTTTTTATATAAAACTGCGGACTAAAATTGTACTAAATTAAATATTATTATTTTTATTTTTGTGAAATATACTACCCATTACATTTTTTTATGTAGGTAGCACAGCGGTGTCGCCATCATCATTGCAAACGGTGGTCGAGTTCAATGTCTACAACGTTTTCAACTGATGACAATGAAAAGAAACAAATTCTAATAAAACCATCGTATGAGGAATCAGGTAAAAACACCCTACCGCAAAGTAAAAATTGATCCTGATTACGAAACTATTAGTAATATTATATATTACCTATACTAAGTATGTTTTTAAATATATGATTATAATTATATAGTTTGAATTGAAATCTTAACTTTTTCTAGACGAATAAGATATATTTTTGCCATTGGTTATAGAATAGTCAGATATAGTTCATGATAGTATAGACCATTGTTTCTCAATCTTTTTAGTGTTGTGACTCTGTTTATTTAAAAAAAATAATGACAGTTACCTCATAATAAATAATAATTTGTGCCTAATTATCTGTTTTACCAGGTACAAAAAAATATATTATATCATTAACCATTAATGAAGCAAATAACTATTATTTTTTAATTATTTCTGACTTATGTGACCCTTTATCTAAGAGTTCACGACTCCCAGGCATAGAAACCCTGATATAGACTATAGAGGTATTTGGCAATACAATTATTGTAATAAGGGTTCCCAAGAGATGGGTATTATGAATATTTTTATCACAGAAAATTAATTTCTCTTGAAATAAAATATGTTATTATTATATTTAGTTCTCCCGAAGATTGATAAATATTTATTAATAACTACCTATGGAGTAAGTGATAAGTTATCTAACCTTACCCAACTTCACTTTTATTATCTGCGGCAATGTCATACACAACATATTGAAAGATTGTGTAAATCTGCAATATGGCAGAATAAAAAACAACGTAGGACGATACACCATCATAATAAAGAATTTTATATGGCGGAATTTATGTTTTGTCGGATCACAGATTAAATAAAACCAGATAGGACGCTAAGTACACTATATACTATAATATTAGTTTTGTATACTAATATTTAATAAATATTACAGTATTTAGTAAGTACAATATTATAGTATACTATTATTTTATTTAATCTTTGCTAAATATTTATTATTTTTGCTCATATTTATTTGGTCGAAGAAAAATTAACTAATTCCATATCGTTATATAATTAACGTACTTTTTAAATTATTTTAATCTGTAACTAATAAATATTATAATGAATAAATAGATATTTTTATGTATCTTTAAATTTTCCCAAAACAAAAATTAAATTTTACACTTACATAGGTACTTTGGATTTTAAAATATCAAGTATTTTAATTACACACAGATTACTTATATTACTATGAGAGAATACAATAAAGTATGTAAAAAATTCTTAAGTAAATTGTACACAAAACAAAAGTGATAAGTCACAAATTTGAAATTATAAAATCGCAGTTAAAGAATCCGCGTATATCACAAGCGTCATAAGCATAACAACAAATACCAATCAAAACTTCAGTGATGTATATTTTCTATTTTTCTCCTAAAGAAATTTATTTTTCATTAAGTGGTTACTCTGCCGTCAGGTTGAATTTCGGTTTTTTACATTTTTGAGAATTATGCTTTAATAGGAAGTATCATCAGGCATGGTCAGATTATTCAATCATGGACATTAGGTACTACAGAGTGCAGACTATAGCAAAGTATTATTCTCCAGAAATAGGGTATTATAGAAAAATATTTTCTTTACATTTGTTAACAATTGTTTTTTTAAATTTAAAATTATAGTGTTTTTTAATGTCTTGTATGTAATTATTTAATAAAATGGTATAATGAATATATTCTATAACCAATGGTATTACCTATCCAAATTGATAAAAAAATTTAAATTATAAATGTTTGTTGTTATTATTTATTAAATTAATTAGGTATTATTTATAAATAATATTGTTAATAAAGTAGGTAATCAACTAATCTTTGCTCAGAATACTGTTTTTAAATTAAATAAATTATTAAAGATTTAAAATGTTTTATATTAACGTTAATATTCATAACTTGATTGGTGAGTAGGTAGGTAGTTAGCTGGTTGAACAACATTTGGTCCATATAAATTTGTTGTTGTTTTTATTTTTTTAAATTCAATATTTGTTTTACTCGTATATTTCTTTACTTATATAATTATACTTTTGAAAGCAATGAAGAGAAAAAAAATGTTATTTTAAATTGAAAGTATTTACTTGAAAACTTAGATTAAAATATTAAACTTAATAATTTGTCAAATCAATTATACTTTAAAAATAAATAATTAAATTTATAAAGTAAACTTTATAGGTTTAGGCTTATTATAACACATTCTATGAGATTATTATTAATATTAATAAATATTTATTAAATACCTATTATTATAAGAGCTAATACAATTTAAAAATAAAAATAATAGTGGACCTTTAGCTGATGTTGAACTGTATAATTTTACCAATATTGTCACTTATAAGTAATTAATTGTGTTATTGTATTTATGACAATCTTGTTATTTTATCTCATATATAAATATTTAATATTCGATTTTATGTATAATATTAAATATCGGTTTGAGTACACATATTTGTTACCTACTAACTATTATTTTATATAATATAATTATTTCAAATTATTGTAAGTAATTTAATAAATCATAATCGTTTATAGTTTTTTAAATATTTTTTCTTTTTTTTTTTTATACATTTCAGTATCTAATTTGTTGACTTTAGACTATAGATTAAAAATAAATCAAATAATTTATACTGTACTTACAACCATAATTATAATTCATTTTTATAACAACGTTAGTTTATCATTGTTAATATAATATTTTAATTATAATAGCAATTACAAAAGACATTTTTGATTATACCTATATATTTTGATATTATTTAGATACATCAGGTGTATCTACCAATATAATTCGTATTATATAAAGATAATTCATTAAAATCAAGTAATTACACAATTTTACATTTTACTAATTTGATTAAATAATGAAGTATACAATATTATAACTTACTGATCATTTTAAGAACATAATTATATTATAAATTATACAATACAGCATGGAAAAACAGTATAATACTATAATATGTAATAATTACTTTATTACCCATTATTAATTTACTACCCGTTTGGCCTTTTTTATACTTCATTTTTCCATTTTGTATGATTTATGTCATACGTGGTACTGTGAATTGTTGATGCTACTTGTTAGACACTAAAAATATTTATACGATTTACATTAATTATATTGTCAAAAATAAAAAAATGGTTCAGTATAAAAATATTATAACTTTAGATCATAAACGAGCAACAAGTTTTTGTATTATTTAATACATTTTGGGCTATTAAACATTTTTTGAAAGTTATATTCAAAATAGGTATTTATTTACATTAGGTCATGATTATGACCTAAGTCATAATCTAACTAATCTATCTAAGTTGTTTTTCGATTTTTTAAAGACAAATATTAATTAAAATTATAATACATTAACTAAAAGTATAAATTAGATAGAATATATTATATTTTGATTTGTATAAAGTATTTATTTATGGAAATATTTAAATTATTAATTGTTTTTATTTATTTTGAATAATTAAACATGTACTTATATTATATATTTTTATTTTTCACTGTAAGTATTTAAGTAGTAAAATAAATAGATATTAAATATATTAACGAATTTAATAAAATATGTAAATGTAGAATATTATTAAGAACTGAATGTAAATCATACAAATTACACATTTTAAATTTCAATAATTAATGTTTAACATATAATAATAGTTTAAAATTATTTTTACAGAACTCAGCAATAATCCAATATGTATAATAGGCGTATATTATATTAAAATAATATTTTATATAATATGTAGATTATGTGCGTATAATATAATTTTACTTAATTATTATTGGCAACAGTAATTGGTTGGTTTTACATAGAATAAAATAATAATAATAATAATAAAGTGCGTTATAAATTGGAAATTTAAATATTTTATTATATGGATACTATAAGTATCGGTATATAAGTATGTAAGTAATGGAGGTTAATAAAAAATATAAAAGTTAATTATTTTTTTCCTTTAATACTTCAAATTCTTCAAATTCCATATCATAAACTGGTACGTTACTTATTTTCTTTCTAATTACTATTAAAGCTTTCCATGACATTTCATCTGAAGACGCGTTAGAAAGCTTCGATAGATTATCATCGGTTGTTCTTGAACTTGCACTGATTCCTCGTCGTTCTTCCTCTTCATCTTCTTCTTGTATAGCTTCCACTTGTTTTTCATTCCGTTTTGGTTCCTCTACTAATTCAATTCTACTGCCGCAACTATTGCTTTTTACTAGTCTAAGCTTTATATTTTCCTCCTTCTGATGCTTAATTTCATCCATTATGGTCATTGTCATCGGGCTGCAGACCACACCTCTGCTGCTTGATATCACTTTTCCACCATAATAAGTAACACTCGTACCAAACTTTCTGATCTTGTTAAGTATTTCAGCTGATACAGGTCTGCCAATTATTTCAACAGTTGTTTTGTCTGTTAAATAGTCTTCATCGTCGCTACTGTATCCATCAGCTCTGTGATTTGTTTCAGACGATTCCGTGTCGAAACTTGCTTCACTGCCTACTCCGGACGATATGCTACCACTATCTGTCCATCTATTGTGTATGTTTGTTCCCATGTCAACAGACACACATTTTTGTAATTTTGACTTGTATGTTTCTGGAATAACTCGTATCTCTTGTGTTGGTCTTGGTCCCGATTTTGGATTTTGGTTATTCATACTCGGCGGTAGAGGAATTTTCAACTCTTTTTGGAATAATTGTCTCGTGCTCAATACTTTATCTGGATCGGGAAGCTCATTATCGTTGAATTTTTTCTTTTGTTTAAGAGGATTATAATAAAAATGTTTTTTTAATGTTTCAGCGTGTGATTTATTTTCTTTATGAATAAAGAAGTCCATCGATTTGGGTCTTTCAAGTTTTTTCATCGTTTCGATATTCGCACATAAATCAGATTGAGATTTATATTTTATATCACTGTTTGACTTCGTGATATTATTTCCCAGTGTTAAATTTACCGCACTACTATATTTTTTTGGAGGTATTTTTTCAATTACTGCAGGTTTTTGTTTAATGGCATTTTCTAATAAATGGTTTTCTGATATTGCTTTAATCATTTTCTGTGGTTTGTTTGATGGTATCTCAATAAGTTCGTCTTGTAAATTAAATAAACTTCGAGATCTAGTCACAACTTCTTTATGAACTTGTTGATTTTCTGGTTCATAAGTTAACTGTTCTTCTTGATATGTATTCCAAGTTGATGTTTTTGGCATATTGTACATAAGGCGTTTTTCGTCAATTTTTTTTACTATTTCTACAGATTTTAATGTTTCATCTATAACCTTGGCATGATCATTAGTATTAACGTTGTAATTTCTTGCTTCTGTTATATCTTGACTTATCGACGTCTGTAAAGTAACTTCATGTTTAGTGGCGTTCTCATCTACACATTGGAATCCAGTAATCTTTAATGTTTCTACTTCTGAACAACAAGTAGCATATGCACTTAGATTTGACTCAGTACTACTCTCGTTGGCATCTGTTGATTCTTGATTTGTTTTAATATCCGATGATGATATCATTTCCCGGTAACTTTTTCCAAATGGTTTTGTAGTTGAATTATAAATTTCATATCGGCTTGTACATCGGTTGCCTTGGCCAATACGATTAATTCGTTTTGTCGATGAATTCTGCAACATACATTTTTAAATTGAATTAATATATTATTTAACTTATTATTTTAGCTATTTTTTAACTCTTATAGTAGTATAAAATTAGTTATATTTATCAAATTAGTCATACCTAATTATTATGATCTAAACAATATTATTATTATCTTTATTAAATATATAAAATAGACTAATTGTTTTCATTTTTATATTTAAACTTCAATAGATAAATATAATATTTAAACTAATATATTTAGCAACTTTACATTACCTCATTTGGTATATATTGTTTAGGCTTTGGTCGTGATGCTGATGCTGATCTAGCTCTAGGTCTAGGAACTACCTCCATGTGTTTTTTTTTAGATTCGTTTTCTAGCTCTTTCAACATGCGACTAAAAAAAATATGTATTGTAAATAAATTAGTTTGATAACTAAAGTTAATTATACCAAATCAAATTGTAGGATAATAATTTAGTACTATACTTTATTTAAATTTAACATTATTTTATAAAACTTATTTGATTTGTTATAAACTAATCCGAGACCACCAAATAATTTAAAAAAAAAAAACATATTTTTGAGTTACTTACTAAAATACGAGTAATATCAGAGTAACTCCGTGGACCTTTATGTACGATTACTTACTAATTTTAGCCATAGTCCCATAGGTTTAATTATCTAATAAATAATGCGGAAATTTTTTAGAATAATGTGTTTTTATGGATAATAATTTAATATATTATTTGAGAAATCTATATAAAATAATAATAATTATTGTTATTATATATATTGTGTAATAAAATATAATAGTACCAAAGTTATCAGTAAACTTAAATATTGAATAAATTATGACTCATTTAATTTATGTAATATTTAATCATATTTTTTTCTAATAAAAAGTCACAAAGATATTACTACGGACATGTATTATTTTCGTTTTTTGTATATTTTGTAATTTTGTACACATTTTAAGCATATTCCATTAATTTTCATTATCTAATAATTAAGAAACTGTATTAAACTGTACTTTTATTTTTTCTGTCGCTTATAATACGAGTACAATATGAATTTATTCCAAAATAATAATAAATTACACCAATATTATACTCTTCATATATCACTGATAAGATAATATCTATTTATTAAAAATAAATTAGCAAATGTATTAGGTGAAATTGGAAATTTAGTAAATCATAAATTTATTTATGTTTTAAAAAAATGATGGATTTAATATTATTTAAAACAGTTTGAAAATTCTAAATGGTGAAAGTTTATCAAAGTTTGATGGTTTACATGAGGATTTAACTGTAAATAATTTAATATACTATAAATACCTACTAATTACATCAACAGACAACGAAAGAAGTTTTTCACAGTATAAAAACATATTATCTGAAAATCGGCGATCATTTGATGTAGAAAATATTAAAAAACTTTAGTTGTGCAATGTAATAATTTAACGAGTATGAATAAAATAAATTAAAATAATATATTACAAATATAATACTTTTGTTTTATGTTTTGCTTAAAATATATTTTTTATAACAAGTTGAATAAATTTCATAAAAAACAGTATTATTTTATACTATAATTCTAACTTGAAATATATATATATTTTTAATATTCATAATAAAATGATTATAAATTTTTTATGGTAAAATAAATTATAATTTGATTGCATATTATTTAGTTTTTTGGATATATTATTAGATATTTTTATGCATATTTTGTCAATTTTAGCTCCTATAACTTTCCTGCCCTAGTAATAAGACATTTTAATCACATCACATCACATGTACGTGATAATTAATAATTGATTATTTAACTATTATATACGCAATTTCAGTCAACTCGTTGAATATTCAAAAATGTTTGTTTCTCTGATTGCTATTATCAAAAATATTAGAATGTTTGTCTCGCAGTTATTACATTATTTTTTAAAAAAAAAAAATAGGTTATATATTATAAATTGTTTTGCGGATCCAATTAGATATTACAATTTACAATTATTACACTTCAATTATATTTAGTAAGTGATATTAATAATAAGCGTGCTCACAGGGTCAGCAGGGTGTGCTCTTGCTGCCTCTGAACAGTTCGGATAGGTATAGGTTTGAAAAGTCCGAACAAATCCAAGCTACAGCGCAATCGTATAATGTTGCAATATAAAATACTCATGTTGATTATCCAAAAAATGTATTCAATTACTATAAGTTAATCTATTCTTAGTGTAAATTACATGATATTCACGTAGTAATTCTTATTCCAAGAAAAAATATTTTGAAAAATTCGAAAAATTCGTTAAATAAAATACCAAGTAGATGCAATTTTCTATAAACCGAAAGCAAAAAAATAAGCACATAGTATAATATTGTAAAACCATCAAGTACATTGTAAACGAATCGAAGAATATACAAATTAACTATAGCCTGTGGGCCTTTAAGAAAGAAGAATGACCTGATAGCATACATTTTAGCGGCCTCCGACTTTAAACTCTGCGCACGCCTATGATATTAATACAATAATAATTACCTATTATTATTGACATATTTTATAACATTTATTTTACGTAGGTATGACATAGATACGAACAAATTAGATTGTATACGTAAATAAAAACTAAAACTACCAAATGGATGCGTGTCAACTTGTAATGTTGCAATAATTACGAATATTATTGTATTATTGTTTGTATACGGACTTTTATTTGTGAAATAAAATCAACACTCTAGGTAGGCATATACAGAGTGAATGGAATGTTATAATAATAGTGAGAATGGTAGATTGTTTAATGATATAACATAATATTATGATCACTCTGCATAATAATATAGCAACGAAATTCTATATTGTATAGTTTTACATTATAATTTGCATAGCTCCTAGAACTATTTTAGAATCCCTATTCGACTTACAAAATATATTTAACTAAACAATAATAATAATATTATTTTTTTTTCAAACAGTTCGTTTATATTAAATAATATATATAATATATTAATATATATTAATTTTCTTAAACATGTATAGGTATATATTGAGTACTCGTACCTAATATTCTAACATTGTTAATTGATATGAATATGACAGCGTAATCAGTCAATGATTTAATACATTTTAATCTTAATAATAATCGTGTTTACATTTAATAAAAAATATTTAAATATATATTTACCCGTATGGTATTTATATGTGCATATTATATAAGAACGTACACACCCAAATGCAATAAATAAGATAATAATATGTATTATTTATGAAATAAGTTATTATAGTCATTTTGTAAAATACGAATAGATCAAAATGATCAACATATTTTATAGTGTATCACTACGTGTATGGTATCCTTACGGTATGGTAGTTCTTACCTTATAGTTAGAAGTGGTGGCGTTCGATAAGGTGTCTTCAATCGGACCCTGGGTATTAATTCCCGATCAGGCTTCCTGCGCTGATCCCAACAGAACCGGTGAAAGAACTGTTCGTCTTCATCGTCTGTTTTCGTCAAAAGCCCTTCTGGATCGCTATGGATTTGTCTAGGAAAACAAATTTTCAAATTATCTAAAAGAGTCTAGCCTAAATATACATGATTTATTTAATCTAATTTTTTTTAATATTTCAAACATAATACGTTTACTTTGTTTACTTATTAAGTAATTATTTTTAGTTATAATTATCTTATCTCGTATGATCAACCGAACACAAGTAATTAAAGTTTTCCAATTCCAATATGCAGTGGCGAATTTCAAATAAAAATCGGCTTGGGAAAATATTATATTAACTGGCTAAAATACGATTTATGTAAAAAATAGTGATAACAAAATATTAAAATTTGTATCAATCCAGTAAAAATATGACTTTCAAGTTTAGTTATGTTTTTAGTTAGTTTAGTTATTTTATTTAAATCAAGATATTCATATATTATATAGATTTATAACAAACAAAGACAGTAAAATGTACTCATGCAAGGCGTACCGAATTTAATTACCTATTCGAATATCTTCGTAAAAAATGAAGAATTTTAAATGCAGTTTTTTAAAATGATTATTTAGGCATTGGGGTATAATATTATTTTTACAAATTTTAAACATCTTCTAAACAAAATAAAAAAGAAACATATTTTTTTATTCTAATGTGAAATTTGAACAAAATTTATATATAAATTTATATTTATATAGTTTATTTTAGAAAAAACTTTAAAACTAAAAAAATACATAGTCTGAAATAACATAATAATAAAAAAAAAAAGTTAAACAATGTTTTATTTGTATTGTTTGAATTTGCGATGTATTAAATAAAATGTTTATAATATGTTTAAAACGATAACAGCATAAAAATTCTTATCATTTACTTATTCACGATATATTAAATAAAACACTTACAAACAATGGCATCAGAAAAATTATTTTTTTAATAAATTAAGAATTTTTAAAACTCACCATTTTGATTAAATGAAACATTTTACCTAACAAAAATTTTCATAAAAACATAATCTTTAAATTGACTATCTTCAAATTTCACAACAAAAAAAATAATAAATTATAACGTTTAAAAATAAAAAATAATAGAAGTAATATTATAGTAGATTAACTAAATAATAATTAAAAACTTCATTTAAATATATTTATTTTTTATGAAAATAGTACAATTAGTAATTAAATCTGGGACACTCTGTATAGGTATAATATGTATAACTGTATTATAATTGCATTTAAAATATTATGTATATAAGTTACCCTTATACGGTTATTTGCTATAAACATCGCCTTTAATAACTATGCTAATCTATAAATGTTTATTCAATTTGATTGGCTGATGTTTGGGATTTTATAAATCGATAATTCATTTATTAATGTTAACGAATATTTCTTATTACAATCGTCCAGAAAATTATTTTAAGATAACGTTTCGGATTATATAGCAGTGTAGCAAATATATAATAAAAAACTGTTATAAATTTGTAGACTAATAAATAATATTTTAACTGTTTTTGTTGGTTCTCATATTTTGAATGTATATAAAAATTTTACATTTGTAAAAAAACTACTTATTTTGTGACTACTTTACGTATTTTTAGTTAAATTTTGAATACATTATCGTTATGATACATATTTTATTAATTCTTAATTGTATTATGATTACATGTTCAATATTAATTTAAGTAATAGTGAAAGTTAAAAATAAAACTATTGACTATAAAATATAATTTAATATAGTATTTAGTATACTGTTTATCGATTCAATTTTACGTTAACGTTAAAACTTATTAAAACTTTTTACCATAGCTGAAGTTTTTTTGTTAAAGATAATAACCTGTAGTTTATTATAGTTTTATATTTACAATTTGATTATTTTAATAAACTCTTAAACATAAAATAATGATTTTCTGAACAATTATTATTTTGTTTTTAATTTTATTATTATTATTTTTTTTTGTATTTAACTAAGTATGTGTTACAATTTTTTTTTAATATAACTTTTGAAATAATCGGTTTAAATATTAAAATAATAATACGTACATTAATATTGTAATTTTAAGTATTCGGATTGAAAAGTTTCTCATAGCGCCTTATTAACAGGCAACTTATAATACTCGAACGCTAATTCAGTTCAGCACAACAACTCATAGTAATACTATGTATGATTTGATTATATATTTTACTGAATGCCTGAATCATTTTTATAATTAAACAATAAAACATTACAAACGAATAAATTCGGCATAAATAAAATTACCATTTAAATTTTAAAACATTTAATATATTTTATTGAGAATTATTTTAATTTCTATTGAATTTTTAGTTACAAAAATAATGAACACTACGTCGAAGATACTATTTTTGTAACATGAAATTCTGTTATGTGTTCACTCTGTATAATAAGTGGTATTATACTATTATGAGTTATTTTATGGAAGAAAGGACTTCGAAGTCGAGTATTCGTTTTGAAAAAGAATACTTAAAAATATATTATACGTTAACGTCTTAACGATAATATAAATGTCGGAATATAAGCCACTATAATACAAGTTTTGTATGGAACTAGAGTATAGTTAACCTATATAACCAAATTATTATAGTAAAAATAATATTATCGTCATCATCATTAATTTAAATAGTATACAAAATATAATATTTTTCTATCTGGGACTTAATCTTTATTCTTTAGCATTTCAATTATATTTACATGCGAACAACTTATACCCAATTAAAATATAATTTTAACGTTAAAACGTAAAGGAATAAGTATATTACAAAGTTCAATTTTATTGGATATTTTAAAAAACTACTGTTCGAATGATTAAAGTTTATATATTTTGTTTAATTTCAAATAAAATTAATTAATAGGTATTCAGTTTTATAGTAATACAATTTGTTTTCATACCTACTTAAGTCAGTACCTAATTTACTTACCTTAACTTATATATTATATCAATATTCAATATCACATTTTTTTTAATTTTTTTTTTTTTATAAAATATATGTGTATTATAATTAAATCTCCCATTTATTGATTAAAAATTTATTCGTATTTTTTATTCAAATAAATAGGTACTTTGTGAAGTATTCGAATACCTGAATGCAATTTTGCATTTCTAAATATAAAATAAATTATAAAATATTCTATAAAGTATTCTTTATAAAACTCATTTTATTTACTTAAACTATTATAATTTATATTGTATAAAGCTGCAGCTCTAATAATATACTAAGTAAATATTTACATTTTACCATACTAAATAAATAATATTAGTTGAAAATTGAAACATTTATTGTCTCAGACGCCATATATTATACATAGATATAGATTAGATATTAAATTTGTTTTCGATTTATTTGACAATGTATTATAAGATTAACAATGTAATTGATTATTTAAATTCTTATGAAATGTAACGTATGTTTGTTAAATATACTAATTTCTTAATGATTGCACATGAAGCAGTCGTGGCCGAGCGGTTAAGGCGTCTGACTAGAAATCAGATTCCCTCTGGGAGCGTAGGTTCGAATCCTACCGACTGCGAACATATTTTTTTTCTCATTTAATAAGTTGACGAAGATCGCGGTAACTAATTTTATACTGGTCTCAATTTTATATTTTTATTATAATATACTTTGTACTTTTTTCGCGAATTATGTTTTCACTAAAACTTTATCTTTACGATTATCCGTCCATGTCGTACTCCTGTGAGAGAATTTTCTAATTTTCCATATCCTATATAAACTTCTAACGATAATAAAAAAACTGTAAGAATATAAAAAAAAAATTCATAATTGGTTGTTACTGTATAGTTATCCGAGTTTGACACTTGTGCAGTTTTTATTTTATAGTCTTTTTTAAAGTAGATTTTATAATTATTTTCACCCGGACACTTACGGTCGCTATAACTGTCTTGTGGTATCTACAAGATTTCGAAGTGTCATTATTACTATGAATTTTTTAAATTTATATGCAGCATACGAGATATTTTAACACGACAACGAAATGAGAGATGCTTTAAACCTTTCTTGGCGATTCTGTATAAAGCGTTTAAATTTAAGTCCTAAAGTCCAAAGTTGACATGGATGATACATTATCTAATAATATTGTCTGGCGCAGTTAATATCTTAAGCTAACCATACATTACTAATTAATCATTTTCCAAGCATTATTTGCTCATACTGTTGTCGGTTTGTTTTTTCATAGATGAAATTGAACTAAACTAGTAAATAAATAACCTATTTTTGTGAATTAACGTTTATAATAAAAACAAATTATTTTGCATAAAAAGCATATTTTAGATTATTCGAGATTATAACACAATATTAACATTATTAAACATGTTATTATATTTTTTATGTACTTTCGTGTACTTATGGGCTGTGGAGTTTTATAATTATTGTCAATACTCTTTAGCAATAATATTACTTCACCAGAAAAATTAATTAAATAGGTATAAGCGACATACCGTTATTATATTATTCCATTAACTATACTTATTTGGCATATTAAATTTAATTGTTAAAATTAAAATGGTTAAAACTATTTATTTTTAAGATACATTTTCAAATAAAATTTTTTTTATACAACATAGAAACATCATATTATAAGGATTTAAAAAAAATATAAATCCTACGTATAATTATAAGATTGTGTTCTTAAATAGTTAAATAGTTGTAAAAATATTCATCTATATAATGATTTTGATCATTGACGGTATTGGTTCTAAACTATTTCCAAAAAATTATACACATATTTTTATTTTTATCTTAATTTATACTATAGGTTACCTACCTACCCATAATGAATACGTTTTATCGTTGTGGAGTACTGGAGTGTAAAATGTCCTGTTGTTAATAGCATTTCTATGCTTAAATATTTGTATTTTTATACGATTGAATTTTTTTTTTTTGGATCAAGTTGAAGTTAATGGATTTGCATGCTTGTATATTTCATTTTTATCCAATACAGTAATTCTAGTCGAAATTCAAAAAGGTCATGGACGACCGCATTTAGTGGTCGAAAGCCTATGCGGCTATGATATCGATCCCTTATTATTATGTCTATATGCATATACATAGTGGCAAAAGCGTATTCGCATCACGTGCAATCAGGGTTTTAAAATTTCATGAATTGTACCAATTATTTTGAAAATTTCAAAATATGAAATAGAAATATTTCAGTCAGTATATACAAATACAAAGAATAAAATTATAACTAAAATAATGAACACTAATTTTAACTTTTATCACTAAATATTAATCCATCTAGTTGTCATATTAATTCTAGATATTCTTGGATGTTTTAACCATTTCAATAACTCAATAAATTAATTTATAGTAGAGGATCGTTCGAGCAGAATTGTCGATTTTATAATTTTTTTTTAATTTAAAAATGTTTAAAAAGACTTACTGGACAACTTAATGGATTAGAAAAAGTGTAAAATATCTGTAAAATGTAAAATCATACAATTATTTATATTATGTCAGTGATCAACAGCATAATTAAATAACGAAAATACATTTCATGGAATGCACACATTTCTTATAAAAAGGTGAATACTGAATACCAAATAAGTTCAGGGGTAAATATTTAATAACTTAATTATGATAGAAATATTTCTGTAGTAATTTCTTTAGCAATCCGTATATACAGGATATATTATAATATATTCGTAAATTATTCAATTTTAAATTAAAAATTATATATTATACATTTATACGTGAAATTTTTTCATCTTAAAACAAATCCGACAATAGTATTTGAGGTAAGATTATTTTTTAACACTTATTTCTAGCGTAGGTTTCGAATAAATTTGCAATAAAAAAGTAAACTTTTGGGATTTAAAATTCGCACAAAAGTATTACCTATTTTGTATAATATTGGTATTTGGTACTATAATTATTGAAACGGATAGCACTAATGCTATATTAACACATATACTAACTTTATTTAAATACGTAAATCAAACTCAAGATTTATTAAGACAATATTGAACAATACGGAGTGACTCGAATTTCGTATTACAAAAATATTGAAAACGTATCACATATGTTAATTGCCACCATTGATCATTCCTTAAAGTAAATATATTTATTATTATATTCAATTTAATCATACTTCCCATATTTTGTTTATAAATAATTTAATGTATTGTCAAAGAAATCTACAAATAGTAAAACGTAAATAAATTAATAAACTAAATTAATGATGCGGATAATGTTATAAATTATTTTATTTACGGAAATAATTCAAATACTAATTCAAATTCAAACGTTTTAAGATATTATCTAATATTTTGATAATATATTTTGAAAAACGAATATTAAATTATATATTTTATTGAAATTTATTTTATAGATATCGATGTGTATTGTTTACATATTCGTTTAGTTACTTTTAAATTTATTCTGTCCACACTATGTTATTTTATGTTCATTTTGATAAAAATTACAAATAGTTATATATTTATTTTTATAGTTTACGTTTTATTTGTTTTAACGAGTTTATATACTTTATTATTTTTAAAAGTTGAATAAATATTTTACAATTATATTCCAACATTCAATTTAAATTTTCAGTCACTAAAAATAAAATATCTAAAATCGTGATAAAAATCACGATAAGAAAATTGATAATATTTGTATAATAAATTACTTTATTTATAATGAAATACTTAACTTGCTCCTTAAATTGTAAAAAAATGTACATGGGCCTTTCATTATTTATGTAATTTAAGATTACATTTAAATAATATAATTGAATCCAAATGGAAATGTCTCTAAAAGATCAATTATTTTCGCGTTAGTGGATCAACGATGATTTTAGCAAGGATAAAAAATGCTAGAATTTATTTCATATGATAATAATATTATGCTTTTGTATATTTTAATTAAAACATTTATGGCACTATTACTTCCTGCATATAGTGATATTAATTTAGATATAATCATTTGTCATACATTTTGTAGGAGTCATTTAAAATTAAAACTGTTACACTAACGAAATTAGTTAGGTCATATTTCGTATACTATTTATGTTAAATAAAATATATTGACAACAAAATAAGGGGAAATATATGTATTAAAATAACATTATGCCTATGTAATATTATATAAGTATAGTTTTTTTCGTATAATTAGTTACGACAATATAATTGCTAAACATTTTTTATATTGACCATTGTTATTTATTTTAAAAAAATAATTACATTTATGGCGGTTCAGAAAAATATATTGGATGCATTTGAATTGAGTTACTAATTTATGTGAGTATATGATAATTATGATCTATACGGTAGGTAATATAATTTATAATACATATACCATTATTGGTAAAAATAATTAAATAATTATATATTTTAAATGCATATATTAGGATGTAATCGTAGGATACGTGAGTATCAATAATGATCTATCAACTTGTAACATTGTAACACGTTTTTACCGTTGGTCGTCATTTGTAATTCATATACACATTTTGATTTCATTTAAAATTTAAATACCGCATTTTTGATATTATATGAAATTATGAACCGAGAATCATCAAGACATCAACTCGATGACATTTCTCTGACTGTCAGTTTTCCGTGAAATATGAATATTTGTTTTTTTATTTAATTTTAATTTCTAAGGATTCATATGAGAACATAATTACATATATAAGTATACAAAATTATACAAATACTTAGAATTTTCGTTTTTAGTTTCACATTGAACGTTTTTTTTTTTCATACATACACATATTATTATAGTAATTAACGTAATATTATATTCTTCGTAACAGACGGAAATGCGTTAAAATAAAAATAATAATAATAGAAAATTAGGACATTCATGCATGATCGGGTAGTTGTAAAAAAGTGTGTTTGGTTTCGGACTTATAGCGATTCGACACGTTGTTAAACGATAAGGCTCGAGAATATTATATTATATACAGGGTGATAAGAATTGCATGGTACAAAAATGACAGTAATTAGTAAATTACATAAGATTTCAATGTTATATCCATTATTTTTGTGACATACAATTTTCTATTCGTCCTGTATAGTGTATATGTATGTATATAATAATATACGTGTTACGTAAACCTCGAAATAGAACATTACATTATACCATAACCGAAGTTCAGAACGAATACGTTCCTTCGACTATGGGTCGACCTTGTTTTAAAATAATACGATTTGTCTTCTTTGAGTCATCGAAGTCTCTCAGTGAAAGCGTTTTCATTTACGGTTGACCATATTATATATTATTATTGTTACATCAATACATCCTAAGTAAAACCTGGTATAGATTATAAGTTATAAACCCACTACGTAGTATCTAACTACTAACTGTTAGTGTATTTAGTACGACGTACCTACTTAAATCGAATGATATTACAATGCAAATTTAAGGTTTAAATGCTTTAGACGAACGGTATTAAAATATTACGTTAACAGGACATTAAAATGACTAAGTGTTTATTATTTTTACGATTTTTACAGATTTTCACGGTTTTTTACATGTAATATAATCGTCATAAATATAAGATGTTTTTAAAAAATATTTTAATTGTTGAAAAACATTAACGTCACATATATTTTTTACTCGAATAATTCATAAAATATAATATATCCTTGATAAAAAAAAAATACTTTTTATTAAGTTTTTATTCAATTTTATTTTTTAAATAGTTTAGGACTTTGATTTATAGATTGATATTATACTCCTATTTTTGATAGTTTATAATATTTTTTTCAAAAACTAACTTTTATTATTATAGTGTTTACTTACATTATTTGCATAAATATAGTATGCCACGAATTTGAACAAATCCAGTTATACGAATAAGTTGATTAAAAATGTATGATGGAGATTACATACTAATATTATTAGTCATTAGTCATCACTATCGTATTTTTGACAATATTTTCTGATATTCTTGAATAATGATCATCCTACCAGTAAAATATTGTTCTTTGAAATATCAATTTCAGTTTATAAATAATTTGTAATTTTGTTTTTAAACAATTATTTCAGTCAAGAGCTATATAAGTATTCTTAATTTATATGGGATAACACTGTCTCCAATGTATCTTAGAGGAGAGGTTAGAAAGGTGATAGTTCCTTAATTGGAATATCGCCTGTCATAATATGAACAGACGTTATTTTAATTATTTTCTTGATCGTGTTTAGGAATTATATTAATAAAATGTGGAACTGAGTACTAAGTTTTATCGTTTAATATTTCAATACCTACTATGTTAATTAACATAAGTTATATTTAACATTACATAAAAAACTATTTACATACAAAAAAAGGGGTAAGCAAATATCTAAAATTTCAAGATTGTAATTTTAGAAATTTTGTTTCTTAATATCTGTTATACTATACAACATTATCGCGTTTAAAATTATTTGAATTTGTACAAATATCATAAACTTGAGCAAATTCTTGTAATAAATGGCTTTATCCAGGATATTAGTATAAAGGAGGTGGTGGGATTTATGAAGATGTAAATTATAGCCATTATATTATACTATTATGGTAAAAAAATATGTATAATATAATAAGTTGAAGAATATTCAGGAGCGTTTGAACTTTGAACCCTTACCCTTGAATACAACTATTAGACAATTAATTAATGCGATGTGTAATAATATAATAAATGGTAATTTTTCAGTAAATTACAATTCTACTCTTTAAATAATTGTCAATATTGTAATCTTTAATTTGTTTTTTTTATTAAAATGTTGATTGCTTATTTAATATAGGTGCACAATATATTCCAGGCCCAATTTTTGTAAAAAAAAAAAAAAAAAGTACTATTTAAAATTATTTATTTATATTGTTTTGTTCAAAATTTTGACATACGTAATATACAAATGTAAATAATATTTGAATAAACGGAATAATCAGAGACGCAATTATACTAAAAATACTGGAGGTGTTAAAGCTTCGAAAAGTAATAATTATTAAACATATTCAATATTGAAAATTATTCAGTTTTTTCAACATATGTATGTAAACAATTTTGAGGTGCTAAGCATCCCCAAGCTTCCACTAGTTGCTTCTATGCAATAATAAATATTATAATGTTTCACAGTAGGTAATTAATTTTTAATAATAAAATCCCCAAAATATCACTTGTGATCGAATTAAGGATTTAAACTCATCAAAATTGTCAGAAAATTTAACATCTGACGCTCCTTATATAGGACTATATTATATCATTATGTATTTATTTCCATAACACGAAACGGCTTTGTATACCAATATTGGCGTTTATTTGTAACGTCACGCTTGCAATTCTTTTTCTTTTTCATTCGATCATTGATCACATCTTATTTATAAATTATAATGCAATATTTATCATTTGTTACACACATAACGATAGATTTTCTTACTCAGTCATTTGGTTTAATCAGTTTTGTTTTATTATTATTATTATTTTTAATAACCTGTGTGAGCTTTTTCTCCATGTCGTGGGCTCACTGTACCGCCTTCTCATTACATTTTAAGTGCCCGGTTTTTCATTTTCATCGTTATTATTTTTTCGTTGCAATAGCATATAATATGATATATTGCATATTGTCTTGCGTTTCTAAGAATTACAATCCAATTATTTTATACGTTATATACGATATTGCAGTTTATTTTTATTCGAATATTTATATTACCTAACGAAAGACATATTTAATGATTTAAAAACCCGTTATGAACGAAATATACTAAATTTACTAAGAACTACTTGAATTAAAAAAAAAATATATTAATTAATTTCAATTTTCAAGAGAATAACAGTATAAATAATAGTATTAGTATAATGTAGGTAATTTGTAATTGCGTTTCATAAACAAGAAAAAATTAATAAAAAATACATATAAAATGGTTTAAAATATTTTTCCCCGTTTTTGATTTCGAAATAGATAGTGTAGATATAGGTAATCAAAAAGCGATTGTCATCTATAATAAACTACAAGACCTTCGAAATTCCGCAAAGAGCGTCGACACGTTTATCCATATCGCTTCCTATAGTTCCGAAGGGGTAAATCGAAAAAATAAGGACTTTTCATCCGCTTTCAAATTTATCTAAACTTAATATTACTTTTGAAGTCAGATAACATATTATCTATACAATACGTTTGCGTTATCTTCTATCCGTGTCCGCGTCACTTGTTTTCTTTTTACATATATCTAGTTATATTATACTTAAATATAACTGTCTATAATTTATTATTCATTTCTTACGATAATGTTTTACATTTTTCATGTAGTCATAACATGTTTGTCATTAGTAAACTATCGCATCATAACGTTCTCCATACAGGTTAAGTTATTTCTAGTTATTGGTTACTGGTTAGTACCTGTATTACCCATATTTATTGTATTACAAAATGTGTTTAATTATTTTGTTTAGCCAGGACTTTAAAACGGCGTTTCTGTGGTTTTTTTTTATTATATTACTGATTTTCGTGTTATTATTTTTTACATATTATTATAATCGTCATAAACATCTACTGAATTTTTATTTTTCTATGTTATTTAATAATAATATTTTGTATTAATAACCGAATGATCAATCATCATTATTTATTGTATTATTGAGGTCTTTTTGTTTCTATTGTTATAGATTTTTTTTCTAATTGGCTTCACTAGACATCGAATTGGTTGGAATATAATATGCACTTAATAATAACGTCTACGTTTTCATGCGTATTATCTATGTCGATCTTAGCGTTTACGAGGAAATGAATTACGAATAAGCATTTTAAACAAAAATAATAATTATGAATTATACTATATAGTATATATAATAGGTACTGCACGAGGTCAAATCCTTGGGAGTTATATTTTGTCTGAATGAAACTAGTCAAAGTACCTACCTAACACTGTAATTTTATACTCACGTATCTGCTGTTTAACGATAATTAGTTTACTTTTTATTTGTTTTATACTTCCTAAATAAAATTTAAAATGTTAATCATATATAATAATAACAGTGTTATAAAAACGGGATTGCGGAAATTTGTATTATTTAAATTTTACCTCGAATTTTTTTATTTATTGTTAAGTAACTTGATCTTAATCATCGTTTGCATAATAATGTTATTATTGTTTGTATAATATTTTTTTTTATAAATAGATTGTTATATATAAGTTTTTTTTTAGTAAAAATACAAGTTAGTATTAATTTATACATTGAAAATTCAATAAGTTGATTGATCGTTATTTTTGTCGCGTTATTAAGCAATTATTTATATTTAATATTATTTTATTAAAAAGTTTCATTTTAGAGTCAGTATGAATATTTATACCTGTACAAATTATAGTGTATTTAAAATTTAAAATGTACCTAAGAAATATGAAACTTTCGAAATGAAAACGAAAACCCAATAAAATATTACTTACCAGTAACCACCATTTATTAATTAAATAATAATATGACGTTATTAGTTTGGTAAAGTATAATTAAGGTTTAGAAAATAAATTTAAAATATACAAATATATTATGTAAAGTATATAAATAACGCATATTGCATTAAACAATTGTTGAATTGTCGTAATTCATACTTAATTTTATTTCAGTGTATTTAACTCGTTTATAATTTTTAAGTTTAAAATAAATTTTGTATAGTTCTTATTTTATAAATGTCACATTTAAACAATACTTGTGATTTCGATTTTTCAGCGTTTACATAATATAACTTTGTCGTAGACTCATAACTTTTTGCTTTGAATATCAGAATATCCACATTATTTTAATTGGGTCATGTTTATGTCACGACGTTTTAATCTTATTTAACGAATTTACACGAAGAAAACGTCATTTAAAACAGCCTTTGAGGCTTATGCACTTAAAATTGACGCAGTGCTTTATGGTTTGAGTTCATGCGTGTGAGATAACCAATTTCACTGAAAGTTGATATTTAACATAATACGCGTGTGGGAAAGCAATGGCGACGAATTTGAAATTCAGAAGCATATATTTATTATTATTATTATTATCATCATCTAAGTATAATATTATATTCTTCTGTTACCCGTATTTATACATTGATATGCGATATCTCTCTCTCTCTCTCTATATATATATATATATATATATATATATATTAATATCTATATCTTGTTTATCACGTTTTAATGCACATGTTCCATTGTTCGTTTTTGTTTATACAATTTAAAACGAAATAAAACAAAAAAAATTAACTATTGTGACATAATAATGTACCTATATATTTTACTAACCCGTTCGATAATTATTACTATAATAATGATGGTGCTATTAAAATACGTTTAAAGAGTAATAATTAAGTTGTCAAGATGATTTGGGAGACGTGTTAATGAGTTGTAAATACGTGTAGTTTAACATTGATTATATTGCAGTGGCTTTATATATGGTAATAATTATACAAGGCGAAAGAAAAGACAATACGTATGATTTGGACTTGAAAGTAACGAAAAAAAATTATATATATATATATATATCTTTTAAATATCAGCAAGACAACAACTATCATAGTTAATTAAACACGTGTTGCGTCTCGGAAAATATTATGATATTCACGAAGGAAGACGACTTCGGATGAGGTTTCTGGTTAAATGTACACGTCAGACTCCGTTGATGATTTCACTGCCCTGCATGCTTTCTGCACGTTTTATTATTTTCCTCTCTGTCCGTCAGATCCGGTATCGTTCGCAGTGGGATATTCAATTTCCTCTACTCTGCAATCGTTGTTGATTATCAACATCATCGTATCAAACAAACAACATAAATTCGTCGATGTGTGTACCCATAATATAGCGTGTTCTACATATCCATTCCGCAGGTGGATGTCACGGTCTGACAGACAGATCTAATGGACACACTCACACACACAAACACTCCATATTATAGGCTCCTCCCTCATATTGCTAGGCGTGACGTCACTTCCGATAAACGTAGATCCGGCTTTTCGCGAATCAGCCGTTTCTGGATCCCCACGGCTTTGTTTTACATAATAATAACAATATTGTTTTAATATGTGTTACCGATTACCGTCATTCGATTGTATTACGGTCCGGTTCCGGAAATCCTCGGTCATCAGATCATAAAATATAAATCGACTCAAAAACCTATCTCTATGTAGAGTGGTTTTTCAGTCAATTTATATTATTGATTATTTATTATTTTATTAGGTAATACATTGTATAGTATATTTATAATAAACGGCCAATTATGGTAATTAAAACGTGATGGATTTAGAATTGGAAATAAAAATACTATTGAAATCTTTAAAAAAAAAATGTAAAATTTCGACCGATGTAATAAGTATCTTAAAGTCGACTGTAACTATAAATACGGGTGGTAGTTGTTTAGAATTAATGGAAACGGATACGATATTAGTAAACATTTTAATTTTCCACTAGTATTTTTCGTGTTTTTTTTTCGTATTAAAAAAATCCGTCAAGAATCTCAAATACACAACATAATATATTATATCAAACATGACGATTTCAAAACATAAATCTGCTGGGGTTTTGTTAATAGTCATATCGATCTAGTTATAATAGTATCTTGGAGAAACTTCGTGCCATAATATTATTAAATTAATTTTGTTTGCACTTTTAATTCACGCTGTGAAACAAATTACTTTTCGATACAGAAAATTCTATTTTTTCGAATTTTAACAACGCTGTATAAATTTGAGATGCTTTCAAAATATTTACTTCTACCAACCTATTATTGGTAGATCACACGATAGGTACTAGGTACCTACAGATGTTATGTGATTACTTTATATCTTGTGAAATCATCAATAATTTTATGGTTAATATAATATAATATACTACCTATTAGTATAAATTAAAATGCAATTAAGAAACTGCTATTATATGTTATTTCATCCGTACATAGTTATCAGTAACCTATCACTTGTATCAGACACACGATCTTAATTAAGAGTTTTATATTTTTTTTCTTATTAAAAAAGTTTTAAATATGGTTACGTTATAAATTTATAATTAACTCGCACGTATGACGCATATAACTTGTGTAGCAACTACAATGTTAATATATAATTTGTCAATACTCGTATAGGTAGTTTTAGAGTTGAAATGTCGGATGAAAATTGTAGACATTCATTAAGTATTATATGACATATATAATATATGATATGAATATACCGTTATGCCTTATGCAGAGTACAGACATAATTATAATAATCGTAAATATTTTTTTTATTTTTAATACTACTAATACTATATATATTTACAAAAATTTCAGTTTCAACCAAAATTTTGGTTAAATCTTAAATGATTACAATTTTTAATTTAATATCTAGTCTGAGAATAATAATTAAGTTTACGTTAATTTAAAAAAAAAAAAAAATCTTTTTAACACTATATAGATTATTAATTATTATGAACAGATATATTAAATTTGTATACGTTGCTTAGAGGAGGCAAAATTCGTTCGTAATTCTTTCGTGATTTCGAGTTGTGAATTTTAAAATAATGTACCCTTGGTGTATGACAGTATAAAAACGAAAAATGAAAAACTCACCAGGAAACCGCTATATGCGAATAATGGATTGTTAAACGTATACACAATATAAAACAACCAATCACTTTTGTACCTTATTATGAATCGTGGTGAAAAGTGATTTTTCTGAGCGCATCGACGGAAACAGAACTCAACTGCGGCGACGACGTACTTATATGATAATTATTGTTATTTTTGGTATAAAATATTATTTATTATCAACACGCGGAGACTCGACCGTACGCGAACGCGGCACCGATGTGTTTATGTCGTATAACGCAGCGCCAGGTGAAGTATACAACGCGTTCGGTTACCGCCGCCGCATACACTCGTTTGTATGTATAATATAATATACAGTTGTCCACCGGAACGTCATCGTCGGTGCCGGTCCGCTCCAAGGTCCTCGCATCGTCGCGGCATGGAGAAGAAAAACCGCACGCAACTAAAACTTTCGATATAGAATTATTTTGTATTATTATTTATTACGTACCCGTAATATTAACCAGAATTGTGGGATGAGGTATCGTGCGTTCTCATAGTTTTGTTATTTTGAATTTATTCCATACAAGTGTTTTTCATATTTTCCAAAATCGTACTCTGCAATATTATTAGTCGAATATTTATAATAACCGATACTTTTATAGGAATACGCTGTTAGCGCGGATCACAGAAATGCCGAACGCGGTTAAGGAATTGCCTTTTTTATTCTCTTATTTATTCCCATGTATCGTTTGCGACCAGATTGAAAATAATTTCGTTTAAATGTTCATAAAATCGTGGTAGTTTATTGTGGTCAATGACTGGCATTCGTGGAATCGGCAAAATACTAAAGTACCTATATTATACATAGTTCGTAAAATTCACCATAATATTATATTTAAGTTGCGTATAAATAAAAATGTAGTAAAATCGTTTTAAGTGTGTTTTTTTTTATAATTTTCTTTGGCAAAACTTTTTACTTCGTCCTGACACTAATAAAATTTGAGCCCAATTGATATCACACAAATGTGTACTCGTGTTTTTTTTCTTATGCGCTTTAATACACAATGTTTGTTTACCGTTTTTAGAGTTTTAACAGCTTCTTTTTTCAATAACGAAAAACTCGCCTCGATGCCATATTGTATCGCCATCAGGGCGTCAGTAAAACAAACACCACCCCCATCGATCGACCGACCGAACATTTAAGTACACTACGCGCGTTGTTCGTTCCACTCGGATGATCGCACGCGCCAGCTGTATACGGGTGGTACCGGTTGTGCGCGTTTATACTTATAACGGCTGTCAAGCTAGTCTGCCGCAATAACAATAACAAAAACGAAAACTGCAAACAATTTCTTTTTACGAGATCTATTTGGAAAAAGAAAAATAAAAGTACTGTTTTGCGGTAAAAAAACCGGCAATATAATAATAACATTATCTTTGTATATGTTTGTAGTTCTTTATATAGAAGTTTCGATTTTTTTCGTTTCTTTTGTACAAACATTTACGAACATTTTACGGATTCAGAAAAAAAATGTTTTCGAATTTTTGACAGGTAGTAACCAGTAGCTATACCTACTAGTATTAATCGTTAAATTATAGATTTTTTTTGGTCGTGGTTGCACCGTTGTAGGTGAGTTTTAATTTTCGCGCATAATCCATAATAATAATATTATATATTGTCAATAAATAAATAAATCGGAAATTATGTAAAATCTGACTTTGACTGCTATTCGATTATAAAATTATCATAATAAAATGAAAAGTTATATTCTGATTAAAACATAAACCTCCAATTCTATGGTTAGAAAATATATGCTGTGGGGTTAATGATACCGGACAGACTTTTAATTCGGGGATTATCAGATATTTGTAAATATCATTTGTTTAGCTAATTTTTTGTTTAACTTTCAGGAATACTTTATCTAAATTATTGTGATGTATTGAAAAATAACTTTTTGATACGTTAATAATTTATTATTTTAAAACTATTTTTGTCCCTATGTTATTTTTTTCTATACCTTTTTTTATCGTTCGAACAAAATACAACGAACAAATATTGATTCTACATTTTTTTTTTATATATTTTATATAGTCAAAAGAGTTTTATAATAATTATCGGTCGTTTTTAATACCAAATTGGTAAATTATAAACAATTTTCATTCTTTTCCAGAAAATATAATTCTAACAACTATTATAATATATTACCGTATAACATGTGATAGAAGATCTTAAAAATTATTTTCTCTTTGTATGAATATAATAAATTAAAATATGTAGCGAACAAATGCAAATAATATTTTATACATCCTTTTATACAAATAAAATGTAGAGTATAATATTATTTCGAGTAAAATTGTTTAATTTCAATATGAAAAAAAAACCTTATTAATGTGTGTATTGTATTAACAATAGTTTCGCGGTCCACATGAAATTTGATGTATGATAAATTATTATTGCAATAATATAATGTGTATTGTACTTCGTATTTGAATATTTTTTTTAAAAATAAATATAATAGTTATTACACAGTATAGGTTACTCTTTAGCTTGTATAAAATAAATATTATTTCGTAAACATATCTTTATATTGTATATTATTCATTTGAATTTTTGATGTTCGGTCGTTAACAATGCCATACAATACTTATTATAATCGGAAACATCGTCATTTGAATATAAAATTGAAATTAATTTCGTATTTTGCGGCTGTCGAGTTTCAAAAGTCTCGTTTACTATATTGCATGCGCGCACACAGTCTGAATACCATTTCAATTGATATACGATAATGCAATAATTATTGCATTCAACATTTCAATTGCATAATGCATTTTTGTCATTCGTTTTTCACCCCGTCACGTTGCGTAGACTAAATGATTTGCGTTCATTGTTGTTCATTAATGTAACGGTAAATAATAAAAAAATCAGAGTGCACACGTGCAATAATGAATAATAATGTTCAATATTATTATTTCATAAATATTATTAATTTTATTAATATTAATAAATATGATTAAAACTCCCGTCACAAAAAGCTTGGATGGAAAAAATAAATTTTAAAATAAATTATGTTTCGTGATATTATTTATTATACTGTATTATGTTGATAATCGGGACTCGAGACTTCTATCATTTGCATATTTATTTATAGCATGTTAAATAATAGCAGAGTAAACTACAAAGCCGTTTCATACTAAAATGAATGTAGCTTTAAAAGTTTTTAGCGTATATGTTTGCATTTTTTTGCTATTTTTTGTATATAAATATAATTAGTTAATCTGAAAAAAATTAAGTAGTTTTGTGGTTTGAGCGACAAGTGCTGCTTAAAATTCATATTTAATAAAAGTAAAATGTAAAAACTTATAAAGCCGCATTTAAATTAAGACTGTGTCTAAAAACTATTTCGTTCGTTTGTTCGCTTTTATAATGTAATTGCGACTTTACACGCGTAATATATCGATAACACAAATTTATCGACTACCTATTGTTTTACTACCTACCTTTTATTGTCTACCTATAGCTAAAAATATCTATTAATATGAGAAAAATACTGGTCTATCACTTTTGAAATAAATGTCTTGCATTTTATTGGGTATAAGAGACATTGAAAAATTTTATGGTTTTCCAGATAATATTTCTAGTAGTGATGTTCATAATTTAAGTTCGCTAATATCACATCGGACGATATAAAACGTTCATCTCAACATACAAAACATTTCTGATCAATAATAGGAGATCGATTAAATTTGAAAATGTTCATAAACACATAATACAGTGCAATTTTCAAGGTTAGGTGTATAGTACATATTATATTTATTATATTTTTAATTAATTAATTTTTTTATTGAGCGTATTATAGTGCATATTTTACCATATTTTAAAGCATATTATAGCGCATATTTCATGGTTTTATAGTGCTAAAAATCTCGACCTGTTGATAATTAATAACTATTATATTTTTGTCAATTCGAATGCATGATATTTTCTTATAGTTAATCACTCAAAGTCAGAAACTATCTTCAATTATTATAACTACGTTAATTTAAGTGTTTTTTTTTATATTTTAATAAATTGTCATTTTCATCAAAATTTCTTAGCATAAACGCTTGCGCCATATGTGTCTCGCTTCGATTACCCTTTCTCCTTTATAATTTAAAAAATAATGTCGGGCCGAGCGTGAAATGTCTTAAAGACATCGTGAAACATATAACAATATTTGAGTGAAATCATCACAATATAGATAAGAAAGATCTGGAATTCTGGATAAAATATCTTCTATATATTATACCAAGTGCGGTAGTATGGTTAGTATACGGTAGTATACCTTATATAGTCGTGGTGGATTTTTGGATATTTGTTATCAGTTTATTAATTAGCAATTACCACACTAACCACTTACTACTGGTATGACGGTAAGCTATTTTTTGGCATACTTTAACATAATAACAACGCGTCAACGCACACAAATAACAACATAAAGTAATTGACGAGGAATGACGACCAAGATGGTTAGGCCATCTTACACGTGATACATTGAATACAATAAAATGCATACAATGCGGGAAATACTTATGATTTGCAGATTTTATTATGAAGGAAAATATTTTATAACCCGAGTTCTATATTTATATAATATTATATACCACAAAGTATTAAATTATTTCATCATCGTTAAACTAAGATAATAAAGAAATGGATAGGCCATCTATATAATTAGTACAATGTTAGGTAGTATTCCAAAAGGGGCGGAAAACTGAGGCGATTTATCATAACATTTTATTGATTGATTATCATTATCTAAAGAAAACTCAAGGATAATATATATATCTAAGGGAAAACCAGGGGCGCCATTTCAGTATTTTTATAGGGGAGTGAAAATTGAAGCTGGTCAAGTTTTACGCCGATCGGGCCAATTTTGTTTGATACTAAAATTATGTTAGTAACTGACAACTTCATTTTCGATGCATTTTTTAGGAATGTAAAATGTTTTTTAATTATACCTAATTTTATTAAACATACATATATCATTATTCACTGTTAAGAAAACCACAACGACACAAAATACAAACGACAAAATGGTATAGATATACAAATTTACAATAAGTCCGTTGACAATGTTATTGTAGATTATGATAATGGCGTATGGCATTTGAATATTATGTATCGGCGCGATAAAATACGTAAAAAGAATAGGGGAGCCGTGGCTCAACCTGCTCCCCCTCAAATGGCGCCCCTGGGGAAAACTATTATTGATAGATTATGGAAGAAAAAATAAACATAAAAGAAAAATAAAGGATAGGAACATAAAGGAAAAATTCTTTGATAATTCGCCTCAGTTGTCCGCCCCTTTTGGAACACCATCAGAATTTAGATGGCCTATCCATTTTTTATATCTATGCGTTAAACTCGTATAAAAAGTATATATTACATTTACATTCTCTTAGATAAAACCGTAGATTTTTCTTTATTTATTTATGACCCATACACAGACATATAAAATATACTAGATTACTATCATATAATACTGCTCAACTATGACGCTGTATTAGCCGCCATTTTAGTTGTAGATCATGGACTAATGATGTTTTATCTATCTATATTATTTGTGATAATGGTAAAAATTAGATACTCGTTGTAGACGTTAGTTAAAAATAAAAACGAATTATTAATTAATAATATAATAAAAAAATTAATATAATCTTATATTAAATATGATACGATATTCGGTGTACCTTGGGTTATGATTTGATAATAATCTTAATGGTTCTTATATAACAATTTAACATATAAGCACAGATCTTACTACTAATATGGCGGTTTTCAATTTCATGTCTTATCACTAATTAGCAATCTTGTTTATTTTATATGTTCATACTCCATAGTACTTATCTATTAATTTCTATAGGGCTGATATTAAGTAGGTTTAACTTTGATCGTCAGTCGTAGGTTAGGAATATGTTTGGAAACTGTATAAAATAACATTTTCGTATTCTATCTGCAGATGACAGTCTGTTGTTTTCAAACCGACAAATCGTTAGCGACCGTCGTCACGGTCGAAATAAAATACCTTTATTTGCATAATTGTTATACTATGTTTGTATAAAAGCACATACTACTATAATTGTATATTCATAAGGTCATTCGCATTTAACTCGGTTATCCGCGCGCGTTATTATTCTATTATTTAATTCATTTAAATATTTGTTGTTTATAAATTGAATACCTTATAGTTATAGACGAGCCGGTAGTATGGCACCAAATTGCAAATAATAAAGTATTATGATACGGTCCTCATAACGTTCGTAACTAACGTAAATAATGTTCGTTGGGAATGTATCACGCACGAGGCGGGTTTTACGCGTAAACATATGAAACAAGCTTTAATTATCATGCGATTGTTCTTAAATATAGTTCATTATTTATGGAAGAGCGAAAAAACAAATAAGTATGGGTTTCGCCATGAATTAAAAAAAAAAAAAATATTCGGATAAAAAGGTGAATTTGATCTCCAAAACCATATAATTATTAATAATTTATAGAAATGTAGAGTGACATATAATATTGTATATTGTATAATATTATAATATAATATTGTATGTAAAACGATTGAAATAAAAACAAAACATGAAAATATCTAATACATATTATTATACTTATATTTGTAAAGTCTTTGTGTTTTATTATTATTACTATAAAAATATGACGAACGCTATACATTCAATTTTTTCATATTCGACAAAAAGGTGTATTTCGATAACGACGAAAAAATATATTTTTCCATAAGGTCGTTCACATTATTTTGTCCGATATACCCTCGCATTAAATTTCGAATTGTTTATACAACGTTGTCAAACACGAGTGTATTTTTTTTAATTTTTAAATATCGTAATATATACGCACCTGTATATTTTGTGTGGGGCAACCTTTTTCCTTGTTTTTAAAAATCATTGATTTTTGTAGTTATTTAGTCCAAAGACGGTTAAATTCATAGCTGAAATATCTCTATTCTTTGGGTTACATATTTTTTTTATATAAATAATTTTGTTTTTGCACATGTTAAAATCGCAATACATAAGACATAACAGCAGCAATAAAATATTTATTTGTAATATTTTTTAATAAAACGAATTTAAATTGTAACATAATATATTTCCGTACATAAATATTTTAAAGGAACTATAGTCTTAATAACGTAATAAATTATAGGTATACGAAATATGAGTACATTAATAAATATGTCACTATACAGTAAAACACAAGATATAAAAAAGTGAAAATGTTGATTTTAAACGTTCGTCCTTTGTCCCTTCGGTCCTCGAAGAAATTAGTGGTTTATTATAATTAAGATATGAATGCAATGATATTATATTAGAAAATACGATTCTGAATCTCAATATATTACACTATACTATACTAATAATTAATTCCAAAATTTTACCGTGTGTGTAAATTACCAATATAAATATCCAAATAAATTTCAAGTTCCTAAGATCAAATTTTGAAAAAGTTAAACCGTGAAACCCAAAATTACAGTTAATATTAAACATTTTTGAAAAAAATTCCAGAGCTTAATGAAAACCGTAATTTTCCGATTTTTTTGCCATTTTTTGGTAGTTTTTCATCTCCTAAGGAAAAACTTTTGAGAAATTTGAAAAATGAGTTAATTAAAATACTAACTAGATGCAATTTGCTATCGAAACGTACCGTATTCGTGGTAATCGGACTATTATTCCTACCCGAAAAAATGTTTTCATACATAAAAAAAAACATCATTGTAAAATCAATATACATTCTTCGCTTCGCTCAGAATTTAAAATAAAACTGTGGACACTATAGTACTTATAAAAAAACATTTATTTAAAACTAATACCATAAAAACTTAAAATAATAATAATAATAACCTAACCCATATTGATATTTTTATATTTTAAGCCTACGGCGCCTCTAAAAAAATGAGGAGTTTAGGGAATATGCCTGTAATAGCCCTCATCAAATCCCACCTGAATAATTATACAGTATAAGGGTTTAAGATATTAAGAAAAACACAAGCAAATTTAATATAATTTACTATTATTGATATCTTTCAATGGGATTCAGCGATTGTATAACTAAACAATTGTGTACATATTGGTATATTAGATCATATATTTTAATACTATTCTTAAACACTTGTTGGTTATTTAATCTAACAATAATGACTAAATTTTCATTATCTATTTTTTAAATTTCAGTTTACACTGTTCACAAAGATTATTCAAATTAAACATATTTTGCATTTTAAAAGGTACCCATATTATTTTAAATAAATAAGCAAATGTTTATGTTATATTTGCATTTTCATCAAAATATGCAATGACGATGTAAACTAATTGATAACGAATAACTACATTAATACAATATTATTATTATTATTACCATCATTACAAAAACGTAATATGTAATAAATGTATTAGTTTATTACTTTTATAATTACATAGTGTACCTACGTTAAAGTTGCATGCTTTCACAACTAACGTGGCGTAAATTGTGTGCAAGGACAAAAATAATTCATGTGTGTTTATATTGCGATTTATGTATATTTTTGAACAAAACTTACACGGTTGTTTGTTTTTATCGTTAAAGACATGAAAAAAAAAATATTATTTTACATGTATAAAAACAATATGAAACGTGCTTGGACCAAAATTAGCTTACCGTTACATACCCGTGCGTTTATATTGTCTATTATACATTATATGCCTAGATTTATATCCCGAGAAACCGGGTCCTGGGTATATCATATAATATATACTTGGTTATGAGTTATAACCTAATGTCATAAACATCCTAGTTCAGCTCCCTGTATGACCACAATATGGTCACAGTCAGTCATTATACAATCAGCAGGGCTGCAGGGATTTTCGTTACGATTACACCCTCAAAGTAACAGCAGGAGGAATGGTGGTAGATAATATAAGTCCAACTTAAATAAGATAATATCTAAATAAGTATATAATGACTCTCAAGTACGTATACCGTAATAATATTATATCTTCTTGAGCTTCATAAAGTTTATTAGCGTGTTACCTACACATAATGGATTATATAATATTGTTCACAATAAACATTAAAACAATAAAATTCAATTTATATATTCCTAGTTTAACTAGTTTAAGCAACCGAAAACTAATTTATACAGGGTGATCAGAATATTATGTTATCAAAATTAAAAACAATGGAGATAACATTGAAAACATATGTAATTTTAACCACATTTTAGATTCTGACCTAAGAAAAGTATTAGTTTTTCAATAATTTGTGCTTTTATTATGTATGAAGACATTTTTCTGGACAAAAATAATAGTCCGATTACCATAAGTAGGGTATACTTAAGGGAGAGAATTTTATTTAGTTTATATTTTATTTAGCTTATTTTCCGAATTTCTCAAAATGTTTTCTTTGGTATGATAAATATTACCAAAAAATGGTTGAAAAAAGGAAAATTAACGGAATCTACATTTTTGATAAACTTGAATTTCAATATTTTTTAATTAATTTTTCATTCAAATCTTAATTTTAATATAAACAATAATATTTCATCACTAACATCTCCGAAGACCGAAGGGTCTTGAAATTCTGATCACTCGTGTCTTGTTAAAAATACTTTTCAAAAGTATGTTTATTGCAGATACATTTTTAAAACATATTTTAAATACCTTTATTAAAATCTTTAGTACTTTACAAGATTACTCTTTACATATTTAGAGATAGAAATTAAAAATAATTAGTATTTATAGTTATTATTTTATTTAATTATTACTATAATTATTATTATATTGATAGCAGTGGGAATGGTTTGATTGTGTGTATACACAGTTACTAACACACCCTAACTTCAAATTTTTTTTTATACCTACATATTTACTTTCTATATTTCATTTTAACTTTCCAGAATATATTAGTAGCTATTAATTTAAAAATAATTTGCGTGCACAGAATCCGGAGTGAGAATAACTCTATCGATTTATGGACACTTACTCGAAGCGATCGTGATTTTCGTGACCCTGTTTCTTGGTACAGTCTTTGCGCCGGTGTCGCTTGTTCGATCCTTTTTCCTTTTCCTTCACCACAAACACACCGCCAGTCGAGTACGTGCCACCCATTTCTGAAAAACAAACAAACGAAACATTAATAATTATTATTAGTACTGGGATATTGGTAAATATTCATTTTTCCGTAATTTTAAAAAATATATATCCGTAAGAGGTTAACACAATATTTTGAACGATACTGATTATTTTTGTTTTATTTGATATTTTTAAAACTTTTTCACAAAATCATAATAATATTAATTACATTTTTAAAATAAAATAAAATCAAAACTGCAGTATACGCATAAACCATCAACTTTTTATTTACTTATTTATCCAATAATAGAGAATTTTTAAGACTATTAAGTCGTTTTAGATTCTGAGCGAAGCGAGGAATGTATTGGTTTTACAGGGATGTTTTTTTTATGTATGAAGAGTCTTTTTTGGGTAGAAATAATGGCCCGATTACCACGAATAAGGTATGCTTTCAGTAAAAAATTGCATCAAGTTGGTACTTTATTTAGCTCATTTTTCGAATTTCTCCAAAATTTTTCCTTGGGAGGAGAAAAACTATCAAAAAATGGCGGATAATCGGAAAAATTACGGTTTCTGTTAATTTATATATTTTTATTTCGTGATAACTAATGGAATTTTGATCGTAGGGGCTTTAACATTTTTTGAGTATTAACATTGGTAGCTTACATGCATGGTTAAATTTTTGAACGAATTGGTTTATTTTCCGACTTAAAGCTTTGAAATGTATTCCAATAATGTTAAATATTTTCTGTAATTTTGGGTTTAACGGTTTAATCCTTGAATTTTGATCGTAAGAACTTTAAATTTATTTTAAATACTTACATTAATAATTTACACACGCGGTAAAATTTTGAAATGGATTAACAATATAGTATATTGTTATATACTGAGTTTCGCTCAGAATCGTATTTTCCAAAGCAATATCATTGCATTCAAATTTTAAGTATAATAAACAACAAATTTCTCCGAGGACCGAAGGGACGAAAGAGGAACATCCACAATCGACCTTCCCACTTTTTTAATTATTTCTGTTATTTAGATTTTGAGACGTTCAAATTTAATTAATCCAATGCTATTTTGTGTCCATATATATATTTACACCTATTATACCTACAATATAATTAATTTCATCCGACAATTTTCAAATAAATAAAATAAACTTTAATTAAATACATTTTATTTGGTTGTGTATTAAATTGCTAAATTACAGATTATGGAATCTTATCCGACTTTCCGTGGAATTGGTTAAAAAATCGAGATAAACATATTAAAAATATATTTTCTTTAAAATTTATCTTAATTTAATTTTCGAACATTCAACCAGATTTCCACTTATGCACGCAACGAGGCCCGCGCAGAACGAATAAGTTAATTACGAAAAAAATACTTTTTCTTGATGTTCAGTTATTTTATACTTAAATGAAAAAACAAAAAACTGTTCCGAAAAGGATTAACCAATATTATTTAATAAAATAACATATTATTTATTGATCTTAATTCATTAAAACAAACCAATTATGGATAGTTCTTTTTAAAATTTATATATTTTCTACTCGTACACGACTTATTAATATAATTAAATAAATAATGTATGTCCTGCAAAAAAAGAAGAAAATGTAATATTAAAAAACTCTAAACTTCAAAGTTCAATAATAAAGCTATATAATTTCACAACGGTTTTCTATTTTTATTTATAAAAAAAACTTTAAAACATAAACACATTAATCTACTTAAGAATCTAAACATCTCATATTGGATCTATCGATGCTTGGTGGCTTGACTAACCTAACTTGCATCAATAAAATGTTCAAGTTAAAAACTATACAATATAATATAATATGATGGAACCGATCGTCATCGTATATGAAAACTGACAATTATAAATATTACCGTAGAAACAATTGATTATTATAAAAATCGGTAATTGGATTAAATTCGAGACGAGATGAGGAACTAAAAATATTTTAAGTTATAAGTTACCTATCTAATTGATGATTGTAAATTGTAAATAACTGTTTTTTTCCATTCATTTTTCGGTTTGTCAATTTAGACAATAAGTACATAATATTATGTACGATATAATATATACTGTGTAATATATTTTTGCCAAGTTTTTAAATGAACAGTATTAAAGTTTTGGTGGCTTTAATGCCTTATATACGTAATAGGTAGTCTCGTTTTATTACAACAGCACGAATACAAGTTTAAAATTCACGTCCCGTAGTAAAAATAAAGTCGGATAGGTAATTCTTAGCGGTTTTATGTTTTATATTGTATAATATTTATTATAATTATTCTTATAACAAAGTAACCCCGTTGTTTATTATTACAGTATTAACTATTATCGGCACGCAGTTCGCTTGTAATAGGTAGCTAATATTTTATCTCATTAAAATACATTTCATATTATTTATTCGAACCCAGTGATCAGCTGAACAATGATCAGAATTTCATGTTACACAATTATTATAAGAGTTTAAATTGAAAACTTAAGTTATGGCTATCGTTTTTGTGCTTATGTACCTCTACAAAATGGTCAGGATACAAATTTGTTAGCCTAAATAGATTCTCAAATTCATCAAATTATTGATATTATTTTTAAATAAAATTTTTATAATTATTACTTTAATCTATATTTACACAAGTTCATTCACAATACGTTGATATTATAATAAGGTAAATAAATAATTTTTAAATAATAAATTATTATTTTACGTTGGACTACGTGATTCCATACACTGCCTACTTTCGTTTTCCGTATTTGCACACATTAATGGCATAAAATGAATAGCTATGACGTCATATAACTTATCATAAAGTTGATATTTTCTTTTGTTATCAAAAATATTGTATTTATAACAACTTCGTGATAGAGAAAGAAATAATTTGCCTTTCTCTCTTCTCCGGAAAAAGACCGTGATCTCAGACAAAAACAATGTGGATTTTTCTCGTCGTCTATTCATTATTATCTTTTATGTATACATAACATACTTAGGAGCCTAATAAAACTTTACGTACCGAAACTGCAGTTCATACATGACATTCCCTCAGGGCTAATAAATTTGTTACTACCGAAATGAATCGTGCGTTTGAAATTCACCATTATAATCCCCCTCGGAGCGAACGGGATCTGAATAAATGCAAGAGATGTCTGCGCAGAATATCTAATAGCAGTATTTATTTATTTCATCTCTGATTTTAGTGACAGCTGTGCGCGTGAATTTACATTTACCGCAGTTGTGTTTCATACATCGGTGACACACTATATGTAGTACATTACGTGATACTCGTGAATTTCCTGTCAATTCAATATTTCACAACGTTTTCAAACAAATTAATAAAAAAGTGGAAAGGTTGATTGTGAACATTCCTCTTTCGTCCCTTCAGTCTTCGAAGAAATTAGTAGTTTATTATAATTATTAAGATTTGAAAGCAATAATATTGCATTAAAAAATACGATTTTGAGAGAATCTCAATATATTACTATATATTATACAAATAATCCATTCTAAAATTTACCACCAGTGTATGTAAATATGTAAAATAAATTTCAAGGAGTTATCATTTCATGATAAAAATTGTCAGTCACGATTTTCAAAATATTTTGTTAAAAGATTAAGTAATATATGATTAGACTTTCATAAAATATTCAAACCGATAAACCGAAAATTGCAGGTAATATTAAATATTTTTGGAAATAATTCAAATCTCTATATTTAGCCAAAAAACAAACCCATCCTTTTCAAAATTTTACTAAACATAAATATTACCTATATTAATACTCAAAAAAATTTTCAAGTTCCTGCGATCAAAACTCAATTAATAATATAAAAAAAAAAAAAATTAAAATAATGGAAACCGTAATTTTACCAATTTTCCGCTTCCAAGGAAAAATTTCTAATAAATTCAAAAAATGAGCTAAATAAAGTACCAGATGAAATTCGGTACGGAAAAGGTACCCTATTTGTGGAAATCGGACTATTATTTCTACCCGAAAAAATGTTTTCATATATGAGAAAAAAAAATAATAATAAAAAGCATATAAAAAAAAATTGTCAGTCACGATTTTCAAAATATTTTATAAAAGGATTAAGTAGTATATTATTAGACTTCTGTAAAATTTTCAAATCGATAAACCCAAAAATGTAGGTAATATTAATTTTTTTTGCCGAAAATCTCAACTAATCTGTTTCAAAATTTTACCATACTTGTATATTTCCAATGTTAGTACTCCAAAAAATTTTCAAGTCTTTCTATCAAAACTTAATTAGTTATCACGAAATATAAATAAAAAATAACGAAAATCGTAATTTTGCCAATTTTTTGGTAGTTTTTCTTTTCCTAGGGAAAAACTTTTGAAAAATTCGAAAAATGAGCTTAATAAAGTACCTAGAGGATACGATTTGCTACCGAAAGCATATCCCACTTGTGATAATCGGACAATTATTTCTATCCGAAAAAATGTTTTCATACATAAAAAAAAACATCTTTGTAGGAACAATACATTCCTCGCTCCGCTCAGAATCTAAAACTAATACGCCTTAAAAGTTTAACTCTATACATTTTTTTTTTAATTTATGATAACGATTTGTGAAAAATCGTTGTTTAAGTTGGAGCTTAAAATAATTTTTTAAAACATTTTAACATTGACTTGGCGTAATTCGATCTAAATGTATAATATAATATAATAATAAAACATATTAATATATTAAGTCGTTCGTTTTTACTAGATATTATTATTTATTTATGGAAATATCTATTCGTGTGAATAATAATTGCATATCACGCCTTTCTTTTTTAATTTGTACGGTTGCTATTTTATTCTCGTTTGTGTCACTAATTTTTTGGTCATGTAAGTAAATATGTCTTCCTATGTGAATTTTACTTCCGAAGCCATTAAAATTAATTTAGAGTATGCACGCGTCACTTTCTACTAAACCGCGACAATGATTTTGTTTTTTCTGCAAGAATTCTTCCAAAATTAAATGGTTATAATAATATAATTATACATATCACTCATATACAGCGTGTATATCTCATCTAAATTATATACTCGTATTTACAACCAATCTTGTAAATTGTATTTTTTTAAAGTATTTTAAATACAGACACATTCTAAAAACAAATTTTAAAATACTTATTTATAGTACGTAGATACTTTTAGTGAAATACTTTTCAAAATTATGTAGGTATATCTAATAACATGTTATAATATAATATTTTATATAAGTAGTGTTAGTTTCTCCATACGTATAATAAGTGTTATAATTATTATATACACAATTTATTACTATAGGCTGTAAGGAGTTTTGTGAAAGAAATGAACTATGAATTTAACGTTTATAGAATTCTAATTACACGTCGTAGTAATTGGTAAATACCACCATTTCTTCAAATTTTAGGATCATAGTACCAAACTGCGTAATTTTAGTAGCAGCGCACGCACAATCGATAAGTCGGCCACGACCTTACACGGTTCGTCCGGCATATTAATTACTGTTGACGGGATAAAAAAACACATTTCTACATTTTTTTTCTACAAACTTTTATTATTTTTGTACATCAACACACATCAAGGCTAATGTGATAATTATTGTACTAATTCAAACTTAAATTATATATATAATACGTATATAAATGTATATTTGATTTGGTAATATTATATATAAGTTAGATCTGTATAGGCAGTGGATGCCGGAGACCCAATGTTGGGATAACGTAGAATTCGGTAAACAGTCACTTTGTACGGTCAAAAAGTTTTATAGATTTAATTAAATAAAGTTAGAGTTTTTCTTTTAGTGTTTTAATTATTTTATGTAATCCAAAAATTCAATGTGACAATGATTATTGAATATTTTGATGGTAGGGTGGCGTAGCATTGGATTTTCGTTGGCACAAATAAAAAAAACCGAGAATTCAATTCTGAGCGTTCTTCTTTCGTCTTTTCGGTCCTCGAAGAAATTATAAGTGGTGGAATGTTATTGTGTTATATTATAATTAAGATTTGAATGCAAAATATTAATTATAATGAATTTTATTTAACATCAAATAAAGTGCAAAAAAAAAAATATATATATTATAAAATTATATATTTATTAATAATATTAAAAAAAAATTGTTATTATAAAATAATGAAATTTATGTTCGTCAAATTTCCGAGATTCCGCTAATTTTGCAATATTCTGCCGTTAATAATGGTTTTTTTATTCCATTAGGAAAATATTGAAAAATTCAAAAAAAGCTTTATTGGTAATACCTATCTAATTAATATACAAAAAACCTAATAAAATAGTAAACGGGAATTTAATATGTATATATACTGGTATATATAAATAGTCGATATTCGCACAGAGAATATGAAACGCTTTTATGATTAGAAGATTTTTCAAGATAGTTTCAATTTTTTATAGTATTTCTATGTAGGTTAGGTTAGGTACCTTTATTTCTGCATTTGCATTTCATATACAATGTAAATTTCAAAGTCATTTTTGGAATGACTATAGTTTTAATAACCATTCGGAAAAAAAAATAAATGCGCAATAATTATATTTATCTTCTTACTATAAATAATTGATTAACTATAGGTACATATTATAGCTACGTACAATGTAAATAGAATATAAAATGCGCGGTAAAGATAACGCATCGAAATAACGAATAAATAAATTGTAAAAACTTACCTGGGCAGACTTTTTATTACTCCGTATAAGTGCGGTATCCTCGGGTACCTAAGGCTGGGTAAAAGGTATAAGTTATACTTTTTTACAGCAACAGCAACAACAACAGCTATGAAAAACGTCGGACCACTGAGAACGCTTCCGCCAAACGAATGAACTCTCGCGGTTTACTGTCCGCAGCGTATAACGCTCATGCAGTATAATAATATCAGTAATCATCTTAAACACATTTCTTAATCTTAATTAGAAAAAATCATACATTATTTGTAGTATTTTCTTCTTGCCCACTTGATAGACCTACTGGAACGATACACGCACGTTGGGTGTTATTTTACTTTCTTTTCGTTACTAATAACGCGGTTTTTTCATTAAACTGTATAATAAATACACTATTTCGCATTTAATGATCACCGCATTTAACAGCGTCCTGAAGATGTCGAAATGATAATGCAATTTATTAGGAAGTGAAATTAATCACTGTACCATAACAATTTGCTCGTAAATTTTTGTACATTACACTTATAGGTATTAGTGCGGTATAACATTACATAGTATATGTATTATTGTATCAACGAATTTATAATCGGAAGAAAATTTTTGACGTTTTAATTCTTTATTATCACCTACCATAACCCGGGACGATAGGTATCAACCTAAAACATTTTACAACTAGATAATACCATTATATACAGTTGTTTTTCGTTTGATTGGTTGGGTCGAAAGTCAATATTATGTTGTGAAAATCGTAACCGAACTTTGAGTCACCTCAAACGAAAAGTTCGAACTCAAGTGAACGTTTTCAACTGAAATAGTTTAAATCGATACTAAACACTAAATTCTTTTCTAGTTCGGTCCTAATATTATGTTTTTTTTTTTTTTTCATAAGAAAAACTCGTTTACCTATATAATCTATGTATTATATATATGGAAATAATGTTTTATTATATTATATATGTCGACAAATATAATGAGTATATTTTATAAAAAAAAAAAATATATAATATTATGAGCTTTATATTTTTTTGTTTTTCTGCAGTTTTATACAGAGATAGTATTCGTTGTTCAATATAATTATATAAAAGCTTATAAAATCTCATAGATATAAATTATAATTATTAGCGTACGGAGCAATAAAATTACCTAACCGGGATTAGTAACCCGCCTTATTTATATGATTTATTTATTCGTATAAAATATAAGTACCTACATAAATAAAATCCCGTTTATAAAATATGCCTAAACAAAATATATATTTATAAGTTTAAAGTTACAAAATCAGTTACTTCAAATAACTACGATTAATAAAAATCCATTTGCAGGAAACGAAATTCCCGATGTAATTCGAATTCTTTAAAAAAAATAAAAACATTGATTATACTCTATATTTGGATATACGAATCCAAAAATGTTTTAATTTCATTATAATACTGAAATCTTCATATAGGTACAGAAAATCATTTTATGTAATTTTTAATCTACAGACTAAATACGTTTTAAATGTAATCTCCATTATTTATGTTTTATATAATCTGTTATTCACCTTGTATACTTATATATTTGTATGTAAATATTTCTATAACCTCATATACGTACATAACATATATTTTTGGAAATCATTATTTTGAAATCGTTTTTTTTAGGGGAATGCATATTTAATTGAGAATAATTATTTGACAAAACTGATATTTTATTATTAATGTTTATTTATTTTTTTTTTTTTATAGAAGTCCGTGTTGAACTTAGGCGAGGATTTCCAACGATCACAGTTCCTTTGCCTTCCAGGCGCGAGCTCTGCCAGTTCACCTTGCGGCCAATAACCAATACGGTCGGCGATTTCACCAATATGCTAAAAACCGAGGATCAGGGTGTTGACCGCGTAGTTGTGTCCAGCTCCGAAGGTGTGCGCATTGCGTCTTCCAATACAATCGAATCGCTCATGGAAGAAGACTTCCGGTTAACCATCAACGACCGCGTGTTCACAGTTAAAGTACCACCGCACAAAAAACTCACAAAGGTTGGTCTATCTTACGATAAATGATTTTGTTTTTTATACGATTGGGTAAAACTTTCCTACTACATGTAGAATATATTTGTCTCAATAAGACATTTATGTATTCTCTGGAATTGGAATATCTAACTTATAAGTTGTGTTATCCGAGACGAGTCTCAACAGTTATTTTAACTTTTTTTATTAAACAAACTCATATTATATAGATAAACAAAACTACCACGAAAGCTGATAATATTATTAAAAGGAACTGTAAAAAGAAAAAAAGATATAAACCGAATAGTATAAGAAAGTAATGTCTCTGAGACTTTTGTTTCAAATTTTTTCGAAATTTTTCAGATAAATTTAAATTAGATAACCCGGATTATTAGATAATCAAGATAACGATAAATATCTATATAAAATACTCATATAAATGAAATCTTTAGTTTAAAGCATAATAAAATAGATAGGTATGTTATCAAGAATACAAATTTCAATCCTTGTGCGGCGCAATGTGCACATTCCCACTATTCACTCGTGTAATAGTCTCTCCATTTATATTATTTATATTATCTTGGTTTGAAAATCATTAAATAGTATGTAATATTTATGACCAATGAAAATTGGAGAACTTAATATACAAGAAAAGGAGAGGTATTTTGTGGATATGTGCGTATATTAATATATAATATCAACATAGCTATATATTTTATCAATGTATAAAATGTATTATACATTTTAAATTACTATAATTAATTTAATAAAAAAAATTAAGTGCGATGTTCGGGGCATGTATCCGCATGTCCATCCATAAGAGCGGTCTTGATCTAAAACCACAATAACAATTTTGTGTTAGTTGTTACTATATCTAATTACGAGACGCATTTTATTAATCCTTCGTTCGAATTTCAAACATTTAATGAATACAACTTGGGTTAAATTTTATTTTAAATAAAACAATTAAGTATGTAAGTATTTGACGATAATCTAATTTTTTTTATGAATTTTATTTTTAGGAAGACATTGAACGGCTTTCTGGTGTCAGAACTCTTGTCAGTCAGTTGTACGAATCACTTAATGTCGAAGAACATCAATTGAAAAAAGAGAGAGAGCTACTGGCTAAGATGGAAGAACTAAAAGTAAAATTAGAACCCCTCGAGAAGGTAAGATGAAAATTTGATTAATACATAAAACTGAGATCAAAATGAATTATTTTCCGTTTTGTAAAATTATAATTGATTAATTAATCATCCAAAAGGACATATTTTGGCGAAATATAAGTTCATAATTTAATAAAAAAAAATGCAATAAATATTTATCCTACAATGAAATTAAAACATAGAAAAGTTTTTAAGGTTTAGAAATAAAATATATGGTTTTTAATATTAAATTGAATTTGATGAATCTAAAAGGTGTGTATATTAATTAATAAATATATATATATATATATATATATAAATACATAGACAGAAAAGGCGTGATAGCTTATGATTTAGTTACCCGCCAAATTTTCCTAAACGTACATTTAATAATAAATTGTAATAAGTTTAATCCTTAATGTAAACCAGTCTTGTAAAGTATTCGAATAAAAGTATTTGAATATTAGTATTTAAATACATTTTGAAGTATTTTTGGGTATTTTAAATACATTTTTTAAAAGTATTTTTTTAGTATTTTTAATACATTTCAAAAGTATTTTATACGAAAATAAAATACTGGTATTAAAATAGGCACCGATAAAAAATTTTTCTTTGCATTTTATTTTTATATGTTATAAAATTAAACTACTATGAAAAATTCATAATTTTTACACATTTCCTTGCCATTGAGCAATGTACATTGTAATGTACATCATGACTTAGTTATATTCAATTGGGTAAACTTAGTAGTTATTTTTTATTTTTTTAAACACTAGTCAACATATTTAATATTAACGAAAGAGTATTTTTATTCAAATACTTTTTTTAAGTATTTTAAAAGTATTTAGAATACAAATTTATTCCAATTTAAATATTAGTATTAATACTAATATATTAATAAATTTTTTCAAACGTATTTTTTACAAGACTGATGAAAACACATAATTATGTATAATAAAAACATATTATCCAGATTTCTGAGATGTGTATATACATTTCTGTTATACAATTATTAGTATCTATTAATTATTTTAAATTAAAAAACAAAAGCGGAAAGGGCGATGTTGGATGTATCTCTACCCGTAAAAATGTCTTCAGACATATAAAAATAAAAACATCATAAAAACCAATACATTCGTCGCTTCGCCCAGAATCTAAAATATGATAAGTAACATAATACCAGCGTTTTGTGTTGAATGATTAGATACATAGATTAAAAACCATATTTAGGTTTAGTAGCATCTCCCCTGACAAATCATCGAATATGCGTCCCTTTAAAAATCTTTTTTATTGAATAATAACCATTTATTAACCACTTAACCTAACTACATTAGAAAATTACGGTAGAAAATATGTTTTTAGGGGGGATAGTGGACCAGTTTGTGTCTATATTAATATTATGTAATATTAAATTATAATTATACAAATATACTTTAATATAATAATATATAAAAGAATTTAATTTTTGGGTGATATTTGAACATCCAAACATCCATTATAAAATCTCACCCTTCCCATTACCAATATACATGAATCTATGATCATTGATCATAGTATAAAATTAAATAAATAATTCAAGTTGACATTTCATCCATTCATAAAATAATATTTGTGTTTCCTAATTCTGGACATTGTATATTAATGTGGCGTAAATGTATTTTAGTGAGTTATTACGATGTATTTTCGTATGAGTAGAAATCGATATTTTATAGGAAATTTAAGTTATTTACAAAACTACTTTAATTAAAATATTCATAATAGAATCAATTATGATGACAGAACTGTTTAAATGCTAATTGGATATCATTTGTATTTTGTAATGATTATTATGTTGTTATTGTTAATGACAAAATAGTTTTTTTTTTTTTTTAACAATTCGAGTTCACGACAAAACCTATTGAAGTACGATAACAGGAAATTTATTATTTCTCTCTCGTAGAATAAGTCAAAAATATAATAGTGTTATAATTCGAATATAAAACATTTACCAAACTTTTTTCCTTTCGCGCATAATAAATCATCAGAAATGAACATTTATTTCCTCCGGAAGGCCCATAGAAATGGGCTTTTTCATTCGCAAATATAAAATTGATTTTCGGTTAAAAATAATATGAATTCGCCCAACTGTGTACACTGTACAGTAACCATCAACAATGTACATTTTGGTTCATGAATCATTTTATTAATATGGACATGTAATAAAGAATCTCACAAATTGTACTTAAGTTGTAAGAAAAGATAATTTTTAACTAATCATTTTACATAATCGTGTGCTTTCATTTGGAAATATACAATTTATAAGTTATAATAAGTAAAATTATTAATAATAATTATGTGAATGATTTTTTTAACTATAACTACTTAATTCTATTAAAATGTAAATATTAGTCAATAATCAATAAATTATATCATAGACAAAACTATTATACTTTTTAAAATTTAATTAATTATTATAATGCTTTTTATAAAATTAAAATAAACAGGCTATATTACATGTAAATACATTTGATTTCAATTATTTGATTATATTTGATTTAATTATATATTTATTTATTTTTTACTTATTAGGTTCAATATCGATTATAATTAAATAAACAAAGAAATAATAATAGTATATATATATATATATATATATATATATATATGTTAATTATAGTCATGCTAAATAAGCCATTATAATTTTTATAATAATTGTTTTATATATATTTTATACATTATATTTATGTCTATAGAAAATTTAAATCCAATCATATATTTTTTACTAAAAATAATTGTTAAGTACGATTGGAAATAATACTTTTTGACACAAAATTTATGATTTAAAAACAAAAACAAAAACAAATACTCGTATATAATTTATCCACTCAAAGATAAAACAAATCAATACAAATTATGCCCAAAATATAACTACGAGACATAAAATATAATTATATTTTACTTAAAAAATTTGGAAAATACTCGTAATGATTAGTTTTCATATACGATCATATAACTATTAATAAATTAACTAAAATATTAAATCATACATGTCACCTTAACTAAAAAAAAATATGTTATTTTAAACTTTAATTATTATACTCCTAATATATAAGCCATTTTAATTCGTCAATTAATCAATCTCATTTAAAATTTGTTGAAATCGTATTTATTTATAGATCTGTGTAATTCGTGAATTATTTGTAAATAATTTTGGAGAATAATTATAAAAATAAATCAATGTCATACAGAGTGCGCTTTCGATCATAATATTGATCAAATTATAATCCTGTAAAGTCTAGTTAAGTATTCAAAAAATAAAATTACACATATATACATACATTTTACATACAAATTTTAATTTAAAAACCATTAATGAATTCAGTTTAAATTACTTTTGTAATTATAATTTACGTAGTTCGGTAAAGTCATTAAAATTATTTAAGCCTTCCCATTTAACTCATCTTTGGAATACCATAATTTTTAATAATTTAAATATTAATTATTTAAAATAAATATGTCCAAAAAAAAAAAAAATGCAATAACATAGTATTTTTTAAAAATTTCTGATCTTGAGTATATAATATTTAAAAATAATTAAAACTAATATTCCGCATCAGAAAGGATTTTACAGTCAGAAAGAAATATCCTTTATATATACCTATATAATATTATATCTATAATTAAAAAACTTAAAAATTAGAATAATTTACTCCAGTGATTTTGATTTATTTTATGTTTAATTAAATTAAGATTTTCTCTTTGTGAATTATCTGGTTATGAAAGTTTATAAATAATAAAATATATTCATTTCGTATGAACAATACAAGTAGGTACCCGTTGTGCAATATAAATTGTAAATATTCATATTTTATGTGAAAAATATATTAAACGCTGTTATATAATTATCGATTGATAAATATGTTATTTTGTTTTTAGTATTTTTGTCCGTTTATTCATTATGTTTAATATCGTTAATAATAATAAGAATTAATCATTACAACAATGGAAATAAATTCAGAACGCATTTAAATAATTTGCGGAATCGTAAATTATTACGGTTGTGCTAATTGAATTTAAACATTAAACTTGTAATGAGTATGAACATATTTATATTATAGGCTACATTATAAATTTAAACTTCAACTATTCAACAAAAAGTTTAATTGATTTGTTTTTTTTCAAATTTTAATGCGATTTTATAGCTTAATATAAATAACAGCTAATATGTTGTTTATTTACACGAAAATTGGAAATAATATAAATTGATTATTTATAAATCCAATGAAAAATAACACAATAACAAATTATTTTAGCAGCAGTGTTGAGTAAAAATGTTTACAGATGATATTTTATATAAGTATACCTAATTGATAATTAATATATATTAAACATTTTTAAATGTTATCATATGTACTGTGACCCATTTAATTTATAGTTTTAACTTTTAATTGAAAAAAATAAACGTTTTTAATTAAAGTCAAATAACGGAATATTATACTCGCACATATTAGTGAAATTCGACCTGACAGAAAACTAAGTCTTAATCTTAATAATAAGATAACTACCGAAAATGACGGAAAATCGGCACAATTATGATTTCCGTAAATTTTGCTGAAAGTTATTTTAGATTTTTCATGATAAATTGATAAATAATGCAATTTTTAACGTAGGAACTTGAATTTGTTTTAATATTTACAAAAGTAGTTTCTACACTTGGTAAAATTTTGGAACGGATTTGATAATCGTACCTATAATATATTTTATTTCACACAGAATGGTATTTTTGAATACAATGTCATTGCATTCAAAAATACATATAATTCATATAATTGAAATGCATTGAACATGCATTATAATTGAACATGCATTCATATAATTGAAAATGTATAAATTTAAACAGGTAGTTTATGATGAAAGCGCATTCGAACACTAGAATTATTTTAATATATTTTATTATCATTTTATTACCTACTTCTTTCTTACTGTTGAAATCAAGTATTTCTTAAGAAATAATATATTTTTTAAAGTATTATAAATATTATAATACTAAATAATTATAAAATAAGTTATTATTAAATAATTTTTGTACACTAAAATAATTATATTCGTAATACCTTTGGAATATTATCCAAATTTAATAAGTTATACCAGGGGCGAACAAACAGTCGATCACAAACGATTTCAAAGTCGGTCGTGTTAGAATTTATTTTTAGGCTACCTACATGAATTTGGTCAACAAAATACAATTTCACGCTTCAATAATGCCCAGATCAACAAAATAATATGTTAATTAGACTTTAGTAATTAATTTATAAAACTTTATGAATGTTAATAAACACTTTATACGAATAAGTTTCTTAATAATTATAAATACTTAACTAAAATATTAACTAACTTATAATAAAAAAAAACTTTTTTATGGAAGTCGATCCTCAAATGTGAAATATATTTTAGTAGATCGCGACCAAAAAAGTTTAGCCACCCCTGAGTTATACCATATTTTATTCTAAAATGAATAAAATTTACTATATAGTTGATCAATTTTTACACTAAAAACAGTGCCTAAATTGGAGAACGAATTACCTCTTTTTTGATTTAACTTTATAAATTTTCAATACGTAAACTTAATTTAACTATAATAAATATCATTAATTTATTTAACCAGCATTGGACTTCAGAACAATGAGTAACGGAGATAAATGGTTATTTGAAATTAATTGAAATGTATAATATATTAGAAATAAATGTAGACAAATGCAAACAGAGCTGAGTGAGTGAGTGGAAATGAGATATACGGTCCAATTGATATGGCGTAGGGTTAAGAATATTATTATCCCGCCATGCGTTATATTTAAATGAGTTCATAATGTCAGTGAAAATATGTATAATAAATATAATTTTTTTGTCGAATAATGTTCGAATCGATTTTTTACAACCTGATAAACGTTTATTATGTGTTTCCACGCGTAAATATTATGTTATTTTAGTTTTATTTAAAAGGAAATTGCATATTATAAAACTCCAATATTCCAGGTATATGTATAATATATGAATACAAGTATAATATTAAAACTATTTTTAATATTTATTTTATATTGTACATACAACAATAATATAGTTCACTCAATTTTATCCGAGCTAAACCCCGTTTTATATTGTGTTCGATATTTATAATTATTTATTTTTCTTATTAATTCGTTATAAATACGAATCCAAATTCAAAATATAATAACATTTTTTTACATATATTTTCATTGATTGTTTGAGTATATTATGAGATAGTATTTTTATAAATATTTATATCTAAAAGCATCGGCTGGTATTTGAAACTCGAAGGTGGGAGGTCTAAAAGTTTTATTTATTTGTTTAGTATTATACAATAAAGATCATAAGCGTATTTAAGGTTAGGTTTCTAATCCTCTCAAAGAAGGTTTTTAGCCTCCTTCATAAAATTCAATGTTATTTCATATAAATGTAAATTGCAATATATATATTATTAATATTAATTAATATTTATTAATATATATATATATATTATTATCATTAAAAGTTACATATAATAATTTTTTAAGACTTAAGCTCCCGAGATATTATAACTTTAAATATGCTCAAGATAAATACTTATTATTACTTACCTAACATTAAAAAGTTATTTGTAATAAATTATTATATAACTAAAGTTTTAAAATTTCACGAAAATTTTTTTACGATCATGGAATATATAACAAATGTTTTATAAAAATATATTTAAATTTTGGGTGAAAAATATAAAAATAATTTATACATAAGTTGAACAATACATACAATCAAATAAAAGAAAACCGTCAAACTTTCTTGTTAAAATATATATACTTTATGGTATTACATTTAATATATAGTTTATTACACTTGAATAATATTCCTAATATTTTATTTGAAATATTATGTTTTGAAGTACTTATTTTTAATAATATTTTATAATACACGCGAAAAATAAATATTGATAATACCAGTAATTTATTATTTATTCCAAATAATTTTAAATTGTATTTTTTACATGTATAATTTGTATGTAGTGGTTTATTTGTATTCATTATATTATAGCTATACAGGCACTAATATTTTCTGTTTTTCTTCGTTTTTTTCAGAAAAGACAATCCATCGACTTGGTAGTTAGCAGACAGACGTCGGTGCTCACTTGGGTTGGTCTGGGCCTCATGTCGGTACAGTTTGGCATATTGGCTCGACTTACTTGGTGGGAATATTCGTGGGACATAATGGAGCCGGTTACATATTTCGTCACTTACGGTACCGCCATGGCAGTATACGCATACTATGTGCTCACCAAACAGGTACATAATACGATAATTGATAATGTAAAATACGATCTTGGATTTTAATTACTTTAAACTAGTTAGATCGTGGATCAGGAAGACGTGTCACATGAAAATTTACACAATCATAGTACCGTGCTTCGTTATCGCAAATTGCATTGTGTGTTAGGCACATTATCAGACGAAATTTAATTTTAATGTCAACTTTTTATATTTAATATTCTTCTTATATTTATTAAGTATATTTAATTAAAAATGTTTAATATTTTTAGCATTTAAATTTTATTTTTTAAATCTTATTCTGATTAAATTATTACGTCTATCCTGTGATGTCGAATTTTAAATCATTATCGTATTTTAGATCACTGACTAGTTATAGATTTACGTTTTTAACAAGCTCATTTTAAAATAAAACACGTTGGTCGAAAAATGAGTTTTGAAATAAATGTTATACATTTTAAATTCTGAGCGAAGCGAGTTCGAATCGATTTTACAAAGATGTTTTTTTTATTTCTTTTTTTTTATATCTGAAAATATTTTTTCGGGTAGTTACAATGATCCAATTACCATCACGAATAGGGTATTTTTTCAGTAGCAAATTGCATCTAGTTGGTACTTTATTCAGTTTATTTTTCGAATTTCTACAATGTTTTTCCTTGGGAGAAGAAAAACTACCAAAAAGTGGCAAAAAATCGGCAAAATCACGATTTCCGTTATTTTGATTTTTTATATTTCGTGATAGCTAATTCTGTTTTAATCATAGAGCCTTGGATATATTTTTGAGTAATCTCATAAATAATTTACATACGTGTAACATTTTGGAACAGATTATCAGTATAATATATTGTATATCTGACTGAGTTTCTCTCAAAATCGTATTTTCGAATGCAATATCATTGCATTTTTTATTTTTTTTATTAAATTAACGCCAATCGGCAATTACATAGTTGTTAATATATGTAAACAAGTTTTGAAAAAATTTAACATAAATGTAAAATATATGGTAATATAGATATTAATATAAAATTGAATAACTAATAATTTATTAAAATCATAGAGGTAAAAAGAAACTAGAAAATATTAACCTAACCTAACCACTTACTTCTTCGAAGACCAGAAGGACAAAGAACGATCGTTCAGAATCGACCTTCCCGTTTTTTTTATTATCTAATTTATCTGACGTTGATTCTTCTCGAAAAAAATTTTATATTTAAAATGGTATTTTTCGTGTGGAGCTGTTTTATTTCTTCTCTCTACTTTGGTTAATTAATCCATTAGAATATTAATTATAAAGTACTTTGAAAAAATGTAAAAAAATATTTTCGCATTTTTCTATTTATTCAAATAATAATATTATATTATACTATACGAAATAATACAAATCACACTTCCTTAATTGTATGGCACAAATTTTTCAGAGGACCTAAGGGTTGAAGGGTTCAGAATCGACTTTCCGGTCTGTACATATACTAACTATAATTAACCCACATATTCTTTTTATCATCTATGTATTTAATTATTTTGGCACTTTATCTCTTAGTATAATAAATATTAATTATTTGAAAATAATATCGCCACTAAACGGCTGAAACATTAGAAACGTAACATTCAATAATCGTTTGCTAATACATCGTTTGATGTTTAATCAACCAAAAATTAATGTTTTCCTTTAGCTATAAGTTTGGACTGTATCTATTTTTTTTTTTTTTTTTTTAATTATATTTTGAAACATTTAGAAAAATCAAGACAATAAATTTTATCTTAAAATTTTAATTAAAAAAGTAAAAAGAAAATTTTTTTATTTTTTAAATTTTGATTTTAAGTACACATAAAAAAAATTATAAAACTAAATGTATCCTATTTATACATAAATAGATTGAAAAAATTAGAATATAAAAATTATTTTATTATTAGAATATAATAAAATATTATTAGATAAGTAGTATATATTTTTAAATATTCGTTTGAAAATTTGTAATTTTTTATCAATGTTCATTGACTTTCTGCAAAGCAAAATACCAAAAATATATAATATTGATGCATAAGTATCATAATAAATTTATATTCATTATTTGAACCAAGATAAATAATATTTTGGCCACGATTTGAACAATGTTATTTTATTAGTACGTTATGAAATTTGATTGTTGAAAATTAGAGAAACCCAACTTAATTTTCAAGCTTCATTGACAACGAAAATATGCGGTATACATACCTAACCTGACCTGACCTAACTTAACCTGTATATAACAAGAATATATATACGTACCAGTCTTGTAAAGTATTCGAATAAAAGTATTTGAATACTAGTATTTAAATACATTTTAAAAGTATTTTATACAAATAAAAATACTTGTATTAAAATAGGCACCAATAAAAATTTTTTTTTTGCATTTTATTTTTATACGTTATAAAATTAAGCTACTATGAAAAATTCATAATTTTTACACATTTCCTTGCCATTTTTTAGCAATGTACATTGTAATGTACATCAGAACTGAAGATTATAAAAATAACAAGAATTTTTTATGTAAAGTAACTATAAGTTATATTCAATTGGGTAAACTTAGTAGATATTTTTAATTTTTTTAAACACTAGTTAACATATTTAATAATAACGAAAGAGTATTTTTATTCAAATACCTTAAAATTTTGAAAGTATTTAGAATACAAATGTATTCCAATTTAAATATTAGTATTAAAATACTTTTTCAAAAGTATTTTTTACAAGACTGATACGTACTAACTAACAAAAAATGTACACAATTATTTGTATAATAATTATAAATAATAATAAAATAAGATTTACTACATAAATAATGTTTTTTTTATTTGTATCCATTACGTCTATGGTTATCATATGGGGTTATATTTAATGATAACACTAAAATTATTAGCCATCTCTTTATAATAATGTTGATACTCGATTGTTGCATACGGACTATAAAGCATGTGCAGTTCATATATTATTGTTATGTCTATGGACTAACTTGGTGATATACCCGGTATATTATATAGATGATATAAGATAACAATGGCAAACGTTATAATTTCTTTTATAAAGACAATATTAAATTATGTTAGAAATATATAAGTTGTTGAAAATTTTATCTTATTACATCATAATATTATGTAAACATTTATCTTGTAAAATAATTCAATTTTGTTTGTAGGTATTTGAATAATTATTCAAATACTTTTTAAAAGTAATTGTATATTTGAAATTCAATACTTATACATTTTTGTTAATAACCGCGGTAGTCACCTTCCTAATTAAAACTTGTAAGTACATACATAGGTTCATATTTTATATATCATGTTGTAAAATACTTAAATAATACATTTTTAATATTCATAATCATGAAATTAGAGTTTGATTAGAAAAAAAAGTATTTTTAAGTATCCGTGTTTACTAAGTATTCGAATAATTGTATAGTGATTACAGAATACGTGTTCAATACGTGTACTTATAATATGTTTTAAAATTTATCTTTTTCAAAAATACTTAACATTCAGGATAGGATAATATTGTGATGTAAATAAAAATATGACACTATTTAACATTATGATAATGGTAATATTATGCATATACTCATTTGCACTTACGATGGAAATATTTGTCCTCCGTATGATAATAAAATGTCTACGACACCATTAAAATTGCTGTTCTCTGTTTATTACGATTTGATGGCACATACAGTTTGCCGACGGTAGCTGATAATATTTTTGTATTCGTTATAAAAAAAATATCGCTCTGGGAAAAGCGATTATGTGGGTTTTCTTTTGGAAAATGTATAATGTAATTGTTGTAATATCAAGATCGTTGGAGAGAACAAAAATGATCTAAAAGCTCGTTTTTATAATTATGTTAATATTGTTTATAAATTCAACATATTATTATAATAATTACGTTCGTTATTAATGTCCAAAATTTTTATCTATAACGGAAAAGCATGAAATGAAACTGGATTTTGGAAAAAAGTGAAATATGTAATTATCTATATTTGCTTATTCGCGACCTCGAGATTTAAGAGATTGTAAATTCTCAGAGATTGTGCTATGGTTTTCTAAACATAAAATAATATATCTAATTTATACAAGATATATCAGTAATCGGAATATTATTGAACATACAATTCTGATTCACACCCTGTATGAGATTAATTAGTAGACATGTAACACGTTGAAACCATGATTAATGATAATAATATTGTAAATCTTGAATCGCAATTGTAACTAATATATGTGAGAAGTAGACAGCGGTTTTGTCTTAAGGAAAACATAATATTTTATAAAACACGTCGTATAGAACAAAGTATAGAATAATATTGTCTTATCACAGCTATCATCAATCAATCTCAAACTCTCCCGAATCGCATATATTAAACTTGCATTAACTTATATGGTAATATGCCACAGAGCAAAGATTTATGTTAGCTTCACAAATGTTAAATCGTTCCTGGAATAACCTAACATAACCTAACCTACTTTATTTATACGGGTATATAAGTGATGACAATAACAATCGTTTTTCACGCTTTTTGTCTGTTTCGCAGGAATACCTGATGCCGGATGTCCGCGACCGTCAATATCTGATCACTATGCACAAGAAGGCCCGAAAGTCCGGTCTGGACCTGCATTCATACAACCAGCTCAAGGACCAAATGGCCTGCGTGCAGACGGATCTAGCCCGTCTCAAGGATCCGCTGGTCCCGCCGCACAGGGCCCAAATCCTGTTCGATCCACTTGCTGGGTCGACCACGGAACAGGAATTTGACGGACTGTGGTCCGGCATCAAAGCTAGGCTCAAGTCTTTGCGAGAGGATATCATGAGAGGAAATGTTACGGGCAAGAATAACGCAAACAGAATTTGAGATGCCAGCGCAGTATTATATAATTTATTATTATTAAAAATTGTATTTTTTTTTTTATGATTTTATACAATATTGTTAATTGGTGCTAAACATAACGCCGGTTTACTTCTCCATATCGTTTTCCATTTGTATTTCAATATTTCCCATCCCTATTTATTATACATAAGTGACTTAATCTCAACACAGGGTTAAGTTAGGAAAGGTTAGGTTAAGTTGAGTTAAGTAACCTAACCTAACCTTACGCGGGCGAGTGCACACACACGCGCGCGCATGCACACACACACACACACACACACGCGCACACTACTCACACCAAACACAATATTTGTTTTTACGACCGATATATATGTATGCGGTATATTTCAGATCTTTTATATAATATGCATATTATACTCAACAATATACTATTATGATATAATTATAAGCTCTTTTTAGATATTTTAATTCTTAAAATATATATATATATAAATATTAAGTATATTAGCGGTCAACGCTTTATTTACAATTCGTATTCACTTTCTGTTTCTTAAATATTATATTAAACTATTATTGACGCCATTCTCCGGAAGAAGATGATTGCATTCAAATGAAAAATCTCATACGTTTATAGGTATATTACCGGTCGCAATGCGTTTTTATGGAATCTCTTTACCGATCAATGTACGTTTGTCGATCGATCGTTATGGCGCAGGACGAAGATCTAGACGATTTTCCCTGCACCGTATCAATTGTGTTATGAATTATTATAAAATCGGTTGATAATTTATTTTGAATAGTTAGGATCAGGGTCGTTTTGATTAAAAAAATACTATGTTGATAAAAAAAGATATTATATACAGAGTGATCAAAATAACATGTTTTAATATACTGTATGAATTGTATAACAATTGTCCCCGTTGTTTTTTTACCACAAATTTTTTATCACTCTGTACATAATTACATATATTATTTATTATTTAAGTAAGTCGTCACCGCCGGGTTATAGGTAACGAATGTCGAGTGTTTATAATATAATAATAAAAATAATTCAAAACGGATTAAAATATGAAACATTAATAAGTTATCTACTTTTGTAATCAATTAATTTAATTCTATTCATATTATGTCAACACTTACCTGTTATTATTGTACACAGGCACGCCGCACAAAAAAGTAACGTAACAATCTTTGATAAAAAAAAAAATATATATATTGTGATAACGGACAGTGGTAGCCACAAGGCGCCAAAGGTTTATTGTTAATTAAAGTAATTTTATTGTATTTGTTTAAATTCTTTGTAAGTATAATTTTTTTCGATTAAAGCTCAATACACTTAGTATTAATTATTTATAAATATATCTCTTTGTTTATATTTCTCATTTTCTCACTTTTGCTCGCCTTTAATCATTTCACTATTTCTATTGTAATTAATAAAATATTTATTGTTTTCGAACAAAAGTATAAAACATATATATTTTATAGCTCTATAGTACATATAGAGGGTAATAGAGACGTAGAGTATACATGTACTTAATGAATAGTTATATTATGCGCCTAAACATATTAATGTTTTTCATATCTATTTTAAATTGATTCGATAAAAACATAATAGTATACTAATTATAGTAAGAAGATATATTTTGAATAGTCCGTTTATTAATATACAAATCTGTATGATTAATTTTTATTAAAATAGTAGGTACCTAAAATAATAATTACGTTTAATTCTAAGGAAATACCATAGGTATAATAATGATAGCAACTCGTTATGTAGTGAAAAAAATCTTAAAATATAATTTTGTTTTGAATTGTTTACTAATATTAGTTTATTTGTACGTTATTTTTGTTTTATATTTATTTAATATTTTTAATATATAAGTGCCTATCATTTTGGCTTTTACTAATGTATAAAAAGGTTAAAAATAAAAATATGGTTTTTATATTTCCGTTGGCTTGTCAAACAATCACAAAGAACAGTCTGCACTAACGTAAACGAAAAATATTAATTTGTCAATAAAACAATTAATATTTCAATAATAAAATATTAATAAATCGGTCAAATTTAGATTAATTTTACTTTTAATAAAAAATCAATTCGTAAAACATATTTGTTGCATTTCAACAAATGAGTATCAGTAGGTACAGGTTACAGTCGATGGATTGAAATGATTTTCAATAATAATTAAGTTATATGATTTTTTTTAAATAAATTATTATATATTTATTATATTGTACCCTATAATTAAATGATATGTGCAGACATTTTCTTAAGTCGATTGTATACTTAATATATTATATTTAACGTTGTAATATTTTTTTTTTCCGGTTGGAGAGTTTTTTATTATTAATAATAATTATGTAGATTCGGTTTTTATCGTTAAACATAATATTATGTTATATATTAATTATTGTTAATCGACATACTAACAAAATGTACGAGATTTTTAAATGTATTTGAATAGTACCCACTTGTTTTTCATTGTCATTTATAGGTATACCTACATAATATATAATATTATGTTCTATATCTCAAAATTAAACACGTTCTCGTTGTTTTTTTTTATTTAACAATAAATCCCTTTTTATAATTTAATGTATTTTTTAAAAAAAATGTATTTGATTTATTATTTTTAATTTTTAATATTACATTTAAAATTAATCCACTTATGAACATAAACGTTTTGAGCATTTTAAAAAATAAATAAAAACATAATAGGTACCTATATTATTGTAAATTATTATTGAGATGAAAATATGGATAGATTAGTATGATATATTTGAAATACAACTTTTGTAAATTATTACCGTTGACAGTCTTAGGCATATATAGATTGATAGAATAATTGCTTAGATAAGAATGATAAGATTATAGACATAGATAATAAAGTAATGGATGAATTATTATAGCTTATTATCATATGGTAATTTATTAGCTGTGTAAGGACTAAGGAATCCCCTTTTTTGCTTGCATATTTAAATATTATATGTTCCATATCTCAAATGTGGGACTTAAAAATTATCTGTGTTAAAAATATTAAATAATCTAATTAATAATTAATATTAAATTTTATCAATTATAACCTAACATCAAAAAAGACTACATAAATAAAAAGAGAAACGTTTTTCTCTCTTCCCCAAAAGTGACCACGAAAACGATATAGTATTGGCCTATCTGGCTATCCATTATTTTATTATCTATGATAATAGGATAGTTAGTTAAAAATTTATTTAGATGAGGTAATATAAATGAATCGTTAAAAAAATGTAGACAAGTAAAAATAAGTTATTCATAGAGTCATCTAGATATCTAGTTAATATTGAGATAACTCTTGTGATAATATATTTTATTTTACAATAAATTTATAAATATCAGTCGTTATTTATTCGTTATAAATTAAATCCATCAAAATAATTAATATTTATAGTTTATATATGTTATGAATCAATATTTTAAATATTATTATTTTATTATAAACTAAAATTATTATATTTTACAAATATTGTATTAAAATTCAAGATTTAGTTCCTCAATATGGCGTAAGACGTTAGAGTTTTTATTTAATCTAGATATCTACACTTTAAAATAAGATAATTTGTTTTATCTATAATATAGGATAAAAAAATATATTATATATCATTCGAAACTTCCCTAGGTAAATTTATCTAGATAACTTCCAAAATTTGTTGTTATATGATACATCGTATTAACTATTGTGTTTTTTTTTTTTAAATCTAAATTATTAATTTCGTATGCTGGATTAGAAAATCCCATTTGAAATCGCTGGTAGATTGAGTAAATTGAAAATATAATTTCTGTTGTATACTGGTATATACGAAGTGATTCATAAAACTTACTACACTCATTTTCTCCGTCAATTTTTATGTTTTAAATTTGTTTTCCAATTAAAACATTATAATTTTACTAAATTTTTATCTCATTGATTTTTTACTTTTGTACTTATATGTTAATAACCAACTATATTTTTCCTTACGAATAAAAAAGTAAACTTATAAAAAAAAAAAATATTATGAATTAATTTTTCAATTTTATCAATTACCTATTACAATGATGTTTAAAAATATAAGTTTATAAAAACATATGTGCTTTTATTACGATTGATATTTAATACGTTATATATTTAATAATAACAATGGTTCACACTTTTATATTTTCCACATTATATTAATTGTATTTTTTATGTACATTTGTATCTATTCATCTGTGATTATTGCAATTATAAATCTATAGAAGTCTATGGTAATATAATAATATTAATAAAGTAGATTTAAGTAAATTATTACCATTTTATTTGTATAAGAAAAAATATAATAGCATGTCATAATATTGTAATTTATCATAATAATAAAAATGTAGTAAAAGTGCAGTGAAATTATAAAGAAAAAAAATCTAAGTACAATGATCTTAAACAATGATAGATAAAAATGAGTGTAGTAAATTATATGAATCACACTGTATACGTAACATATTATATAGTATTAATCCAATGTAATACGATACAGCAGCTACCGCAATGTAATTACTATAATGTCGTATCACGCTGTATCGGTAAAAAAAAGTCAAATGCCATTTTAGACTTTATTTTTTTAAAAAATAACTAAAGTTCATGAGACGCGATAAATAATTCGTAGAACTGTTTATCGGCCGTGTCGCTGGGGAATAAAATATACCTTACCAACGGTATATTACACCGTAGAGTATACAGAGAGATCGTATATAATATAATTGTGTTACGAAATAACACTGGAAATTGCGATTGAAAACGCATACTACGCCATTTCTTTGTCGTTCTGTATAATGAATATTACACACAATTATATGTTTTTTGTATAGAGAAGAAAAGTAACATACGAGTACCCATATATTAATATTATTATATAATATGTAATACTTTTGCCTTTTCATGACGATAAATGTATTATTTTTGTTCTTATATTTTGAAAATAATATCAACTCCTAGGTCGCTCGCTGGTTATAAATGTGTCCTGGGAGTAGCAATCCCTTATTGGACGAGAATTAAGTGAACATATAAAAAATATATAAATATTTTTCAGTCGTTGGTACCCGTTCTGTTTATCGAACCATTTTTTTCCCCATTTTCATTAATTTTATTCTATCAATTACTTGCAATTATTAACTATTGCTATTAGTTAAAATGCTAATGTGAATGCGGAATGTTTTATAAAAGTATGAATTTTTAGACTCTATAGTTTTAAAAAACGTCTTCTTAGAATATTGTGAACTTATTTAAAGAATAACATTTTATTATGTATTTAAAATAGTTAGTACTGACTTGTAATAAAGAAGAATACTTTTATTTTTATTCAAATATTTTACGCGTCGGTTTGAAGTCATTTTAAATTAAATAATTAAAAAATAATATTCGTAATAAGTACGTATTTTAAATAGTTAATGAATATATTTATGATTTAAGAATTTTCCATCAATAAGAAATTTGAAATTTAAAATTTAGACTTTACATAAGTATTCAAAATATTGCATTGAATACTTTGTAATAATGTACTTTAAAAAAATTTAGGTTATTACCCCACTTTTAAATTTTAACCCAGAAAACAGAAATAGATAGGTTACACTGGCTTCCGCAAATTGAAAAATACACTCAAAATCAATACAAAAATTTGTTAAGTAATTTATACAAATTTTTAATCATAATTAAATAATTTGTACATAACGCACATAACTTAAGAATAAAAAGTAATTTTTTTGCTAAATATTTAAAACAAAAATAAAAATTAGAGGTAATATTATTATAATTCTTTGCTTATGTAATAATTTAAGCTAATAATTTAATTTAGCTGCATTTAAACATCTTTTTTATTATATAAGAAGATATGACAATTATTAATTAAATCTAGGACACTCTATATATAATTTTTAGAATACTACAAAACACTGGTGAACATAATTTCTTTCTTTTTTATTATTCGTTTAAGATAATTTAAAAAAATATTATTTTAAATACTTTATTTATAGAAAAAAAAATGCAAGTTTTCGTAATTACTTTTTGAACGATTTACGAAGAAATAATGCTCAGCAACCACCTAGTCGTCGTTATTATAATATCGTGTATACTAGTTACCAAGTTGCCGTGAAACAATGAGAATTTCAAGAAAGGAAAACCTATTTTTGAATATTTTTGCATAATGCATTCGACTCGTTTATATACGCCTGTAGATTAAGGGCGCCTGTGGTTTATACAGTATCTGCGTGTACGTTTGTTTGCTGTTTTCACGAGGCTTACAAGGATTTCCTACATCAGTTAATAAATATTATGACCAAAATCCGCGTTAAAATTGAAAATGAGAAAACTTCGTACGACTTTCTGGATGATGACCAATACCTATGAAAATTGTATACGTTTTTACAGTGTTAGCTAACAATATCGATATTCAAATTAAAAAAATGTAAGATATTCGATAATAAATAATTAGGAAAATATGTGCAATTTTTTTTTATTAATTAATATGAGAATAGTTCATCAAATATTTGCTTAGAAAAAAAAATATATTTTATTAAATTCTTTGAACAAAAAACATAAATGTCGAATGATTAATATTGAATTAAAGAGGAGATTGATTAAAATTATCTAAATTATTATTTAATTTCAATATCAATATTCTATTTTTTTTTTTTTTTTTTTTTTTGTAAATTAATGTTCATATTATATTATTTGTGATGTATGGTCATTTTCAAAAACAATCTCATGTAAATGTAGATTGAAAATATAATTTTATGACAATATTTCGTTTTAAAATTCATAAGAAAAACATACCTATTTGTATTTGTATTTTTAAAAATTATATGTAGGTCACAACATCCAAAGGATAATATATTCATATAGAAGATATAACAATGTTAGTCTGTCCATTAAAATGAAATATATACTCACCTATATAAATATAATATTACCTACCTACCTTATAGTATTTGTGGCTTCCTTTATTGTATATGTAAATCCATTATTTTTTCTCGTCAACGTCAAGTATGATATTGTTGGATGAGAAGTAAGACAATCTATTATGTTTTTGTTTAATAAGTAATTTGCAATGCAAAACGATAAAATAATTGTACTAAATATATAAAATTCGTAGAAACTTGTTATGTATTTGAATAAAAATTTTATTTAAATACTATTTAATTATTCGAATACGTACCTATTCTAAATATCTATACTTTTATGAAATATATTTGATTAATATATAGAAGTATTTGCAATTTTAAATTAAATATTTTGACTTATAATACTTAAATTTATTTTATTAATATTTTATATTTTATGTTACAAAATAACTTTTATAATTATGGCATTTAACAAATATTTAAACGTACCTAGATATTATCTACGTACTAGTATTTATATATTTTATATTCATGCACCAAATAGGTACGTATTATAAATAGCTAGTAAATAGTAGTAATATTACGAACCCATATTTTTGAGATCAAACCGAACCCTAACCGAATTATAAAATAATTTCAAGTTAAATAACAAATACATTTTTGTTAAATACAATTATAGGTACAAGTAGGTACCTACTAGGTATCTGGTATATATATATATATATATATATATATATATATATATACAGTAGTAGGATATAATACTATAATATTGGGCATTACATATTTATAATATATTTTGATTTTAATGAGTTTTGGTTAAAATTTAAATTGTTTATATTTCATAATCTACAAACAGACTATAAAACAAAAATAATAATACCGAACCGAATTAATATAAACATATTTGAGTTTAATTTTCGAGACGAAACGAACACCTAGAATTCGCTTCGACAATCGAACAGTTCGTAATACCACTAGTATAGGTATAGCTTAAATTTTAATGACTTTCTTTTTTCAAATTTTTCCTGGTTTTAGGGACGTATTTTTATAATTTTGTATCATTTATCTGCATTTGTAAGCAAGAAAAGAAATTATACTTATTTAAAAAAAATAAATAGAAAAACTAAGTAAGTCATCTGTATTATTTTAAGATAAAGTTGAATTTATTTAATTTAGAGCACAATACAACTATAATACTCATAATAATTTATGGTTCAAGTTCAAGTTAATATAAAATTCACAAAATATCTGACAATAATTTAGTAATAATAACTTGACACTCATACTATTGGTTTTCAACATATACATTATTTTCCGTATATATTAAGTAATTGCAATATCTCTAAGTTAAGAGTCCACTGTGAGTACAATGTGTACAGAACGTACGCACAAGGCTTCTTCACTTTTCCCCATCAATTGTTTGTCACAATTGTACTATCATAATATTCAAGTCATTAGCAAATATGTTATTTTTGAATTTTAAATATTATATCGTTTGGTAGTGGCGTCATTTGAGGGGGGGAAGCCATTCATATATTTGCCGTAGTCTATAATTAGCCAAATCCTAAGTCGGCAGATTTCAAAAATAACAATTCTTAAATACAATCCATTAATTGATTACCACTTACAATAAAATAAATTACCACCAAAAAAAATGACCCCTACCACTTCTGTTCTTAAAAAAAGTCGGAAAATGTATGGGTCTGCCCTAGTCTAGTAAAAACTGAAATGGCGTCACTGTCGTTTGGTATTATCATTGTTGTTCGTTGTTGTCGTTCGTCGTGTGTAAATGTTTCTTACGAACAATTTTAAATTATAATTATTTTACATGTTTTTTTTTCATTTTCGTTTATTAAGAATTTATCATCATCGCATCAATATTATTATAAATTATATAATCTTGTTGTTGTATTGTTTTTTCGTATGCTGCAATTTTCCGTTTAATTTTTGTTAATCTTACAACTATATTCGTATTATAGTTCAAAAACATAAAACAACTCTATATCTGAAGTACTGTGAGTTTTTTATTTTTATTATATTATTAATCTAAAAATACATTGTCATTATCAACCGCGGGATCAATTTTGGATTCGTCTGGTTTACCATTCAGTTACCATATACCATCTACCTTATTTATTAGTTGTGTCATGAACTTTTTAATTTAAGTTCTATACATATAAGTAGGTAGGTATTGTAAAATTGTGTGGCCATTGCACAAATTAACCGGTCACACAATATCTCGCTCGTCCTTTCGAAATATATATATATAAATCGTACATGCTCCTTAATGTCATCCACCAAGCATACACTTAGAACAGTGTATTAAGTAGCCGCTTAACGTTGTGAATTTTTTTTCTTTTATTTTTATTGTGAATTATTATTATTCACTGGTACTTTCGGGTTCATACAAAATTGTTATATTTTTACAATATAGATTGCCATTCATATACGAGTATATATTTAAAATCAATGATAAATACAATAATAGAACAAAACACTATACCTAGTAATTAGAAAATATATTATATATATATTAATATAGTAGGTATATTAAAATACATAATAATTATTATTATGATTAATAATAATACTTGTATGTTTCTATATACATTAGGTATACATTAGTCACACAATTTTAGGCCTTGTCATAAATTATACAATACAAATTTATTACGTAAATTAAAATTTTCTAAAATACACATTTAGACCGGTTGAGGAAATCAAGATATTTAAAATTTTAATGAACAACCTGAGGAAAATTCATTGTTAAAGGTTTTATATTAGCATGGCTAAATTTAAAATATTAGTATCAATTACGCAAATATTAAACATAGTAACTACAGAAAAAGTATATAATATAATTCAGAATTCGTATACTATATTATGAAAATGAACGGCAATTAAAAATAATAAATACAAATTAGAATATTATGACTTTTATGAATTTAACTAAATATGATGACAGAGTAAACATGTTGAGAGGATATTTTATTTTAATACAACAGAAAATATGCGTAACAAAGTAACTAGAAAAAATCACTATTATACGGTAGGAAAAACAAAGAATAGCCGTACGAAGAGATCTTTATTTGGATTTTTAGGACAAGATTATATAGGACGTATGTGAAACACTAACAGAAAAAGATGGTGAAAATATAGACGAACAAATATCTGTGTTACAACCAAGCAACAATTGAGTCTTACAAATTATAAAAGAACAAACATGTGTTATAAGATCCAACATTGAAACTTTGAATGGTACCATATAATATAATTTCAAATAGGAAAAATAAATTTTGATAAATAATTTTGAACAAATTGAACGACGCCTTAATAACGTAAATGAATTAGTGGAAAATTTAGAAATAGATGATTTAATTATTCAACAAATTATGATAAATACATTAATACAAAGTCAAGTGTTATTTAAAATTGATCTATTAGGAGAAATTATAACAAGAACATAAGCAGGAATAATACACAATAGTGTTTTAACACTTGAATCACAGAACAATTATAACAAATAAAAAAGTAAAGTTAAGTGGGAATGTCGATTGTGGACGTTCCTCTTTCGTCCCTTCGGTCCTCGGAGAAATTAGTGGTTTATTATACTTAAGATTTAAATGCAATGATATTGCATTAAAAAATACGATTCTGAGCGAAACTCAATATATTACAATATGCTACACTGATAATCCATTCCAAAATTTTACCACGTGTGTAAATTACGAATGTAAATATTTAAAATAAATTTTAATTTTCTACGATCTAACCTTATTTAGTTATCAAGAAATAAAATAACGCAACTGCAATTTTGCCGATTTTCAAAAACTCTTAATTTAAAAGCTTATGAAAAAAAATTGTCAATCACAATTATTAAAATATTTTGTAAAAACATTAAGTCATATATGTCTAGCTTCGATAAAATTTTCAAACCAATAAAATAAAAACTGCAGGAAATATTAAATATTATTGAAAAAAAATTCAAAACTCTATACTTAGTCAATAAATCAACCATTTGTTTCTAAATTTTCTCTTGTAATGAAGTTCACCTAAGTAAATACTCAAAAAAATTTTCAAGACAATACGATTAAAACTCAATTAGTTATCACGAAATTAAAAAATTTTAAATTTCAGAAACGTTATTTTGCCGATTTTCTGCCATTTTTTAGTAGCTTTTCTTCTCCTAAGAAAAATATTTTGAGAATTTGGAAAAATGAGCTGAATAAAGTACCAACTAGATGCAATTTTCTACCGAAAACATAAACTTTTTATGGTAATCGGACTATTATTTTTACCCGAAAAAGTGTCTTCATACATAAAAAAAAAATATCATAATATTCATTTTTACTAAAATTATTCAAATTTTAGAAGTTTATAAAATAAAGTTCCAACTTACGATTTTTAAAATATTTTGTTAAAAGATTAAGTATAGTATATGATTAAACTTCAATAAAATTTTCAAAGCGATAAATCAAAAATTTCCGGAAATATTGAAAGTTTTTGGAAAAAAAGTTAAACACTCATTACTTAGTCAGAAATTGAACCAAATCGTTTCAAATTTTTTTTCTATAATGTAGAACACATATGTTGACACTCAAAACAAGTTTCAAGTCCTTACAATCAAAATTCAATTAGTTATCACGAAATTAAAAAATTTTAAATAATGAGATCGTTATTTTGCCAATTTTCGGGAATTTTAACTTTAAAAGCCTATAAAAAAAAATTACCAGTCACAATTTTCAAAAAATTATGTAAAAAGATTAATTAGTATATGATTAGACTTCGATAAAATTTTCAAAGCGATAAATAAAAAATTGCTGGAAATATTGAGCATTTTTGGAAAAAAGTTCAAAGTTCCATACTGGGCTAAATAATCAACAATTCAGTTCCACAATTGTACCGCATATGTATTTTACCTATATTAATACTCAAAAGAATTTTCAAGTCATAAAGATCAAAACTCAATTAGTTATCACGAAATTAAAAAATTTAAAATAACAGAAACCGTAATTTTGCTGATTTTCAAAATTTTTACAAAGATTTTTTTTTTTTTATGTATGAAAACATTTTTTCGGGTAGAAATAATAGTCCGATTTATCACGTATAGCATATGTTTTGCTTGCAAATATTGTCTACTTGGTACTTTATTAAGCTCATTTTTAGAATTTCCCAAAAGTTTTTCCTTAATAAGCGGAAAATTGTCAATTTTTTATACGCTTTATATTATATTTTTTTTTTCGGGATTTCTTATTAAAATTTTTAAATTAAAATTTTGGAACAGAATAGTTAATTATGCGGAAAAATATAGAGCTTTGTACGTTTTCCCAAAAAAATTAATATTACCTACAATTTAAGGACGATCTGTTTGAAAATTTTATAGAAGTCCAATACTATACTACTTAATATTTTTATAAAATATTTTGAAAATCTAAATAGGCAATTTTTATATAGGCTTTTTATTACTTTTTTTTTTTTTGATCTATGAAAACCTTTTTTCAAGTAGAAATAATAGTCCAAATATCACAAAAAGGGAAAAACTTTTCTATACCAAATTTCATCTAGTTAGTACTTTATTTTTTTTATTCTGATGTATGAACACTTTTTTTCAGGTAGAAATAATTATCACAGTGGGGTACCCATTTTATACTGAATTTCATTTCATTGGTACTTTATTTAGCTCATTTTTTGAATTTCCCAAAAGTTTTTCTTTAAAAAAGGAATGATAACTCCTTGAATATTGATCATAGAGATTTGAAATTTATTTTGCATATATACATATGTAATTTACATGCGTAGCAAATTTTGAAATGGATTATTAGTATAATATATTGAGATACACTCAGAATCGTATTTTCTAATGCAATATCATTGCATTCAAATCTTAATAATTATAATAAACCACTAATTTCCCCGAAGACCGAAGGGAGCAAGGGGAAACATCCACAATCGGCCTTTCACACTTTTTTATTTTTTTATTTCGTGATAACTAATCGAGTATTGAGCAAAGGGACTGTTTTTAGTACTAACATGTCGTAAAAAATTGGAATGAATTAGATGATTTTTTGGATAAATATAGACCTTTGAATTTTTTCAAAAATGTACACAAGATTAGCTTGGTGAATATAATACAAATAAACATCAATAGGAACTACAAAACATATAACAATGGTTTTTTTCTTGAATACATATTTTGAAACATAGGTGTCCTTAAATTATTGGTTCTTGTCTAACAGAGTAGTGCAAGAATTAGAAATTGCAAAACGAACCTTGTCGTTGTTGAATAAGAAATAAAAATGTATTTTTACTACTGAATAATATTTACGGCTCATGGATGCGACTTAAAATATAATGCCGCTAGTTATAGGTGTACAAAATTGTCAAATTAATCAATAACAGCGAGCGTAGATACAGTTAATTCTAAAAATGAATTGTCCAATTTAGTAATATATTATAAACGACGCTACCGGTCGTCCAAAACCGTTATATAAGATCGCAGCCAAAAGGTACTCGTACACACACGATTGCGCGCCTCGTTAATAATATACGTTTCAGTATATTGCTCGGACGATAAATTATAAATAGTAAATAATATCGACATTTAATAATCGCTAAAAATAATATTTTACTCACATTATAATTCATTTTCCTTTTACCGATCTACGGTGAATTTATTATATATCAGCAAATAAGTAACTCGTGTAATTGAATTGTGGTAGACAATGTAATCGAATAATCGTATAATTAGACACGTAAATTGTCAAATAAATATGAAAAATAATCGATATAAATTCTTAGATCGAAAACTTCTTCCAATGGCAATGGCACCGATCGTTTTAATGCTATATTGACAGTAGGTAGATGCAGATTACTGTACTTGAGCTTGATACTTTTAATATTTTTTGTAATGCAGTTAATAGTTTAAGCAAATTGTGCAGAAAAATTGCATGTACATGCTAGCCGTACGATGTCTTAAGGCGCAGTGAGACAATCCTTCGGCGAGTCTTGTTTATTGACAAATTTTGTTTAATAATTACGTTGCGAAGAAACCGTTGCCGTCGTTGTGGATATATTATGGTATTTTTGAGCCAACACTTATTTTTGTACATATACTTTTCAACGGGGTTTAAACAATAACGACATTCTTTGAGAACAGTTTTAATAATTATTATTATTATTTTTAATGTCTGTTTATTTATCACCGCAGATTATAATAAAGTAATATTAATTGGCCGTCTACTTTTTTCCTCTCTTTATATTTTTAATTTTGTAGTATTTTTCATTTTCATTTTTTATTTACGACTATTTTTATGTGAATATGTTCGACATAGGTAAGTTACTTGTATTTTTGAAAAACATGCATTTGTGTACATGGCCAGAGGTATAAAACAGAAATATAAACAACCAGTTGAATACACATTTACCAAGGTGCTACAAATCAAGACGTATTAGCATGTCAGTTAGAAAAAAGAATGACAGTGTTACGGTCACATTATGCAACACAAACGGCTGCTCCAATTTTTTCCAAGTAGCCATAAATTCTTAACCGACCGATCCCAGTACATATGACAAGTGGGGAGACGCAATATACAACACGAGAATAATATAAACAAATAAATACGGGAGTCGACTTATTACCGTGATTGCGCGAGGTTTAAATAATAATTTTATACTTAATTTATTTTATATTTTATTTAAATAATTGTTGTCTGTGCACGACGTCTCCGCCTGTCATCCGGACTTCCATTGGTCAATCGCTTGGATCCAGATATCAGGTGAATAATTTATATATATATTATTGCATCATAGGTATTTCGTTGCTAAATATATATATTTCATTGTGTTGCTAAATTGAGTGTTTACTTATTTGAACTAAGATTAAAGACGAGGCCTGGGAGTCTCTATGGGGCTATATAAATTAAATAGAGAACTTTAGATTTTCTAGTGCAAAGATAGCATAGCCAATTTATCCTCAGGATTTCACTAGTCAAATTTATCGACGGACGTTCACTAAACGAACAGTACAATTACAACAGATTAAAGTGATTTTCATTATAGCATAAAATATTTTTCAAATATATAAAAATCATAAAACTATCAATTTTTAGGTTATCAGTAAAGTTAAATAAACTGGATTACATATTGTGGCAACTATTTTTAGTCAGAGACAAGAAAATTATATTGCTTTAAAACTTTTAAAGATGGAAAATAGAGCTTGTTATTTTAAAAGAAATGAAGAATACAGAGATGATAAAATCTATGAGGTTAATGTAGATGGAAAATGTGTATAAAGTATACATTTATTTGATGTACCATATTTAATTAAATGTATGCAAACTAATTTAATTACAAAAAATTTGGTCTTTGATATAGATGGAAAAAAAATGTGCTAAATAGTCAGACATTGTGCAATTTCATGCAATTGATAATGCAATACCAGATTGTAAATTATTACCACCGTTGACTGATCAACATGTTATTCTTAATAACATATCAAAAGTGAAATGTGCCATTCAAGTAATTATCAAACCGTTTTTAGTTAGTAATAATTCATAATTAAAATAAGTTCTACAAGAAATAATAGAAATATTAAATTTGTCTTTTTTTTTTTTTTTTTTGTTATTAGTCAGAAATATTATTGATAATTAAGCTCAATGTAACTAAAATGTATTTTAGTGAAATAAACATTTATAATGTGACTTAGGATGATTTGCATTGATCACAGCTTCATAGAACATAGATATGATACATTTTACATATCTCCACTGTCAAATATTGATAAATTTTTGTCTTGTTGATGAAATATAAATTACGAACAGTATTAATTTATGTCTGTGCATTTTTTTTTTAAGTTTAATTTCATCAAAACTGAAATTTTATAGTTTTAGTTTTTATTAATTAAATACGATTCACTTTATAATATATTTAGATATAATAATATTTATATTACCTATTTGAAGAACAAAATAAAATAGTTTATAATTAACATTTATAATCGATGTTAAGTAGTTATGTAAGCCCCCCCAAGTTCTTCCCGATATCCGTCTATGGCCGTGTCCACCCTCATGTTTGCGTATAGTTCTTAGATATATTATTTCAGGTTTAAGAAATAGGTGATCATAAGGAATAAAATTAGTTTTATTAGTTCATTCTAAACTTAGTTTTAGTGGACCACCCAAAAAAATAGTTCTGGACACGACACTTCCCATAAGCACAAATATGTAGTGATAGGTAAAATTTAATAAATGTAAGGGGGAGAAAGGATGGTAAAAGGGATATTTTACAAACTAACTAATAAATTATGTTTGGCGTATAAAATTGTAAATTTACCTTTTTCTGAGAGGATTTGGTAGTCGATGCCTATTAGATAACTTTATAACTTTGGATATTATATGAAGTGGATTTACTATTATATTTAAAACGAAATAAATAATTAATATTTTTAATTTATTTGTTGCGTATCACAAAATATAAAATATTACAGTTTAAATATGCTTAAGAATTTTATTATTTTTTTCGAATTTTACATATAATGTAAAAATATCATTTCTATTTGAATATATTTAAATATTAATACAAATATTATTTAAGATTTCCGATAGTCCGAATGTTAACAATTATGTAATATTAAATTAATAAGAGTTAATCTATGACCGTGACATTCCACGGTCATATATTAAAATAAGTTGAATTTTTTATTTATGATATTAATTTTTAATTAATATTCAATTATTCTAAACAACTATTAATACTAATTGGTACAATTATAGGTAGTGATTATAATATAAGTAATAATTAAAATGTAAATATTGTATTATCTTTTAATACAGGTATAGGTATATTATATATATATATATATAATAATGGCAGACACACACGCACGACTCAGTGAATAAAGAAGTGCAAGAACAGCAAAAATAGAGATATAAAAAACTGGAGAAATGATATGTCTTTTCTGGGCTATCTGTTTGGTGTCGTGTTTGTGACGTTCGATTATTCGATCAATAGACAACAGTTTTTTGGATTTTATCTTTTTTTAAAATAAACTATTGTTTGTGATTTAAGATAATAAAATAAAAGTTTTTTTTTAAATAATTTTAAACGTTTTGTTTAATTTAAAATATTTTACACTGTTTTCAAAATTATTATTTTTTAATAAGACTTGACGTAATGTGTTGTACATTTTTAAATCAATAAAATTGCGTGAGTGATACGACATAGTATACTATAGTAATTTTACAGCTATATAGGCCAAGCGTCAAGAAATATACAGCTGCAGTATCTGCAACGTAACATAATACATTTTTAAAATAAGTTATGTAAGAAAATGGCTTTTGAATTGTGAAATGGAATAGTTGTTGAAATAATTTAATTCGTAACAAAATAATTGTAATATATATATATAATATATATGTGTGTGTGTTATATTATTATATTTCAAACAATTTACGAATTAAATTATTTCAACAACTATTTCATTTCACAATTCAAAAGCCATTTTCTTACATAACTTATTTTAAAAATGTATTATGTTACGTTGCAGTTACTGCAGCTATATATTTTTTGACGCTTGGCCTAAACAGCTGTAACATTACTGTAGTATACTATTTATCATATATTATTTTATTTTCAAACCATAAATAGTATTATAATTTTATATTTGACCATCTAACGTACAGACCCATCCCTTATAAACTTATTGCCTAGGCATCATTGTGTTTGAGTATATAAGTGCAAATAATTATAATTTTAGAAATTTTAAATAATATTTAGAAATATAATATATGTAGTTTATATAAAATAATTGTGTATTTAAGATATTTTAAATTTGTTAGTGTTTAATGTAAAAATGGGGTAGGTATGGAATTACAATATGATTAATATATAATTTAACAATGTTGGTTTAAGATGTTATTTAACCTTTTTTTACATTTTTTTCTTTTTTATAATGATAATATATGTATAAAAAATAAGATAAAGAAAGTATTTTTTGTATTGATTTCTTGAGTTGTTGTTATTTTCTTTTTCGTATGAATGATTTATTTGATTTTGTATTCATAATTTTTGAAATTTCGAGTGTTTATTTTACGAGAGATATTGTTGTTATATTTTAGTGATAAATAAATGTTTTGCCGATTGTTATAGTTCACTGTTTATGTGATAATGATCAATGTGTATTCTGAATAGTATTGTGATGTAGTAAAATTAATTTCTTTATTTGTGTATTTTTCTTCTTGAATATTTGTAGTTGATTATCTCGCGTGATGTTAAATTAATTTAAGATAAGGATTGATTTAACATAATTTTTTTTATATATAAGTGTAAATTGAAAAGTTTTTGTACAAATTTTGTATTTTCTACTAAATTATATAATATTAATAACAAACTTTTTTTATATCAAATTAATCTTTATTTTAATATGGGTAGGTATATTACCTATATAAATTTGATATATATTTTTATAAATTATATAAAATGATTATTATATTTCTTTTTTTATTTGTATTAAAAATGAAATATATATATATTAGATTCTGAGTGGAGCGAGGAATGTATTGTTTCTAATAACTAATTAAGTTTTGATTATAAAGTTATTTAAGTCGTAAGAACTTAAAATTTATTTTGAGTACTAACATTGGTAAAATATACAGTTAGTAAAATTTTGGAACAGATTGGTTAATTTTTTGGCTAAATTTAAAATTTTGAACTTTTTTCCAAAAATGTTTAATACTTCTTGCAATTTTTGTTTTAACGGTTTAAATATTTTATCAAATTTTAATCGTACACTACTTAATCTTTTTACAAAATATTTTGAAAATTGTGACTAACAATTTTTACTATAATATGATAACTCCTTGAATATTGATCGTAGGGATTCGAAATTTATTTTACATATTTCCATATGTAATTTACACTCATGGTAAAATTTAGAATGGATTATAAGTATAATATATATTAGTATATTGAGATTCGCTCAGAATCGTATTTTCTAATGCAATATAATTGCATTCAAATCTTAATAATTATAATAAACCATTAATTTCTCTGAGGACCGAAGGGACGAAGAAGGAATATCCAAAATTGACGTTCCCTCCTTTTTTTTTATGTGTATTATATAAAATGAATGTACTATTAATCTATAAATCAAGTATTGAAAAGGTATCTAATACATAGATAATTAGTGGATAACTCTTCTTGATCTTATTTATTTTGTGCGTTTATGTTTTTTTTTTTTTTTTAATATTGATTATTATTGTAGTTTGTCTATTTATTTTATAAATGTTAGTGTAATTTTTATGATATAATGATTATAGAATTATTTTATGATTAGTACCTGTTTGTGTTATAGATATAAATATAATTGTATGTAATATTTGTAAAAAATAAATTATAACTAAATTATATGTATGTTTTATTATATTGTGATATTTTTTATTTTGTTTGAATCTCTTTCATAATATGGTTTTAACTATCTTAAGATTTATATGAATTATATCTTTGGTTAATTTTTTATTTAATTCGAGTTCTATGATGTAATTACTTCATTAACTTTCGAAATTATTTTATAAATTTATTTTATTTTGAATTATTTTATAAATAATAGAAAATCAGTATTTCATTGAAAGGATTAATTCTTATTTCATAAACTAAGGAACAAAATAGGCATTTTTTATTGAGAGTGGAAGCCACCACTGGGTTTGTACAAACATAACGTAATTTTTAACACAAAATTTTGGCTCCATTAAATAGCTAGACACCTCCCTACTAATTTTGATCTACTTCGACCACTGTCTATGTGATTGTTAAGTATTTTCCGAAAGACAAAAAAACTAAATACACTGTTAGTAAAAAAAAAAAAATAGTACCTAATAATAATTATATTTTATATTTTGTATTTATTCAATTTATTTCGGCTGAATCGACAAAGTTTAAACCAAATTGTATTTTCAAAGTAATTTACACCAAAAAAGTATATTTACAAAAAAAAACCCAAAAACAAAAGCATACCCAACTTTTGATAATCTTGTAGTATTTCTACCAAAAAAAAAATGTTTTCACACATCGCAAAAAACATCTTTGTAAAAGATATAAATGAAATTATGGGTTTTCAATAAATACAATTATTCCATATTATGCATATGTTTTTTTTTTTAAAAATAATAGGTACATTTAAAACATATCTAAGATATATTTATATCCATGATAATTTATACTTTAGTTATTATGATAATGTAATCAATAATAAACATAATTTTAATGTTAATAATAATTTTTAAATAAATATTCTTACTTAAAGAAGTAAAAAATTAATATTTTACTTTATTACTTAAACCAGTTTTTAATAAGATAATAATTAATTTTACTATTTAAACAAGTTTATTTGTTATGAACATGAATACCGCAGTTGATGAAGAAAAAATTGAAATGGAAAAAGAGATATTAAACTATTTTAAAATAAATGATACCGAGAATGAATTGAAATTAAAATTAAAAATTGTATCGAGAAAATTTTTAACCATCGAAAAAACTAACAAAGAATTGGTTTCGACTCTTTTAAGTATTTCATCACAATTTTTAAAAAAGTTTTATTATACAAATATACTCTACGGCGAGAAAAATATACAGAAAAACTTAAAAATCATTGAAAAATTGTTAAAGAAAGTAAACGAAATTGTTCAACGAAATCAGAAATTAAATAATTCCCTTCAGATTTCGGCTTATGAAGAAAACAAAAAGAAACATGATCGAGATGTATACAATGAAACGTTATTAGAAGTCGACAGGTACAATCTTTAATATTTATATACTGCCTATGCATATGAAGCTAATATCTAGAACATCTGGATATAAACTAATTAATATTATATAAAAATCGTAACATATTATAATATTCTATGAACGTGGAATATCCCGGTCACATACAAACTTTTATTAATTAATAATCATACAAGTGTAAACATTCGGACTATCGAAAATTTATCAAATTAAAATTATATATTATAAGTTATAACAATATATACAAACATTATTATATATCAATGACATTTATTTACAATAGAACAAATAAAACCAGAGATGTAATATATCACAGTATGTATGATTTAAAGAAAATGACGCAAGAATTATGACTGACAATTTTTTTATAAAATGATAACTCCTTGAATATTGATCGTAGGGATTTGAAATTTATTTTACATATTTCCATATTTAATTTACACTCGTGGTAAAATTTGTGTATAAATTAGTATGTCACTAAATAGTGACCTTTGAGTCAGAATAAGGCCCGGTGCACACATCTGTTTTTTTAACGCGCGGCGCCGTTGCGGCTCCGTAAATACAGTTATCAATATTATACATAATATGAGCTGGTGCACACAGTGTTGCGGCGTCGTCGTGACGACGTAAGTACATGTGCGTCCAGTTTTTGCCGTATGTTCCCACTACGCTGCTAGTTCGTCGGACATGCGTGATAAAACTGCTGCGGCGTCGCGTGTTAAGTAACAGATGTGAATACCAGGCCTAAGTCAGTGTTCGACCCGATGAATTTTGGGATCCAGTGCATCATTTTGCAGGACTCCATATTATATATTAAATTTTAGTAAACATAGTTTTTACACAATAAGCATATTTGAGTAGTCAGATCGTAAAAGACCGTCCACCATCAGAAATTAAAATTTTTCCTTTTTCGATTTACTACACATAAATGATATAAATATTATACATTTTATGACTTTATAGATTAAAGAGTGACATAGTAAAAATGCTTGTCAAAATCAACGATCTAGACCAACAAAATCAGAAATTAAACAATTCCTTTCAGATTTCGGTCAATGAAGAAATCGAAAAGACAATCTATCAAACTTTATACAATGAAGCGTTATTAGAAAACGAGAGGTATAATCCTTAATTTATATAATACCAATGCTTATATGATATAAATAACATAAATATTTAATGACTTTATAAATTAATAGTAACAATATAAAAATATTGGCGAAAATTAACGACCTCAAGGAATAAAATCTGATATTAAATAATTTGCTTCATATATCGGTCAATAAAGGAAACGAAAGGAAACTTAATCGAAATATATACGAAGAAACGTTATTAGAAGTCGACAGGTGCAATCTTTAATTTATACAACACATATTATGCAAATATGATATAAATATTATAAATTGTATGATTTAATAGATTAAACAGCGACATTGAAAAAATGTTGGCGAAAATGAACGAACCTAAACAAGAAAATCAGAAGTTAAATGATTTCCTTCAATGTCATCAACCAGAAACGAATCAAGAATCGAATGGTTCTTAATTTAATTTATTTTGGAATACGTTAATAGTGACGCTGACTATCAGAAGATGAAAATCTCCAAAATTATCTAAGATGTTATCATTGTTTCAATTATTTTGTTTCAGTTTTTTTCGTCAGACTGTTGGATTCATTATTGAACGTAGTATTACAAAATATATATACGAATCTAAAACTTTATAGAAGTGAAAGAAAAATTTCATTTTTGAAAGGGCAATTTCAGTGGATTTCCACAAAAACCTTAATTTCCAATAGAAAAACTCATATAGTATTTACTCATTTGATACCACTAATTTTCTGGTTTTTCTGGATAATTTTAATACAACCTATTAGTACATAATACTCTTTAGTATAATATTAGGATATATTATTATATTTTGGACCTGCAACCCACAACCTTCAAACGCATCCTCACATCATACCACAACCACCTCAACCTAGATGACATAGTTATGGTATAATATGGTGATCCATGTGAGTTATTGAACTAAAACATATTGATATATTCTACTTAAAATATATCAAATCTCTTTACCAATATTGTAATATAGTTATTTTTTCATTCTCATAAACTCATTCTCATAATATTTAGACCTAAATAAATATTATACATTTTAAATAAAGTCATCAACTTTGTGAACATTTGAAATTATTTTAGTCATAGGTATATACATACCTATATTTATATTAAGAGGACGCCACACCAGCATTTGTTGTTTCACCGTCACGTAGAATTTAAATTGTGGTATTTGAATAAAACTTACAGAATAAACGATCATAACTAAATTTGATTATTGGAACATGTTCGAGGTTCTCTCGTGGTCTTTTTTTAAAATTTCATATGACAACGAAGTTCTAAAATTTTAGATTTTAAATCTGTTTTATATTTTAAATAAATATAATTTGATTCCCATATGCCATTTTACAGAAAGTGAACGGGAGAACTTTAAAAATGTTCAATTCATTATATTTGAAAATCGTGACTGACAATTTTTATCATGAAATGATAACTCCTTGAATATTATTCGTAGAGATTTGAAATTTATTTTGCATATTTACATATATAATTTACATTCGTGGTAAATTTTGGAATGGATTATCAGTATTATTTATTGCAATATATTGAGATTCGCTCAGAATTGTATTTTCTAATGCAATATCATTGCATTCAAATCTTAATAATTATAATAAACCACTAATTTCTCCGAGGTCCGAAGGAACGAAGGAGGAACGTCCACAATCGGCCTTTTTTTAAATTTAATTCCGAAAATAATGAGTAAATACGATTGTATTTTATTTTTAATAAAAATATTATAAACCTACAATAAAAAAAAATAAAACCTATATTTGAAATGAAACTATTATAATTTAAGAATTTAATTTTTATCAGTTTATAACTTAATATATATAATTACAAATTATAAAATTATAATTTATAACTAACTCAATTATAAATAATCATATTTTTTTAATTTAAACAAATGCATATTTTATAAACATATAAAATTAGGTATATAATATAATATACCTTACTGTTTTTCTTTATTAAACAAATTGTATGTATATTATGTTATTGACTTGACCTTTCTTAACCTATTTATTAAAAGTCTCATTATTCCTATAACCAGAGGCGGATACAAGGGTGGCTTTGGAGGCTAAAGCCCCCCCTTAAGTACCTACTTATAAATAAATATTTGCATTTTGCTTTTCAATGCATACTGTATTGCTTTTCAGTGCCTACTGTTTACATGTACTTAAAGTAAATTTTTTTAGATTAGCCCTCCCTTTTTTTATTTCTAGATCCGCCCCTGCCTATAACCCAATATTTTTATTTTCATTTCTGTTTTTTTTTTAATAAAACTGCTTCATTTAGTGTTCGCTTTACATTAATGTAACTGTTATTGCTTACACAGTACGCCGTTTTTTTAGATTATGAGCAAAATGCGAGAAATACAATGGTTTAACAAAGATGTTTTTCTTTTATGTTTGAAAACATGTTTTCATAAAAATTTTTCATCAACATTCTTTTTCAAGTAAATACCTATTATTAATAATAAATTTGTGTATAAGTCATAGACGTACTCCAAAAACGTAATCGGTATGCCATCACTAGTATAAAAAGACATGTAATAAAATATGTAATGAAAATACAATTGGAAAAAATTTCCAAAAATGTTTTGAAAAAATGATACAAAGAGTACAAACATTCAAGATTTTTAACAAAAATAACTATTCTTAAAAAAATGTAAAAACTTAAAAAAAAATACAATGTAAATTTAGTTTTATAACATATTACTTCATAATTGAAGAGGAACATAACTTAATTTATATGATTGAAAATATTACAAAATAAAAATTACATACATTTAAAACATAAAACGTCACAACTACAATTATTGTGTTATTTATTATCATCAAACAGGAAGTTGATAAAATTACAACTATAAATATAATATATAATTTGTATAATATAATTTACAATAGAAAAAAACATTAAATTATTATCAGTAAATTGTATTCCAATTAAATTGGTAAGCAAATAAATGTAAATGTTTGTGAAAATGGAATTTTAAAACGGTCATTAATAATAACTGAGAATTGTATACAAAAAATAAATGATTCAATTATAAAATAAATATAAATTAGAAACAAATTTTAACGCAGATAAATTAAGTAGATTATAAAATGTAATATATGCATAAATACATTGAGATATAGAATTTGGATATAGAAAAAGATAGCAAATAAAGATGGACGATGTTCTAGAAACATATCGTAATAATCCATCGACAGTAACCTGGTTTTGTCCTACTAAAATAATATTTAAGTCAAACTGAATACTCAGTTAACAGTATTAAGACAAAATAAATAAGGTTCAATTAAATAATAAAACAAGTGGGGAAATTATGAATTTAAAATAAACAACAAAGTGTTGGTAAGAAATGTTGGACATAAAGGGTAAAATTGATCACCGAAGTCTCGGATACTAGTGGGATATTAGTGGGAAAGCGATATATGTACCTGGAGAATGAAGTGAGACTGACATATGTAAATAAATTAAAACTTAGATTTTGTAATGATCAGCTGCACCCACTGGAACTCGTATAGTTATTAGATAATAATGTACCACGTGTAAAGTATATCATATATACATACAAAAATTTTTAAAATATGTGTCTATGTGTTATTATATTATAATAATTATTGAACAATTTTGTATTTAATATTTAATGTGGATTTATAATTGAAATGTATAATGAATAATCTTATTATGATGAAAAAAAAGTTGTTATAAAATTTTGAAAACTGTTGAAAACGAAATGTTAACGATACAGTATAATAACTAATAATATCAATAAACCAGTCGTAGTTCAACTACGAATACGGATTGCCTGTATATAAAATAGTAGATAACCTTATACACCTAATAATTTTTACCTAAGTCACAATTTTAGTTTTGGGTGGTTGTGATTTCCCATTTGTTTATATGGTTCTTGTGGATGGATAGGCGTCATCTTAATTTACAGTATAAAGAAATTATATATAAAAAAAAAAATAAGAAATTATGTATAGCCGGTTAAGTTTCTATTTGAATAAGTTTTAATCTTCGGAATGATGTTTATCATGTCTATTTGCAATGATCTACAAAATAATAAATAAAACAATTATATCAAAACAAGCGTAATAGAAAAGTTAATTAATAATGCATGACAACATCATATTATCTAAAAAAATAAAACGAATATCATATAATGTATTTGAAATACTTAATTAATCTATTATTACTTAATTAATTATTTTATAATTTTTATTTATAGAATAGTCCATTTTTGTCGCTTTGTTATATTTTATACGTTCAGCCGCGAGAGTAATATATTTGTTATTATACAACTAATATAAAATTATAAACCAATAAGATGTCTTTTTTTGACAAATTACACCATTTTTCAAATTGTTTTTATTTTAAACTTTTGCTCAGTAGGTAAATAACGAATTTATTTTTAATCAAATTCCAGTTCATGTAATATATTTATTAACTACTCGTATTGTTAACGACATCAAAATACAATTTATATTTTAAAACAAAAAATTATTTCTACTCAAATTTAAAATATGTTATAGCTTTATTATTATTTTATATATTTTTTGTCTATACAGTCATGCGTCCTGTCAACAATTTTTCACGTAGGTTAATTTTAGGTGCATTTAAAAATTAACTTAACTTGAATTAATAATAAGTTAGTAAAAAACAAATTAATAAGGTATTAACATTTTTTAATTAACTTATTAATTTAGTTGAAATTTAAAATATCATTAACGTTCCCAGAATTACATTCATAATTATTATAAATTATAATGTTAATGATTACTTAGTGTTGTAATATTCTAATGACGATATCCCAAATGATTTATAGCGTATCCAATTAAAAATTTTATCAGGTTTTCTGTAATTGAAATTTTATTTTAGTCAAAAATTATATATTTTTATATATACACTTAATATGTTAAGTATTCGATAATTAACAATAATATATAACTTATAATATGACATTTAATTCCATTTTTTATTTATAAAATCATAACCAACGGGACAATGTTTATGATTAAACAATGTCCATTACGAATATAATTATTATTTTTTGTTAATGTTTGATAATCCCCAAAATACAACTTAATTAATTAATTAATTAACTTACTATTTTTATTTGTACAGATGCGACACTACACTATAGCACAATGGCTAATCTAGGATTTTATTTTAAGAGGGGCCAAAGTTTTTCAAAATAATATTAAATACATAATAATAATAAAACCTATATATTTTTCTAAAAATATAGTTGTTTATTAACTTAAGTATTAGATTAATGAGGGGGCAGGCCCCTGTGGCCCTCCCTTAAATCCGCCACTGCTATAGTAAGGCTGGGTATTAATGAATTAGAATAATTATAATTAAGTTATATAACAAGTTAGGTTTTTTAAGTATTAACTTTAATTAGTATTTAATTCTAATTATTTTATCATTTAATTAGGTAATAATTTTTTTTTAAATTAAATAAGATACTTTTATAGAAAATAAATTGTTTTAATAATTTCGTTTGAATTATAACAACAACAATTGTTTCTAAATAATTAAACTAAATTAAGTTACATTTATTTAAATATTTAATTATTAACTTTTAAAATTTTGATATAATTAAAAGTAACTATTAAATTAAATATAAATATTTCTAAAATAATTAAGTTTAAAGATTTAAAACATTAGGTAACATATTATATAGCATTAAACTATCCTTTTAGTATCCCCTAAAATGATAATAATAAATAAGTATAGGTACTAAAACTTATTATAATAAAATAATTTATAATTTATGCACCAGGATGCTCCATTTTTTCTTTAATATGCATTTGATTTTCCCAAATTGTTCTTCACACATTCTCTTCAATTGTTTTAATAAACGAATGGTTTATTGTCCATTTAGTAGGAAAATATGTATTGTGGTTAACGTAAGTGGTTTGATTTTGCACAAACAATTCAATAATTAAATACATAAATGATAAAATGTGTATTAAGTAATTTTTCTTGCGAAAAAATGGGAACCATCGTCTAAAATTAAACTTGATATAAAATCAAAACTTATATATACCTACCTATTAATTATAATTTACCTGATAAAATTTTGAACGTCTTTGCACGATACATATTCATTTAGGGAATTCTTTATTGCTATATATATATCATATCTTCTGAATTAAAGATCTCTAAAATGATTATTTATGTATTATGTAGGCAGAGGCGCAGGAACTATTTTTCTTGTGGGGGGCAAAAATTTGAGGAAAATCATGATATATTTAGTATATTAAAATAAAATATAAATACTCATTGATTTTTGTAAAATAGGTTTAACTACTATTTTGTAGATTAAACTAATAGTCAAAACAATTTTAATGTTTTACATTTTTTAATTTTATTTGTTATACAACTTTTCAAAATTCATTTTATTACATATTATATTAAAAATAATAAAAATGTAATTTAAATATAAACTATAACATTAAAATGTTTAAATATTAAATGTATAACTATGACAAATTTTCAGAGGGGCAAAATTATAATTTGCTACCCGATATATTTTTTAGGGGGATCGAATGCCCCCTCTACCCCCCAGCTGCGCCAATGTATGTAAGTAGGTTTTAACCTATGATATAAATACTTATATCATAAATTGAAATATACCCTAAAGTCTTAGCCACTACCTATACACTACCGTTAATTTTAGTCGAAATAACATATATTTATATGCTCAACAACGTTTAAAAAAGGTACGATTATTCATAAAATATCAAATTACTATAACATTAAAGTTGAAGCTTATCGAATATCTCTGCTGGAAATAAAAATTATTTGTCAGTTCATTAAAAAGTATTTTATTTAAAAACTTTCAAAAGTATACACAAAATATTTTTACGTAATGTGAATTATCATTAGGTACCCTGTGTGTGTATTATTGCTATTTCGCAATCTCGAAATAACACGAAATCCTCTTTATCAATATCACTTTCATTGTCACCAACATCATCATCATTATTGTCATCGTCATCATTGTTATCATCTTCATCATCGTTGTTATTATTTTCACCACCATTATCATCGCTTCCATCAACGCCATCATTTCCATCATAATCACTTTCATCTGCATATTCTGAAGACGAGACATTATCGTCAGACGATTCTAATTCGTGTTCTACTATACAATATTGGATTGACAAACATTCTGCCGAGTCATTGATTGAACGGTCAAGTTTAATTATTTTTATGTAAAACCATTCTGGCAATGGCGCCGATTGTTTTAATGCCGTCATCATAGTAGGTAAATGCAGATTACTGTACTTGAGCTTAATACTTTTAATGTTTTCGTAATGCAATTTATAGTTTAAGCGAATTGGTCAGAAATAATAGCATGTACGTACTAATCTTAAGATGTCCTAGGGCGCAGTGAGACAATCCGACGGTGAGTCTTGTTTATTGACAAATTTTGTTTAAAAATTACGTTGCTAAAAGACCGTTGCCGTCGTTGTGGATAAATATATATAGTATTTTTGTGCTAACACATATTTTTATACATACACTTTTCAACGGTTTAAACAATAACGACATTTTTATACTCATATTTAAAGGTAAAGTTATATATTATGCTTATGCCATTATTTAAATTAAATCAAATTATGTGTCTTATATAAATTCACTGACTGCGAAATTACGTATAGGACGTTTTTCGTAGATCCCAAATCAATATGCGCGAATTAGAATGCAACCATAAAATAACATTACGATGATGTGTTAGCCGTTAGTGTATATTATTTTATATTTGATCAATTTATCGCAATGGTGATAGAAATTATAATGATGAATATTGAATGCGAATTAAAATATATACAAATTATTATATTTGAACTTTGTTCCAATAATATTTCATTTTTATTGTGTAATATATTTATTTATAAATAGGTAGATTACTTAGATTTCCAAATCTCAGATTATATTTGGATGTTTTGATAAAATGGACTAAAATTCTTAGAGTTGAAAATTTTGATAATATGCCACTGTAAGTGATCTATAATAAAAAAAACGGATTTATTCAAACTATTTTGAAGTGAAGTTTATAGTTATGGTGCAAAATTGTTCAAAAAAAAATGCTAATCCAATTTTAATCATAAATATGATATATTTCTATACATATTACAATGATATGATTTCAAACTAGATATTTTTATATTTTTGTGTTATAGATTCCTCAAACAAGAATCTAAATAATTATGCTACTTCATAACAATCGAGATGTATACTAATATATACTCGTATATAAATGTAAGTTAAGTTTGTTTTTATTGTAAACTTTTTAAAAATAAATAACTAAATATACATAATGTGAGACTATTTCTTCTATACAGCGATGTAGATATTTAAAAAAAATAATGAAAATAATATTTTCTAATATTGTTTCTAATATCTAATATTAATTTTCAGCTTCATTTGAGACTGTGCGTGACATACTGAATATATCAGGAAAATATTTCTTCGATTTTGAAGAAGTTATCGACGTTAAATGTCATAATTCAAACATGTTGATAATGAATCGATACGCAAGTATTATATTTTATACATATTATTTATTTTAAATTTAGCTTTCACCGTTAATGCACACGCGTGTATATTTTAACTACTTCGAAGGGCCAAATGATCCGGACCGATGGACCAAATGTTCGGACTCAGGGTTACTTGTATTAAAATAAAGTACAAAAAATGTATATTTTATCGAAACACAAGTAAAATTTTAGCGGACTGTATTACATTTCTATTGACATCTCGGTCGAAATAGGAATTCCTAGATACAATATCCAAGCGCGACTAATATGCGCTTCTCTGATATTAGGTGGGTCGGTGCGCAGAGATAACAAATAATATAATAAATCACGACAATATAAGATATACACGATTAATACACAACAGTTACATAATAATAATTCATTAAATATATAAACATATGAATAACTTTTTCTCTGTTAACTAACCATAAATTACCAACTAGATGATGTCAGTTCTATATTTCAATCGATTTTAACCATCTCAGTAGATTTTCTCATTTTTCCCGTAATTGATTCAACTCTATTCATTAAATAATAAGATTCTTTAGTTTAACTACACATTTATTCTAGAATTTAGTGCACACACTACTGTGTACAGTAACACACATCCTCCGTTCCATTTATTTGTTCACTGCACAACATTCCAATCCATACTGCCTTATGGTATATTATATTTACTTTACAATTTTATTAGCGTCCTCTTGTCTTACAAAACACCTGACACCTCCTTCCACTTCATCCTTTTTTCAAGTCCTCGCCTCAACTATTACACTACCGATCCTAAGTATGTAAACTTATCGGTCTCATACACTATAGTTTGTTTACTTTAAGAGAGTTAGTTGGTGGCTAACTACTGCGCAAGAGCATGATTTTGTTTTGATCTCATCTATTACTAAAGAAACCTGGTAAAAGGTATTATTGCTGAACATTGATGCACACTAACTCTAAAAACACTAAAAACTCTTTCATTTATCTGCATATACTCTATATTCTTGTCCTTGCTCCTTCATACATACCTCTATTACTTTAATAACTTCCTTGGATATCCTTTTTTCTTTAATGCCCACACTAAAACCTAAATAGGCACTTTGTTTATCATATACATTTTTTAAATCTATTAATATCATACAATTTTGTCATCTGCTCCCTGAATTTTTTCACTATATATACATAAAATACAAATGATTCCTTTATACTATAGTCTTGCTCCTTATTTTCTTTTCCATAATTGATTACAAAATCTACTGCTATCATTTCTACAATATTGTATATCTTTGTACATCATCCCTGCCTTTAAATACGGGTACCTACAGAATTTTCAATATAATTTACTAATTTTATAGTATAACACTTTTATAACACACCATCATTAATAATTTGCACATTTGTGTCATCGTGTCTAAATGTTATTCTTGGTCATTTTTGAGGAGTTTGTAAAGTTAGAATTTCTTTATTTTGGTTTAATGTTAAATCAACAGTTTTAGGTTTTATTACTGATTCAATATATTTATTTTGACTATTTTTATTTTCAGCTACTGTATTTGTTTTCTTTAAAAATATTCTTTTATTAGTTATTTCAATAGGTTTATTAGATTCAAACTTCCTTTTTTTGCTTCTAACACCGGATCTAGTGATCTTAATTCGACTTGTTTGTCAATAAATATACTTTCTTTTTTTTCTTTAAATCATCAACCATATGTTTATTATCTTTTGATTGAATAATATTAGAAGATATTAATCTTTATATAACCACTTCTTTTAATGGACTAGGTGATCTTATTCTGATAGCAGTTGATGCTTTTGGTGATCTTGATTTTGATTTGATTTTTAGTGGAGATCTAGAAAGAGATCTGAAAGTGATTCAGTGAGGTTTTTAAAATAATTACAATTCGCAAATTGACATTGACGAAATTCCCCAGATGTATTACCAATTATATTTATTAGCACATAAGCTCTTTTTTTATTGTCATAAGAGCAGCTAAACGTAAATTCTCGATATCATCTTCATCAATATTCTAAAATATTTTTTTTAGATACATTAAACACAATAAATATTAAATCTATATTAACCAAATTAGTAAGAAGTAATTAAGTTTAAAAAATCAAAAATATGCAGGCGATTATACATTTATAATATTTATTTGTATAATGAAATAAAATTTGATCATTGAATATTTCCAGTCAAGATAATTAATTTTTAACTAATAATTATTATTTAAACATAACAGCACTTAGTAAAATCAAAATAAATAATTATTAGATCCTGAAAGGAGCGAGGAATGTATTGTTTCTACAAAGATGTTGTTTTTTTGTATGAAAACATTTTTTTGGGTAGAAATAATGGTTCGATTACCACAAGTAGGGTATGTTTTCGGTAGTAAATCGTATAATCTTGGTACTTTATTAAACTTTTTTTTTTAATTTCTCAAGTTTTTCCCCAGGAGAAGAAGAACTATTAAAAAGTCGGCAAAAATACGATTTCCGTAATTTTTAATATTTTTATTTCGTGATAACTAATTGAGTATTGAGCATAGGGACTGTTTTTGAGTACTAACATAGGTAATATTTACATGTCGTAAAAAATTGGAATGGATTAGATGATTTTTCGAAAAATATAGACCTTTAAATTTTTTCCAAAAATGTACATAAGATCAGCTTGGTGAATATAATATAAATGAACATCACTAGGAACTATAAAATATACAACAATGGTTTTGTTCTTGAATACATATTTTGAAACAAAGGTGTCCTTAAATTATTACATTGTACATGAATTATTTCCCGTCATTATATTTTATCATAAAAAATGTTAATTAGCTACCACTAAGCATCTTAACCATAATTGTGTCCATAATAGTTTAACCATTTAAAATACTACGTGATTATGTTATTATAAACTATATTACCTATATGAAAATTTATTTATTTTATCATATTTAACACTATAATATTAGTAATTATATTACTAATTATAATTTGTGTTTTAACAACAATGAATGAAGGGCAGTCTAGTTCTTGTCTAACAGAGTAGTGCAAGAATTAGAAATTGCAAAACGAACCTTGTCGTTGTTGAATATGAAATAAAAATTTATTTTTACTGCTGAATAATATTTACGGCTCATGGATGCGACTTAAAATATAATGCCGCTAGTTATAGGTGTACAAAATTGTCAAATTAATCAATAACAGCGAGCGTAGATACAGTTAATTCTAAAAATGAATTGTCCAATTTAGTAATATATTATAAACGACACTACCGGTCGTCCAAAACCCTTATATAAGATCGCAGCCGAAATGTACTCGCACACACACGATTGCGCGCCTCCTTAATAATATACGTTTCAGTATATTGCTCGGACGATAAATTATAAATAGTAAATAATATCGACATTTAATAATCGCTAAAAATAATATTTTACTCACATTATAATTCATTTTCCTTTTACCGATCTACGGTGAATTTATTATATATCAGCAAATAAGTAACTCGTGTAATTGAATTGTGGTAGACAATGTAATCGAATAATCGTATAATTAGACACGTAAATTGTCAAATAAATATGAAAAAAAATCGATATAAATTCTTAGATCGAAAACTTCTTCCAATGGCAATGGCACCGATCGTTTTAATGCTATCTTGACAGTAGGTAGATGCAGATTACTGTACTTGAGTTTAATACTTTTAATGTTTTTTGTAATGCAGTTAATAGTTTAAGCAAATTGTGCAGAAAAATTGCATGTACATGCTAGCCGTAAGATGTCTTAAGGCGCAGTGAGACAATCCTTCGGCGAGTCTTGTTTATCGACAAATTTTGTTTAAAAATTACGTTGCGAAGAAACCGTTGCCGTCGTTGTGGATATATTATGGTATTTTTAAGCCAACACTTATTTTTGTACATATACTTTTCAACGGGGTTTAAACAATAACGATATTCTTTGAGCCAGAACAGTTTTAATAATTATTATTATTATTATTATTTTTAATGTCTATTTATTTATCACAGCAAATTATAATAAAGTAATATTAATTGGCCTCTACTTTTTTTCCTCTCTTTATATTTTTAATTATGTAGTATTTTTCATTTTCATTTTTTATTTACGACTATTTTTATGTGAATATGTTCGACATAAGTAAGTTACTTGTATTTTTTAAAACCATGCATTTGTGTACATGTCAGAGGTATAAAACAGAAATATAAACAACCAATTGAACACACGTTTACCTAGGTGCTACAAAACAAGACATATTAGCATGTCAGTTAAAAAAAGAATGACAGGTTACAGTGTTTTACATTATAGCATAAAATATTTTTCAAATATATAATTATCATAAAATTAGTCATTTTTAGGTTATCAGTGAAGTTTAATAAACTGGATTACATATTGTGGCAACTATTTTTAGTTAAGGACGAGAAAATTATAGTGCTTTAAAACTTTGAAAGATGGAAACTAGAGCTTGTTATTTTAAAAGATTTGAAGAATACAGAGATGATAAAATCTATGAAGTGAATGTCGATGGAAAATGTGTATAAAGTATATATTTATTTGATGTACCACATTTAATTAAATGTTTACAAACTAATTTAATTACAAAAAATTTGGTCTTTGATATAGATGGAAAAAAAAATGTGCTAAATAGTCAGACATTGTGCAATTTCATGCAATTGATAATGCAATACCAGATTGTAAATTATTACCACCGTTGACTGATCAACATGTTATTCTTAATAACATATCAAAAGTGAAATGTGCCACTCAAGTAATTATCAAACCGTTTTTAGTTAGTAATAATTCATAATTAAAATAAGTTCTACAAGAAATAATAGAAGTATTAAATTTGTCTTTTTTTTTTTTTGTTATTAGTCAGAAATATTATTGATAATTAAGCTCAATGTAGCTAAAATGTATTTTAGTGAAATAAACATTTATAATGTGACTTAGGATGATTTGCATTGATCACAGCCTCATAGAACATAGATTGAATACATTTTACATATCTCCACTGTCAAATATTGATGATTTGTTGTCTTGTTAATGAAATATAAATTATGAACAGTATTAATTTATGTCTGTACATTTTTTTTTTAAGTTTTATTTCATCACTGAAATTTTATAGTTTTAGTTTTTATTAATCAAATATGATTCACTTTAAAATATATCTAGATATAATAATATATTTATTACCTATATACCTTAGTCATATTATGATAATAATAATTATTCGTTTATTTTTTCTCATTTATTTGAAGAACAAAATAAAATAATTTATAATTAAAATTTATAGATGATGTTGCATGTGATTTGAAATATTGTGGAATTTGGAAAAGTAATAGCTTCTCTCTCTCTCTCTACCACCACTGGCCCACCAACTAAAAATTCTTATTTCTGACTATAATAGCTTTAATTTTTGACTTGTCTGATGAAGATTATAGTGTTTATTGTCTTACTGATTATTATTTTTGAGATAAAAGTATCATACCTTATTAATTATTACAATTTATTTATGATTATTATAGTCAACCAGGTATTATGTCCAGGTCACTGAACAGTTAACTTTATTAACCAAAATATAAAATACTATTTTGATTCTTTCTGATGCTGTTCTCCGGTACAGAATATGCTGTATACTTATTATAAAATATAAAATAGGAAAAATATCATTAATAAATATAAAATGTATAAAGTTAAATTTTTCAAAAATAAAAATAAACCAAATTATGCATTTATTTGCAAAATACAATTTTATATTTTGCTACATCCAAACATGAAACGTCTATATTTCATATTTTGCTATTTTTGTAGTTGTGTAAATCAAATATGTAATTGCTACAATTTCTCTACCCCGGTTATTTACATGAAAACTATAGACAACAAAATAAAGTGGCGAAAAATGTAATATATTTACGTTTACTATTACAAAGCAGAAATTAAAGTATGATTTAATAATCTATTATAATTAAAATATCAAGTAAATATAATATGTCATGTTCATGTAGTAACAAAATATTGGTAATACACTAATACCATTGATTATAAATTCTATAATCAGATCCGTAGCAACTAAATATTGTGCCAGAGACAAAATTTTAAAATGCACCCCCTTTTGAACTTTAAATTAGGATTAATTCTAAAAAAAATTATAAACTACAATAAAAATAAATAAATGATCGTTGTTTAGTAATTTTATTTAAATTAATAATTCATTAAAACTACATTTAAACGGTTTAACCAACAATAGGAATTTCGATAAACGTTTATATTTTTATATGTGCATAACACTCTAATAATTATTATTATACTTGTATACTCAAGAAAATAGTAGTAATATTATTCTATTACACATTTTTATTTACTAGTTACCACTAACACCCATTAACAATAAAATCATATTAAGTAACATTTATAATTAATTCTCACACAAATACTAACAACAGTACATAATATAAGTACACATAATAATTTATTTTAATAAAATTTTGTTCTTTTTCAACAAATGTATTTAATTATTAATTATTATAAATTTAATTTGGTATATCTTTTTCTATGGTTAATAAGGCTAAAGAACTAAAACGATCTTGAGTCATGGTAGTTTTTAGCTATGTTATAATGTCGTCTCTTAGCACATGCAGTAAAGATTACTCACAAGTATTTGAACTAACTGGTATTGTAATTGCCAATGTTTGTAAAGATTATGATAGACTGAATAGTTTACAGTATTAACAATAAACAATTCAAAAACTACATCAAATTATAAGTATAACGCACAATGATCGAAATTCGATTTGGAAAAAAACAAGTAAGGGTACTCTATTAATTTTTGAAGAATAAGAGTATCCATCTCTTTTTACCTTATTATGACGTGAGAACTACACTTTTGCCCCAGCCTTTTTCTCTTTTTTTTATATAAAAATGTATTTATTTATAATACAACATTTTTTATCATATACATATATTTAATACTGTATATCATAACCAATTTAAAAATAAAATAAAATATTACTTAGTCATAGTATTTGTGGCAGCTGTAATATTCCAACTACTTTATTACTAGTTACAAAAAAATCAAAAGTTAAAGTAAGTACAACATGTATACATAATATGGTCAGTATTGTACAAAGATAACTCATAATTTATATAGATAATTGATTTTAAATTTACCTAGATGAGATAAATAGATAACACATACATTTTTATCAAGATAGGAAATAAAAGATAATCAATTTTATCTAGATAAAAAAAACAGATGATTAATATTATAGATCCAACGTAAACCATAGTTGTTATTATCGTAATTATTTTTAAATATTATTATTATTATTATTAATTATAAACTATCTGATGCTCTAGTTAAAACTATAAATTGTGTCTACAGAGCGCGATTTAAAATAATTTTGTGTTTTACCTTTTTTAAGTAAAAGATCTATGGTTTCATCACAAATAATTATATTAAATCTGAGTTTTTATAATTATAATCTCGGTTTAGAATATATGGTTTAAGTATAACGTGATTATAACAATAAATGTTTATAGATTATCAAAATATTTTCTTATTTAATTAAAATCATAATGATTAGGCATTAAAATACGATTTCAATTTTCAAGTATCTTGTTCATTTTTAAAATTAAAAAAAAAAAATGCAAAATGATAAACCGTGCCATTAACAAAATGAAATATAAGAGATACGGTAAAAATTTTTTTTTAGTCTCCCTACGACCTCTTCCCCAATTTGAGCAATGCGCACAAACATTATGCTCTAATCTAGACACGGCTTCAAATGCAAAACTTTTTAAGTAATTACCCACTACCACGACGCTTCAACGTCGTATGACGCAATTTTTGTGACAAAACGGGATTTTTATCACATTTGTTTTTAAACAGGAATTCTCCCATAACCGGTAGATATAAAACGATTATTGCGATGTTCAACGACTGCATTGATTTTGGGGAGACTTGGTCCACCCAAGACTACCCCTCCCCCCCCCCCCTATTTGCACCTATGCACAGGATAGAAGTTTCAACCGAATCTATATTATATTTATAATTTAAAAAATTATGGTATTAAATTCTCGTGGCTTAATATATAGGCATAGATAAGAAATTCATGATAAAATCTCTAGTCCATTGCTCCATGCAAAACCGCTTACGTGGCACATCTTGAACAACGGAGAACTGACTCGTCAGCAATTCTTTACTTGTTGCTCATTGGTCAACCGCCCACGCTTCATATCTCGGACGCAACTACCGACGCGACCCGCGTTCCCCTTCATTTCTCTACGAAAACACGAAACTACCAATTCGTCGTCCATTTTTCCATAACTTTTGAACACTGTGTACTATTGTACCGTTTCGATCTTCGCTATTAAAATTTGTATTTGAAACTTTTTGGTATAATAATTTTTACAAACTTTTTTTTGTTCAAGAATAAATATGATACCTTCAATGAATCCGTGAGTATAGCAATCATTATGTAATAATATCTAATTATTGTTATTTTGTTACGACACGATATTTTAATGTTTGGAACTTGTATTCTTTGGAAATACTTTCTATGTTTCCAGTGACTATTTATCTTTTATTTACAACTTATGTTTTGTGAAGAACTTTTTCTATCCTTTTGAATATTTAATCTGTAGCCATATAGTTGTGCTCTCTGATGTAAAAATGTGTTGATTTTGACTAAGTATTGTATCTCTACAATTCGCATAATTAAATAATACACTCATTATTCATTTATTGTTATTCTTGATAGAACATAAATTAGAATAAAGATTTCGTTGTGTTGGTGGTATTTTTATAGCATTATTCAAGAATACTCAAGAAATGTAATAATTCTTATCCAATTTTGTCCACGAAAGACTTCATGCTATATATATATGAGTAATAGTAATAGTTGTCTTTGCTTTGATTATTTTTAGACATGATTACAAAAGTTAAGTTATAAAACCATGTTTGCCTGATATAAGAAGTGTTAATAATTTGATATACTAAGTTTAAGAATTGATTCTGTATCATATCAAATCGATCTTGAATAGTGCTATGTTGTTTTCTTCCAGTAGTGTAGCTAGAATTTTTTTTCAAGGGAGGCTAATCAATTTTTACACAAAGGTGGTTTAATTAGGGTCTTCCTTAAGTTTAACATGCTGATGCCGAGGTTTTTTTGGGCGTTTCCTATACAGCTATACAAATTTGTTATTAAAACGTAGGTACTAAATCATATGAGTCTTACCATTGATTTAATAATACACTTGTATACTTTAAATAGTTGTATAAATATTGTATTAATAGTAATATAAAATCAATTATTTTACACTTATTTTATAAATATAATGAAAAAAAGCAATGTATTTTCTTTTATATGAAATATAATTTGCTAACATTTTATATAATTAAACAAAACCCTATTTAATAACTATGAATACACGATGAATAAAAAAAAACATTATTTAATAGATAATTCATAAATAAATCAGTAAAATACAATTGAAGACTTTTGTAGCGACTTTCATAGACTATAAAAATAATTTATACATTTTCTTAAAATTTCAGGGGGGAAGCTGTAGGCCTCTCTGCCCGCCCCATGGTTATGCCACTGTTTTCTCCCAGAATCTGATAAAAATACTCTGAATCTGTATTAATATTTTGTTTACTTATACAGAAGAATTAAAATCTCTAAATCCTACTTCTACAGTATTTGTAAAAATAATAGTCTTTTCATATTATTTAAGCTTTTTGTTAGAATCTCATGATCCTAAAAAAATTATATTATAATTAAGAAATTTTACTATTTCAATGAGTATCTAATATTGGTTCATCTTCACATGATTCAAACTAGTTTAAAACTTTATACTATTTACATTAGTTTAATATACATGTTATGACTTATGTCCAAACTATGACTATTGATAATGATAACCTTAAACAGTTCTAACATAAGTTGCTATTAAATTTAAAGCAAAATTGACTATTAAATATGTCTGGTTAATTTTCACATTAGCTAACTCAATCAGGATAATAAATCTATTATCTAAAAAAAATACATTTTATATAGTATATCTATAATTATTTAATAATCAATGATATAAAATTGCATATATATATATAAATTTGATTTATTTAAAATAAATTTTATTACATTTTATTTTATTTATATAACTTTGCACAAGTATAAATCTCTATATAGTAACATTCATACAGATATAATAGATGATATTAATATAGGTTTATTATATAAATGTAAATTATTTTAACTTTTATCTACCATAAACCTCAAATATATTTTTAAATATCAATAAGAGTAATTTATTATACTAAAAGTGGAAAAATATTATTTAATGCTTTGAAAATAATTTTCTGTAATCATGTTAAATCTTTTTCATAAGTATATTTTTTTCAAATATTGGCATTAGTTGTTTACATAGGAAGATTTGTATCTATGAAATATTACATGTATTATTATCTAATCTAAGGAGTAACGTCCTAAATCGACCTTCCTGCTTTTTTAAAAATACTTTCCAAAAAAATAGAATCCAGCTTAATATTTTCCTGATTTGTACACTTTCAATTTAAATAATAAATGAAAATGTTATGTATAGACCAGTTTAGATCTATAATTTTTGAAACTTTCTTTTGTTATATTTTATTGAACGTTTATACATTGAATATTCAAAACCTTAAAATTTTTAAAATTTTATTTGTTTTTTGGTCAATATTGTGTACAATATATATACTAATAATAAACTGTATTCTTTTCTCTATGCAATTATCCAAAAAATATAGATATCTATATTATGAAATAATTAATATGTTTAGATTGGATTTTCCATCAGTTGTACCACAACAAGAACTTATACCGATAGTAAATGCATACTCCAATGAACCAGAATCCATTGATCCTTCTATAAATATTAATCAACAGAGACCACAAAATTTAAGTGGAAATCTTAATGAATTCCGCAAGTATGTTAATATATGAAAATAAAAAATAATTTGATATTATATTGTATCTATTTTATTATTGTGTCTAGGATAGGTAAATTTTGTGATGTAACTTTAAAAACTACAGACGGATTATTGATAAAAGCACACAAATGTGTCCTGTCATCAAAGAGTGCATTTTTCGAAAACATGTTCACTAACGAGATTTTGGAAAGTGACCAAAACATAATTTACATAAAATATATTACAAATACTATTTTAGAAAAATTAGTGGATTATATGTATACTGGTATAATGGTAACAATGGATGACGAAAATGTTGAAGTAATTCTTTTATTTTGTTTTTATCAAATGATTTACTTTATTAAATTTGAATATTATTTTTTTCAGGAAATATTAAATTCATCTGAACTTTTACAATTGATGGAAGTACATCAAACATGCATGCAATACTTATTAGAATCAATTAATGATAAAAGTTGTTTAGTTTTTAAAAATATTGCCGATGCTAGAAATTTACCCATTTTGTCAAGAAATTGTCTTAATCATGCTTTAATGAGATTCGAGTTGGTTAACATATTTTATTCCTGTAAAAAAAATAGTCACATATCTTAATTTCCATTTTATTTTCAGTTCAGTATACCGTTATGAAGGTTTTGTATACTTAAACGTTAAGCAAGTAATTGAGATAATTAAAAAAGACAATTTACACACTGAACAAGAGGAAAATGTAAATATTTAAGATAACTAATTTATGTATTTTTTATATACTGCAATAATAAATTCATGTCATAATTTCTACAATATTATATTTAATGAATTTGTTATCACTATAAATGCTTTCAACAATTATAATAAACTTTTTCAGGTATATCGAGCTATCATAAATTGGATAAAATATGATGAAAGAAAAAGAAAACGTTTTTTACCAATATTGATAAAATATATTAGATTACCATCAACTTTTAAACTATACAAACAAATGAAAAAGGAACGTCTCATTAAGCAGAGTCCAAGATGTAAGTGAATTATTTTAAATATTAATAATATTTATAATATTGTCTGTTGGTTATATCCAGGTATGAGAATCCTTAATAATGCGTATAAATACTTTAACAATAATGGGCAGATAATTTTATCTAGAAGACGGCCAAGAAACTGTCAAAGAGTAAGTGTTTTAATAATTAACTCCATTTTAAATCAATACATTTGTATATTTTACATGTTTTTTAGGAGGGAAACAACATTGAATTTTTTGATTTGCAAGAAATGGAGAGGTCAAATAATTTGATTCCTAATTATATCGATGTTTCATTGATTATCGACTTTTTGCATGGGGTCATTATCTATATATATTGATAACATTAATTTCTTTTTTATTAATCTCGATTTATAAACAAAACATAATTATAATTTAATAATTTTATGTGTAGAATCTATTAAATATATCTTATAAGCATAAATAATAACAACTATAAAACATATTAATGTATAAACATTAAGAATTAAGAATATTTTTGTTTGTTCATTACATTTATAATAAATTTGAATATAAAATTAATTTTTAAAAAATTTGAATTAATTTAAGATGTAATCATTTTTATATACAAGAAAAACTATTTAAATAAGAATTACAAATTTTTAACAGTTATTAAACATTAATACTAATTAATTTTAAATTATTAATAAAATTAATATTAATTAATCTATTAACAGATATAAGTTGTTTTAAGATTTAAGTTAAAAATGTTAATTCTTAACAAAAAATTTGTTTAGGTTTATGTTAATATTATTAATTATTATTATTATGTATTATTACTAATATTGTTGATTAAGTAAACTGCAGTTTATGTATTTATATTTTTTAATCTTTTAACATATTTTATACCTTATGAATAATTAATGTAATCAAACATTGATATACTGTATGGTATGTATGATTTTTTGTCAACTGCTTTTGTTTTCCACATGGTATTTGGTTATTATTTTATTTAATTTATCAATATATTATAAGTACTTATTCAATAAATTATAACTGATTTTAAACATTCTAATTTTTTAAAAACTTTAAAATTACAACTATGCAATAATTATATTAAAGAATAATATTATATTAATACCTATATGTATTATATGAAACATTCAGTCTTGTAAAGTATTCAAATACATATTTTGAATACTTATTTTGTATTTTTTATTCACTATAAAAATACTTTTTCTGAACTTGTAAAAAAGTTTCAAATTTGTTACAATACTGAAATTTTTAAATTTTAAATGGTAGTTTTTCTACGGTAAATAATAAATTATGAACAATAGTTTTACTCTTCAGTCATTTCAATCAAAATGTAAAATATAAATGACTAGTGGATATGATTATTTTTAAATTATGTATATAAAAGATTGCATTGGAATTATTGTATACTGTAATCTGTAGGTATATCATATAGCCCGTATAGGTATACCCGCTATGTATTATGGTTTCCACTTATTTCCGTGCAACAAAATTTCCCATACGGCAAAATTATTAATAACATATAATGCGATATATTGTGTTTAATTTGACGGTTTGAAATTTTTGTAAAATCCTAATCATATACTATTTAATCTATTTACAAAATATTTTGAAAATCATGACTGACAATTTTTATCATGAAATGGTAATTCCTTGAATTTTGGTCGTAAGAATTTATTTTGAATATGTGTAATTAACACTCTTAAAATAAATCTTAGAATGGATTATCAGTATAATATATTTTAATGTATTGAGATTCGCTCAGAATTGTATTTCCTAATGTAATGTAATTGCATTCAAATCTTAATAATTATAATAAACCACTAATTTCTCCAAGAACCGAAGGGGCGAAAAAGGGACATCCTAAATCTATCTACTGGTAGTATGGTAGGTATAAGCAAAACAGTAGGTTTATATTTTATTTTACAATGTTGTATGTATGTAATGTTGTATGAACCTTAAAAATAATACAAATTTCATCAAATTGAAATTATTACACTGATCATTGATCATTGATGACAAATTGACAACTTTAAAAATATTCAACAACAATTTTGTTATCAAGAAATACAAAATGATTCTCTAAATCAACATTAGTAAATTAATTTGAATTAGGTACATAAACAAAATTTATAATACCTAAGAACTTATTAATATAGACATAGGTACTGTCGTCTGTTGATAACTTTGTCGAGTGGCATTCTGAGGATATATTTATCTAAGCTATTTCTGCATTAGAAAATTAAAAAAAAATTTTAATTTATATAGCCCCAGAGTGGCTCCAAGGGCAGTGGCTAATAAACGTATAGGCCAAGGAGGCCTGAACCTTGGAGCGCTGACCACGACGTCAAGTACCAGTGACAATAATACAAAATTCGCTCTTCTGTATAATAATTCTATAATAATACATTTAAATTTTTTGTTGCTGCTATTTTATTTTATTCAAAAAAATGTATGGTTGTATTCCATGCATATTGTATATCAAATTAATGAGTGAGATCTATAAAATTCTTTCAGACCGTTTCTCATTTGATATTGAGAGTGAAAATTGATTGAATGACGAATGTAATAATTTTAAAATCATGATGTTGATTATTGAATTTCCATTGAATTGTCATATAAAATATTATTTATAAAAAATAAAGATTGCTGTGAAATATTTCTTAACTTAACTGTAGTTTAGAATATGTTTATAATATATCTAGGTAGCACACACAAATGGTTCAAGAAAACATTATTTTTCGGCTCTCAAGTGCACATAGAACTGTGAGATCAATAATTACATAAACAATAAACTTGATTTAATATTGTATCTCATTTAAACATGAAAAATTAACTATCTCAAAGCTTAGATTATTCTGATTTAATAACGGAATTAATCACCAGGAAGTCTAGAATAATATAATTTTTCATTGACAATAATTTTTTTTTAAAGAATACAATTTTTATTAACTAATTACATATAAGAGCAAAACACTAGTTTATTATTCATTAACAAATAATTAATTATAAGGGAGCAATTTTATACAGGACCTAGGAGCGCTTAATCTCTTAATCCGGCATTGTCTATGGGGTTTGAATTTAATCTTAATTCTAAATATTTAATTACAACTATAAAATTAGCAACACAAGATGGTAGGTAACTATATATTTTTATTGGAGAAAAAAAAATTTATGTATGTTCCTATAAATTACTTATAAACCTAATATTTGAACTTAAGTGATTGACCAATGGAAATCCAAATGACAAGCAGCGCATACAGAACGATTATAAGTAATAGTATAAAATTGAAAGCGGTCTGTTTTGATAACGTTATAAACCACAAACCTAGACAAAATTTTATCTCTACTTAACAAACTATACGGCTGAGTATTAAGAACCTTGGATTAAAACCAATACAAATTGTATTTGCACGCATTGTTATTACAGAATAGATGGGAATGGAGGATACTAGTTTGCTTTATTAAAAAACATATGTGGCAATGCGAGGTGTAAAACATTTAGGAGACGATTTATTTTTAAAATAAATATTATGTATTTAACTTTTCTTGTATATATTTTTATATACTATAATCTAATAGCTAGATTATCGACTTGATAAAACCAAAATAGCATTAACGGATTTAAAAGCTTGTAAAAATACAAATTTATTAATAATACTTTTTTTTAATTTAATAAGTATTTAAATTACGAAGAAATTAAAAATTACTAATAAATGATATGATTAAAAAACCATTAAATATAAACCTAAATATGTTAGTGTAAACAGTGGCGTGACAAAGGTGTCATTTTTAAGCTGCGACTCGATTTCAAAATTAAATGGGTGACAAGGTCATAGATACTATTTATTAGATATTTAGGAGATATAATTTGTGTACTAAATTCATTTAATTAGAACATATTTTCAGTTCAATTTATCTGAAAAATGTTGTTTTTAAAAAAAAAAAAAAATTATATAATTGTATTTTAATTCATAATATATGTATAGTATTTAATTTTATGTTGTAAGTTAGGTTAAGTAGTAATTGTAAATAAATGTAGCAGTGTTGCGGTGGTACCTTTTATTGAATACTATGATGAACATAAATAAAAATTAATACTAATTCTCATTGATAACCAATTTAAAAAAATGTAATGAACATATATGTTGACGCGCGATATTATGGACTTATACATTTATATTTAAAATGATAAGCAAAGAATAATATTGTACAGGAATGTCCGCATCATTATATTTGTCAATCGCATTACACGAGTCAGGTAGTCGACATCGCCGCGCGTGTGTAAACTTTTGTGAATTATTTAAATTAAATAATTTTTAAAAGTAAAAAAAACTCTTTTTTTATCCGAGAACCAATTAAAAGAATCCGTTACAGTCCACAATAATATTATAAAAATAATTACGACAAATAATTAAAACGAGCTTGAAGATGTTTACACAATCTGAGAATGGATACAGTACCCATTCAAGGTCCTTCAACATCTCTCGAGCTGTAGGGATATATTGCTCAAATTAATTTTTCAGCTATTTGAGGTGTTCAGTAATCTCGATGATAATGTTAATAAATAAGCTTGCTCTTCATTTTCCTCCAAAAGACTTGCATTATTAGAAAATACTCCAGAGGACCTATTCTTGAATGTAGTAGAATGGCGTTCGTATACGAATAATCGTACTTTTTCTAATACTTCGCCAAAACCGTATTCTTGAATGTCATTCGTCTACGGACCGATTCTATTCTATTACTAGATTCGTATACGAACGGTACGTGTTGGTCGGAGCAGTAGAATCCTACTATTCGTGTACGAATTATCGTAACCGATGAAATTACATTACCTATCTTAATTATATCATAATTGTTTATACTTCAATAACAACATATAAATAACATTATTTATATTTATGATAACGCAATTACAGTTTACATTAAATATAATATGTGTACCTATATATTATATTATTAATATAGTATGAAAATTGTAATAATAAGTACATTTTTTGTTTTATTTTAGTACGGTAATTAAATTATTAGTTTTCTTATATACTTGTAAATAATACATAATTATAATAATTTATATATTATGTACTTACATAAACGTCATAACAAATCATATTATTAAATGTTCTAAAATTTTAATATAATTATATATAAAAACTGAAAAGACAATAGTAAATAATATGTAATGTAGTGGAATTAATTATTTTTTATAATTTTTACGTAAAATCTAAAATATAATATAGGTTATTAATTATTATAGTTAATGTTCTTATGATGAAAAAGCAAATTGTATAAATTTTAATCAAATGAAAGTTATTAACATTGATAATGAAAGTAGATTTTTGTTGGTTGAAAGTTTGAAACGACATAATATTTTTACATTATTTTAGTATCACTAATAAATGTACAATACTACAATGTATAAAATTACTTAAAAGGTACATCAAAATTCAAATTATATAAAAAAAAAAGTAAATCGTAAATAATATGTTCTAATTTTTTATGTCTTTATTATATTATTAGATTCTGAGCGAAGCAAAGAATGTATTCGTTTTACAAAGATTTTTTTTTTTTACATTTTTTCGGGTTGAAATAATGGTCCGATTACCACAAGTAGGGTATCCTTTCGGTAGAAAATTGCGTCTAATTAGTACTTTATTTAGCTTATTCTTCGAATTTCTCAAAAATATTTCTTTAGGAAAAGGAAAACTACCAATAAATGACGGAAAAATGTCAAAATTTACGAAAATTGTAATTTTGATGAAATCGATTTTAGGTTCTTCGTGATAACTAATACAATTTTGAACGTAGGTACTTTACATTTTTTTTGAGTTTTCTCATAGGTATTTTACTTTACACACGTGGAAAACTTATGGAACGACCTATCAGTATAATATATTGTATTATATTAAGTTTCGTTCAGAATCGTATTTTCTAATGCAATATTATTGCATTCAAATCTTAATTATAATAAACCACTAATTTCTCCGAAGACCGAAGGGCGAAGGAAGAACATCCAAAATCAACCTTCCCACTTTTTATTTTTTTTATTTAATATTATAGTTATTACTCTATTAGTAATTATTATCTGGAAAATAACAGTGTTATAAATAAAATATATTGCTAATATACTATTTATTACTAATTTATCTACATATAATAATTATTAATTACTATGTGTAATTTGAATATAGCTATTTTAAATTTTCATGCAAGTGCACGCTTTGAATTTCGCACAAAACTTAATTTCAACCAATAAACGAACGGTTTTGCAACGTTGCCATATGAACTATTAGAATAGTTTTTTGTGCATGAACAGTTCTATTACTCGTTGTTCTATCATTGTTCAAGAATACGATTTTTCCTTAGTAGTAGAAAACTCGCTGGTAGAATGATTCGTATACGAATGCTATTCTACTATATTCAAGAATAGGCATCCTGCTCTCCTCTAGTAGCATACTCTACACAATAATCAATTTTTTGGCAAGTTTTGAATGTCAATTTTTGTGGTTAGCATCAAAAATGATCAAAGCGCTTCATTGTAAGGAAATAATAAGCTCGTTTATTTTGTTAAAAATATCTGCCAAGTTCAAAAGTTTACTAAGCTTTGTCACATCATTCATGATCAGCTAGGTAATGTAGAAATGAAGCAACTTCGATTCATAATTCCATTAACATGTTAATGATTAAAACAAAGGTTTAAGGAGATAATATAATAATACAAAAACAAGAGATAGTAAAGGATATATTTTGTGAGAATGTGATAGAAAAAAATAAATAATGGTAAATTAATAACCAGTATATTAAATATACCAGATGCTACTCAAACTATAAAATAAGATAATTTAATAAATAAAATTAATGAAATAAAAAATGATAATTATGATAATTTCCTTAGTAAAATTGAAAAAACATTAATCACAAATAATAATGTAAAAGAAACAATAGGAACATTAATTTATGTAGGTACCAAATAACTATAATATCGTGTTGGAAATAGGAAAACAATACAATTTTAAAACTGGGATAAATAGCTGCGAATTAAAAGATAAATTCGGGAATAACAAAATATGTAGAGAGGATATTTTATTTTAATACAACAGAAAATATGCGTAACAAAGTAACTAGAAAAAATCACTATTATACGGTAGGAAAAACAAAGAATAGCCGTACGAAGAGATCTTTATTTGGATTTTAAGGACAAGATTATATAGGACGTATGTGAAACATTAACAGAAAAAGATGGTGAAAATATAGACGTACAAATATCTGTGTTACAACCAAGCAACAATTGAGTCTTACAAATTATAAAAGAACAAACATGTGTTATAAGATCCAACATTGAAACTTTGAATGGTACCATATATAATTTAAAATAGGAAAAATAAATTTTGATTAATTATTTTGAACAAATTGAACGACGCCTTAATAACGTAAATGAATTAGTGGAAAATTAGCGAAATATATTAAAAAAATAGCGAAATTCAATGTAATAAAATATGTTATACTGATAATCCATTCCAAAATTTTACCACGTGTGTAAAATCCGAATGTAAATATTTCAAATTGATTTCAATTTCCTATGATCTAAACTTATTTAGTTATCAAGAAATAAAATAATGAAACGGTAATTTTGCCGATTTTCAAGAACTCTTACTTTAAAAGCCTATAAAAAAAAATTTTCAGTCACGATTTTCAAAATATTTTGTAAAAAGATTAAGTAGTATATGATTAGACTTCGATAAAATTTTCAAAGCGATAAACCAAAAATTGTTGGAAATATTAAACGTTTTTGGAAAAAAGTTCAAAGTTCTATACTTGGCCAAATAATCAACCCATCCTTTCCAAAATTCTACTGCGTATGTAAACTACCTATGTTAATATTAAAAAAAAAAAAACTCAATTAGTTATCACCAATTAAAAAAATTTAAAATAACAGAAACCGTAATTTTGTCGATTTTCCGCTATTTTTGAGAAATTCGAAAAATGAGCTAAATAAAGTACCAACTAGACACGATTTTCTACCGAAAGCATACCCTACTTGTGGTAATTTGACTATTATTTCTACCCGAAAAAGTGTCTTCATACATAAAAAAAAATATCTAAATATTCATTTCTGCTAAAATTATTCAAATTTTAAAAGCTTAAAAAATAGTCTCAACTTAAGATTTTCAAAATATTTTGTAAAAAGATTAAGTTGTATATGATTAGACTCTGATAATATTTTTAAATAGAAAAACCAAAAATTACAGGTAATATTAAACATTTTTGGAAAAAAATTAAAATTTCTATACTTAGTCAGAAAATCAATCAATCGTTTTGAAATGTTTTCTCCAATAAAGAACACTTATGTGAATACTCAAAAAAAAATTTCAATATAATAGACATGAGAATCCAAGTTTTGAAGTACAATTAGCTATAAAACAAGATGAGGTACTAGTCAATTATAATGTAAAATATATAAATACAATAGAAAATATATTTAAGAAATTAAAATATAAAAATATACGGATATACTCAGCAATAAAAGAAAATTTAATATTAGATTAAAAGAGAAAAACATATTGAGAGAAATGGATTATTAACATTAAGGGAAAATTCTAGAGCAATAACTAAAAATTCTGTATTAATACCAAATAAACATTTAACAAGCGAGAAATTAATAGATACAATACTATACTAATAAACGAAAATAATAAGTTTAATACAATAATTAAAGAAGTCCCAATGGATTTAGAAAAATGAAATATAATAGAAATTAAACCATTAGAAGGGTTTAATAATATTGTAAAACAAGTAAATAATGCTAAAGATATCGGGATAAATAATAGAAGTTCATCAATTACAAGGTTTATACCCGAAAATGAAACATATATAACAAAAACAAAAACGATAATAGTAATAGTAGGTATAATATTGTATCGAATTTTTAGAAACTCAGAGAGACTCAGGTTAACCCGTAACACCCATAATTCTAATTTCAAATGTGTAAATAAAAAATATATATAATAAAAAAATAAATAATAGTACTAATAGTAATAAACGTAATATTACGAAATGAATACACTTACAAAAAAAAAAAAATGATGTTAACAACTAATATTTACTATACTATACTATGTGTACAGTACACAGACAGAAGAATACTTATTCTTGTGTTTTGGAACGGTAATACGGATAAGACGATAGTAAAAAGGTTGAAAGTATCGGGTAATTATACAATTTTGGAGATTATCACGTACAGTAACGAGAACGATTACAATTTTAATTTAAAGTTAATCAATATGAAAAACAAACAAGAAATATTTTCAAAACTGATAGGACATAAAGAAAAAACGGGAGAATGCTATAACTAAGGGAGACACATGATATGTTATGTTCAATTGAACATAACAATGTAACGCATTACCATGATCCCGTTACAGATGTAATATTTGCAAAATGCTTTTTAATTATTTTATATATTTATTTAACGCCACTAGGCAATTCAACGAGTTACAATAAAGAACAAAAACAAAGGCGGAATAAAGTATTACATGATTATATCTAAACAAATATTTGGTACAATATAAAACAAAGATTACGTGATAGTCTGAAATAAAACTAAAAACTAACAATTCATATTAATACATAAATTTAAATCAAGTACGGACCTAAGAGTTATTGAGTAGACGAAGCATTCTGTGCAAAGGATGGTTATGGGAGTAGTTGGCACGGTGATAATTATATTATAAAAGAAATAGAACCTAAGCATATATAAATTACATATAAATTTACATATATGAAATATGTAATAAACTAATCAAATGAATATTTTTATAACCAAAATATGTAATAAGAAATCAAATTAATACTATTAATAATTGTAATTACTTATAAAAAAATATTTTATTATTATACTAATTTATCTATGTTAAAGAAATAAAAATATTTTAAATTATTATATTACTTAGAATGTTAATTAGAATACTATACTAACCAAAAAACAAACAAATATTGTATGTTTGATAATTATATTGTAATAATGGAATTAGTATTAAAAAAATTCAGTTTATATAAATACCTAACCACAGTATCTAAAGAAAATATTGTAAAGATTTCTGTCTTGCATATATAACTCCAATCTATATACTAAAATACTTCAGGGCTGTTTGCCACTAGATCTTTTTTAATACTCCTATAAATCGACTCAGAACATACCAAACAGACTTTGATTCTTTTAATTTTATACAACTCAAAGAACCTACAACTATTTATAAAGATTTTTAATTTTAAGATTTAGAAATGAAAAGAACAAATATATAATATATAATTAAGTGTATTATACATGTTACATATGTATTATAAGTATTACAATTTATCGACAAATTGGTATATTCCCTCAAAAAACGATATAAGTAAGTGAGGGTAGTATTTAGACAAAAATGAAGAGTACATTCCATATATTGTATCTATATTTTTCATTTTTACGCCGTAAAGTAGCCTGCCATCTATTTCTTTCCATATATAGATTATTTTTTCAATTTCCAATGAATTCACACAAATAGTACACCATGCAGGAGCATTGTTGATATTTTCATTTTTAGACATTTCCTGTAATCATTTATATAATAATATATATTTATAAGTATAATAAACTGATCATAATTAATATATTTTTAATCCTGAAAAAAAAAATGTAAATGTATATAGTATAGGTAGGCATCCAATAATAATTATCTGATTAGAAATAATTTAATAAATATATGATAAACTAGTTACCTAATTGTAATTTGAAAAATTGTTATGCACAGGGGCATCCACTGAATTTCAGTCCAGCGAATGCAAAATTAATTCATCATTACCCTTCCTTCCTAGATTGTAAACCTGTTGCAAAAATATTTTTGTCTATTTTAAGTAATTATAATTATCATTAGGTTATATCAATACTCTATGGATTGTATAATCATAAAGTAATCATGGTTTTAATATAAAAATGAATGTAATACAAATTTTACTTTAATAGTACTATTGAGTATTTATTTGTAAATAAAAATAGTATTGTATACAGATAAATTAATTTGTTTTTAATACTTAATTGAACTTTATTTTCACAATAATTTATGATACTTATTTTTATATTTTCCAATTAAATTGGATAATTAGTTATATCAATTATTTTATTAGTTACATAGGTTTATACAACAAAGAGTGTCCATAAGAATTTGTCAAGGAAGGCAAAATATTTTTAATTTTTATATTTTTAGTTTCACTATTCAATTAGTGCTAAATTAAGATTTGTGAAAAGTAATTTTTATTTGTATAGGTCATTTAGTAACATAAAAATTATTAAAAATGTTTATTTTATAACTTTTATATTATAATATTGTATAATGATTATAATTGACTCAAAAATAGCCAAGGAGGTCAACTATGTCTAATCCCCCCCCCTAAGGACGCACTTGCTTAAAAACTTATTGATTGTTCCAATGTTTTATACTTTTATTGACGTTCTTTTGTTGTGTTCGTGTGAATTGCTCAGATGCTCTCAGGTCTCAGGACTCAGGTTTTCAGTAAGCTAATAAACAATTAAACAGTAAATATGCATATTATTAAATACTTACGACATTGAGGAAATTTAATAGCAGTAAATGTTACATACGTTTGATAAGAGAGAAAGATAACCGCTTATAGCAGGGGCATTCGACTTGTACCAATATAAATTAGTTCCATTTGTTTTATAGAAAAGACAGATATTGGAGTCGCTAGTTGTAGTCACGAATTAAGATAGTATGGATACCCAGTGAAAAGTTACCGCCAAATTGACTCACTACAGATTGAGAAACCTACAATAGCGTTTCAAACGGGGAATAGATGAATCATATATATATAGCACACGATAATATATACATTTACATGCACAATCAAGGTCGGTTTAAAACATAAAGCAGTTTGATTACGATTAAAACAATTAAAATCGTTTCAAAAATTATAAACCGCTTTATATTTAATGACGCTCTATGCTCGAATGTGTGGTTTTAATAAAATAAAATGAGTTTAATCAATGATAAAATTTTACTTTTTCACACGTAATCTTGGACAATATCTTATCACTGATTTTTCAGTTTTGTGTTCGTTTTGTACCACAAACTATAGTCCTCGCCACGAAAACTGGCCGTGAGCACCGCGACCCGCGCGACATACCCAGTCAGTAAACCATGGGTTAAGGTTTATTGCAGCCACGCTGTACTACGTTTGGAATCGTAGAATCAGGGCCGTATTTAGGGGGGGACAATGGGGACATTTGCCCCGGGCGGCCAAATATTGATCTATTTAGGGGGGGCGGCCGGACACCGCTATAACCAGGTGTATTAAGAAAAATCAAAAAAGTGAATAATTTTGTTTTTTTGGGGTGGGGCGCAAAACTTGTAAATACGGCACTGCGTAGAATATGTGTGGAACGAATTTCATAGAGAGTCATTTCACTGGACTCCTGTAGCCTATTGTTAAGGTGCGTCCACATCATTGGCGCACATACGGGGATGCCAGGTGTGCTTAGCACCCTTCAATTTTTAATTAAAATATCGTTAATATAAAATGTATTATGCTACATAGTATATATTATATATAGTACCTTTTGGCTTTTAATGCTCTTACGTATATATTATTTTCGAATTTATGAAATAATTATCAGTTATTATTTCTGAATTATTGACAATTACAATGTGATATTGTTATAATTATAGTAATGACAGAAATAATACCCAGAATACAGATAAACATTAATAAATAATGTACCTATACATTATAGAAATAGTGACTGTTACACATTACGTGTGGATATTCCCGTATATAAATTGTAAGTCACGATTTTTAAAATATTCTGTAAATAGATATAATAGTACATGAGTAGGCTTCTATAAAAATTTCATACAGTTAAACCAAAAATTGCAGGTAATATTGAACATTTTTGGAAAAAATTCAAAGCTCTATATTTAGCCAATAATCATTCAATCCGTTCCTAAATTATACCACTTTTGTACCTTACTAATGTTAGTACTCGAAAAAATTTTCAAGTTCCTACGATCAAAACTCAATTCGTTATCACGAATAAAAAATAAAAAATTACGGAAATCGTAATTTTGCCGATTTTTCTCCATTTTTTGGTAGTTTTTCTTCTCCTAAGGAAAAATTTTTGGGAAATTCGAAAAATGAGCTTTACAAAGTACCAAAATGATGCAATTCACTACAAAAAGTATACCCTATTTGCGGCAATCGGACCATTATTTCTACTCAAAAAAGTGTTTTCATACATAAATAAAAAAAATCTTTTTAAAAACAATACGTTCCTCTCTCCGCTCAGAATCTAATAACAAAAAACGAACTATTATAATTCTAGCATCCCCTAAATTCATACCCAATGTGCGCCAGGTTACATGTGGTCCACATACATACATTTACCATTACATAACCATTACACGCAGTACACGCAAATACAGTGCATTCACTAAAAACATTACTAGTGTGGACGTGTTTACAAACAGTGCACACAGCGCACTCATATGTATTTCGTGTTCGCGATAATAGCGGTACATCAAAGGAAATTTTGCCTACTGTTGGACGAAGTTTTACCCATATGGCCATATTTATTGTTTGATCCGATGGTGATATTGTTTATACTGTATTTTCTGTGTGTTTAATCTACAGTAAAAATATAGCGAACACCATAATCAAAAACAACAAATACTATGTGTACCGTAAACGTGTTTGCAGTATATGATTTTTGCAAACATCACATATGATTCATATGTGTAGTACATATATAGTACGTATGTCATGTTTGCATACTATGTGGACGCACCTTAAAGGTTAGGTTAGAATGGTATAGTTAAACCGTCATCACTTCGCACAACTGACATTGTGCCGTTGACTGTACGTTCGTGAAAACCTCGTTATTTCCATATTATTTTATTTCCGTTTTATTCGATTTGTGCTATACTTTGTTTCATTATTATTATTAAAATGTCATTTACCGATAAAGATACTCAGAGTCAGAGTAAAAAAACTATTTATAGTGTGTATACATTTTTGAAACAGTTGTCACAGAAACCTAATTTAACAGCAGTTTATTCTAAGTTGCTCAAGTTTGTGGAGAGTCAGAGCGCACTATCAAACGTATTTGTTCTAAAGCGAGAAATGCAATCAATCCAGATGAACAAATCCCAAGTCATTCGTTCATTTCTCCATGGAAAGGATATAAACGTGCGAAAAAACCATAGCTCAGATGAACTATTCAAAACTGCCCCTCCGATTTTTGTAAGGGGCGTAGAAGACTACTTAGACCTATGTTCAGATTTAAATGAACTAGTTGGCGCAGATAATTTCTTATGTAAAGCGTACGCTGATCGTCTAAAAATTAATACATCGGATCCTGAATCATACAGAGCACTAATTCAGTTTCTTATGGAACAAAAATTCGAATATCACACTTATCAACTTAAACAAGGTAAACCACTCCGTATCGTCATATGTCACCTACATCCAACCACATCAGTAGATGCAATCAAAGTAGAACTCGAAGATCGTCTGTTTGAAGTAAGACGTGTTACAAATGTGCTACACAATGTAACAAAAATTCCTCTTCCGCTCTTCTTCATAGACTTAGAGCCAACAATCAAGTCATCAGAAGTCTTTCAGCTGTCCTCGTTGCTGTACACGAAAATAAAAGTTGAAGAACCCTATAAATCTAAAACAATTAGCCAATGTAATAACTGCTAGGAATACGGCCACACGAAAACATACTGTGGATACCATTCACGCTGCGTTCGCTGCGGATCAGATTACAAGACTACTGACTGTCCAAATCAACGCTCGGACCCACCAAAATGCGCACTCTGTGCAGGTAATCATCTTGCAAGTTACAAAGGTTGTTCTATTTATAAGGATCTTCAGCGTACTAAAAAATCATTCACTAAAAGTAACTTTATACCAACTACTACTAGATTTAATACCACAACTGTGAGAGATAGTCATCCAATAAATGTTACTCACCCGATCTTCATACCCCCACATATGCTTAGGCCACCTCTGGTAGAACAACAAATGACTCGACTCCTTCAACAACTCCTGATTTAATTAATACCATCACAAATTTCCTTGAGGATTTCAAATCTCTGATTAATCCTCTAATGTCCCTATTCACCAAAGTAATCGAAAACTTCTTATTAATTAATATGTCAAATAACACAGCTACAAATAAATCACTTTTAATACTCCAATTTAATGCAAACGGACTAAAAAATCACGTAAACAAACTCCAAACAGTGCTATATAATCTACGCATTGACCTGGCTCTAATAACGGAAACTCATTTTACTAATTATTTCAAAATCTTTATACCTGGGTACAAACTTTTAAATTCAAATCATCCTGACAATACGGCATACGGTGGTATCGCTATTCTCATTAAAAGTTCAATACAATTTCAACCTCTTCCACATTTTTGTCTTGATTATTTACAGTCTTGTGTCCTAATCATAAAGTTAAATAATATTCCTATTACTATTGTGGCTATCTACTCCCCTCCAAAACATAAGATCACAATTCAACATTATACAAATTACTTATCACAATTCACAACAATTGCATAATAGACGGTGACTTTAATGCAAAGCATCACTCATGGGGCTGCCGAGCAAACAACCCTCATGGACATGTCCTTCACTATTTTGTAACTAGAGGTAATCTAAATGTTCTTGTTCCATCAGGTCCAATATACTGGCCGACTTTAACTCGCAAAAAACCAGATATTCTAGATATTTTCATAACAAAAATCCCAAACAATATTCACTGTACTACAGAGAATATTCTCGATTTAAATTCTGATCACTCCTCAATACTGCTAACTCTAAATATCTCTCCTCCATTTCATCGAGAATCCCTGAGTTTATTCAATTATATCACTAATAAAAGTAGCCTAACCTAACCTAACCATCACATAAGCAAAAATACAATCAACTGGCCAATCATATAAAAAAATTGTTAGCTAAACTGAAATCAAAATCCTTCGAAAGTTTTCTAACATATCTCTCACCAAATGATGGCAGTATATAGAGAACAACAAAATATGCATGCAAAATCAAAGCCCCAAATGTGCCAATAAAAAAAAATGATGGTAGTTTTGTTATATCTGACCTAGATAAAACCGAACTATTCCAACACCATCTATCTGAAACTTTCAAACCTCACCCCGATATATTTTCTTCTATTAACATTAACTCTGTGGAAGAAATTTTAAACTCTCCACTATCAGAAAGTTGCCCTATCAAACACTTCACTCCAAATGAAGTTAAATATACTATTGATAAATATCCTCTCGAAAAATCACCCGGGTTTGATCATATTACTGCAGAAGTTTCCAGATGCCTACCAAAAAAAAGCAATCGTCCATCTCACACATTTATATAACGCGGTGCTTAGACTCACATATTTCCCTTCCCTCTGGAAATTCTCGATCATTATCCTTGTTCCAAAGCCGATAAACCTCCTGACTCCATCTCCTCTTACCGACCCATAAGCTTGTTATCTTTCTTTGCCAAAGTCCTCGAAAGACTTCTTCTTAAACGTGTTTTCCTATCCCTAACTGTAAATGCCATACTTCCCGATTCCCAATTTGGATTTCGATCCACCCACTCAACAATCCATAGAGTTGTTGATGCAATCTCATATGCACTCGAAAAGAAATTTTATTACACATGCGCTTTTCTTGACATCTCACAGGCATTTGATAGGATCTGGCATGATGGACTTCTTTCCAAATTGAAAACAATATTACATCCTATTTACTTCCTGATCATTAAATCCTATCTTTCGGACAGATATTTCAGTACTCGCTTCGGTGAAACGCTCTCCAGTATAGCCAAAATCTCAGCAGGTTTCCCTCAAAGAGGTATTCTCTCGCTTTTGCTATATATCATCTATGCCTCAGATCAACCTACATCCCCGAACACACTAGTCGCTGACTATGCTGACGATAAAGCAATAATCTATAATATAAAAATGAATCACAAAATGTGTTGGTAAGCGCATAACTCAACAACGCCTGGACCAATTTGGCCAAATCTTTTTTTCAAATGTTCGTTGAAGTTCAAGGATGGTTTTTACGGCGAGAAAAATTAGAATTATTGCTGGAAAAACCCTAAAAATAGCCCTTTTGTACACGGTTAGCGATAAAAAAATTACTAAACAATGTGATAGAAGCAACTATACTCAAAGGAAAGTATAAAGGAGAAGATGTTCTCATACCGCGCATCCCAATGATTCCGACTGATGTGCCATTTGAGTTTAAACGACTACAGTTTCCAGTGCGTCTTGCTTTTGCTATGACTATAAACAAGTCCCAGGGGCAATCATTAAGTGTTTGTGGTATTAATCTAGAAAACCCATGTTTCTCACATGGTCAATTGTATGTTGCCTGTTCCCGTGTTGGAAAACCATCAGATTTGTTTATCTATGCGCCAGGTAATCAAACAAAAAACATCGTATACCACAAAGCACTACAATGATAATAATAATAATTATGATTCACATGATTAACAATAAAGCGATTACTTACTTTTAAATCATTATATATGTTTTATTTAATTATTTTTTATTCACAACGCCCTATCACCAGGGTGACGGTTCTGTTCAGGAGAATTTTTTAAAATACGTAGGCACAAAAACTGCCACATTACAAATCTTTTTGACAGGACGAAGTCTGTCGGGTCAGCTAGTCTCAATTAATAATGACCCGGTTATTGCTTCTCTCAATCTTCAAAACCACCTCTCCCTCATGGAAGAATGGTACACAAAATGGAGGCTGAAAATAAATCAATCGAAATCCGTGCATTGTACATTTACCCTTAGGCACACACCTTGCCCATCGGTCTCCATTTATGGTATCGCTATTCCAATCTCTCAAACAGTAAAATATCTTGGGTTAACTCTAAATCGCAGATTAACATGGGCCCAGCATATTAAATCTAAACGTCTAATCCTTAACTCTCGTTTACACCTACTTAAAACATTTATTAACAATAACAAATACACCATTCTTAACACTAAACTGCTCATATACAAATCTTTAATTAAATCAATCTGGACATACGGCATTCAGTTATGGGGCAACACAAAAAAATCAAACTTAAATAAAATTCAAACATTTCAAAATATAGCTCTCAAAAAACTTTTAAATGTCCTTCCTTATGTTTCAAATCTCGTAATCTACTCCGATCTAAAAATCAAACAAGTTCATGAGAAACAATAGCCCACTACCAACGCTTTCACAGTCGACTTACCTACAACTATAACCCGTTAATACGCGATCTCCTAGTCCCCTCTATTCCTGGTAATCCACCCAGTCGTCTTAAAAGTAAATGTTGTCACGACTTACTCGTCCACCCCCCTCCCTTCAGTTAATTCAAAGACAAAACACCTCTATTAAAAAAAAAATAATAATAATAATAATAAATATACGAAAAATAAATAAAATAGATAAATTAGTGAGTTTCATTAGTGAATGACTTCTCATTCAAGCTTTTCATGTGTTGAATTATTTTTTATCATAAATGATACGAATTAATTTGTGTATACTTTTAATCACTTAAACTTATTGTGCCATTAAAGGTACAGATTGTTTATTTCAAAAAAAAAAAAAAAAGGATAATTCCTATTTTATATTTTTTCAATCATTGCATGGTTATGTTGTTTAATGCAATGTAGTGTTCTAAAATAAGTTTAATTAATTGTGTTCTATGATTATCAAATGGATTCTATTTGAATATGTGTTCAAGCATCAACTGTGAAATATAAATTATAGAATCAAAACTTATTTCGTTCATCGATTTGATACATAATTTTTGATGTACGTTTTTATCTTTAAGAATAATATCTGTATTAAGTCTAATTACATATTCAACTGTCAAAAATTCTAACTCTGCTCAATATCTCTTTATTGCATCCATGTTGGCAAAAATAATCCCCATAAGTACCATTAGTATCCAAAAGACATTACTTATTCTATTGTATTACATATACATATGTCAGGATTGATTGATTCCTCTTTCTGTCATTTAAACATTTGTCTACTCTTGGTCTGGCAACATAGCTTATGGAAAGTACAGATTTTTCGATTTTGATTGGTACAATGGTACTGACCATTTATTACCTGGAACATTCTCTTGTTTATCATGCGTATATCTATTATTTAAAGGCAAATAAACATTTCAAATTATTAACACATATTTAATATCTATTTTGTAGAATTTGAGTTGTAAAATTATTAATAATGAATTAAATCAATATAATATATGAGACGTGTTATATAATAAGTTGTATATTATATATATATATAATCAGTTGATATAATTCCCGATAGATAATACGCTTATCAATTTTCGGGAAAACTGGACCTATCTCATATTTTACTATGTGTTACATTACAATATTTAATATTATAATTATGAAATTAATTAATTAGAAAATTTGTTTTGTTGATCCATTGCGTATTTCATATTGTATTCACAATATTAAGGAGTGAAAAAATAGGTAAGGAATATTCAATCAATGAAATGTTTAAAAACTTTTAATTATACTTATACATGTATATACAATGTTTTCATTAGTTTTTAATTAAATATTAAATAACATAATATTATACAAATAAAACACGACGAACATATTTTATAACATAGTAGTTTACATAGGTAATAAAGAAAAAAGTATATAATGAACATAATATTCATTATTAAATTACAATAGAATATACATAATAGATTCACTTAATAATATGGTATTGTACAAATTAAAAGCAAAATCTGTGATTTAAATAAAATAATAAATAAAATATAAGTATAGACAATTTTAATTATTATTATGATATATATTTCATTTGAGACCTAACCAAACACTGACTAAGTAATATTGGTGTTTCCCCGATATACCAAATTTATATAATATAAAAAAAACATACAGGTACATGACAATAGAATTAACACAAGTTCATTATGAAAATTTTAATTTCAACTTAACTTAAAAAAAAAGTTAAATTTAATTATTTTTAAAACCGAAAAACAAATCTATATTATTAACAAAAATAACAATTTATTGCGATAATTGAATAATGAACTTATAAATAAACCAGTGATGTTTCCGGTGTTTATATGCTTTGTGTATATACCTACTATATACCGACCTATTCATAATATATTTAATTGTTTAATGACTTCTATTTCCAATTTTACTATCATTTTATAACTTTACTTATATATATATTATGTACTGTCTAATAATAAGAAAACCATTAATTTTTTAAATAATATTCTGTACCTCAAAGTCTATACTGTTAGGTTTAGATATTTTATTTACGGCAATTATATTCATAAATCATAACACTAGTAGAAAATATTAAATAAGTTCAAGCTACAGATTAATTAATTAAATTAATATTAAAATAATTTATAATATAGTCATAAAGAAATATTTAAATAGTTAATAGTCTAATAATATTGAATATTGTATATAAATATAAAATATAAAATTTAAAATTTAATATTAACTATATTTAATTTTAAATTTTAGTAAACATATTATGTATAATATGTAACATAACGGATGTTATTGTATATTTAATTAAATATAAAAACACTTTATTTTCTTTAAAACTATATTTTTAACTTAACGTCAATAAAAGATTATTAACAAAAAAATAACTTGGTAATTTACAATAAATATAACTAATTAAGTTTAAATTTAAAAGTAACTTAACTTAAACTTTTTAACTTGTTAATGCCCAACATTGAAAAAATATATGTATTTATATTCATAATATTGATTTGTTTATTTTGTTTATATAAATACCTTCTATATCTATACAAGAAAGAAATTCTTCAATATTACCTTGATTATAATTGAAATAATTGTCTATCCCTATAAATAATATTAATACTATTGTGCATTAATAAATATGATTTTATTTAATAATACAATAAATATTTTATCATTTTAATTCTATTAAAATTATTCATATAATATTGTGTGATACAAAATATTTAATATAATTTTATAAATACCTTTTACATTTACAGTAGGATAAGGTTTCTCAATATTATCTTGATCGCAATTATTAAAACTATTATTCGTCACTAATACCATAATAATAAAAAAAAAATAATAATAATAATAATAATAATATTAATAATACCAATATGCGTTAATAAACATGATTTTATAATTTTATAAATACCTTTTACATCTACAGTAGAAAGAGGTTTCTCAATATTATCTTAATCACAATTATTAATACTATTTTCTGTCACTCTACTACTAAAAAATAATAATAATAATAATAATAATAATGATACTGATACATTTTTATTAAACAACACAGCTCGTAGTTTATGATTAAAAAAAAACTTATTCTTATTATTTTGTTTAATATAGTACCTATTTACCAAAAATGGGTTTTCAATCTTCAATGACATATTTAAAAAAAGTAAATGAAAAGAAATAAGTCATTTTAGAACAACATTAATATACCTAGGTACTTAATTGTTTTTAATAAAACAATTTTAACCTATATAGGTTTAAATAGGTATAAATATATAATTAATTATTTTATAGGTTTGGTTTGGATAGGCACTTTAAGAAATATAGTAAGTTTTAAATATTTTAATACATAAATACATATCTGTGTTTGGTGAAAAAACTTTTGATTTTTGAGATTATTTATTATAGTTTGCATATTGGCAATTTTTTAAATTTTTAGTTGTATTATTTGTTGCAAACTCTTTAATTTTTTGTTTTTTAATAATCATCTCTTGGAAGAGTTTTTGAATGCGCATTTTAAATATATATGACATGATTTGTTTTCGATAACAATCTCACTAGGAGCTGTAATTAATTAATACAGCTTCAGATATGTTCTAAATAAAATTAATAATATTAATCAATTTCTTAATTTAAACATATTTATTTGATAAAAATATAATATGTTCACAATTCTCATATGACTTCTAGTATTTGAGTGAGCGTTAATTTAATTTTAAAATTAATATTACCATCATATTTTTACCAAATTTATTAGAACCAAATGATGATGTTGATGGTTCAAATTCATTGAAAAGATGTCTTCTACATTTTGTATAGGCAACTAAAAATATACAATTATTATACCTATTATAATATTACAAAATACATAGTTTAATAAATAAAACAAAATTGATCAGTTTTAATGGGCTCAAAAAATTATATTATATAGGAATATAAGAAATCATTAATTTCAAAACTCAAATGAGAACATCATATTTTATATAACTAATAACTATGACGTTTTTTTTTTACTCTCCAATTAACACTTAATAAATAAAAATATCTATTAATTCATAAAAAGGTATATTTGCATTAAAATCTATAAAACAAAATAAATTAAACTTGTCAATATAAAATGGTATTATAGTGTTAGTTTAGTTAGGATCTGACTTCTTTAAGTGCTCGATTTGTGTATTGTATTGTTATGTATATTTTTATTAATAATAATCATTTATAATTTTTAATTTGATCATTACAGCAGAGCAGAACAATCATCAAGATGACTCGAAATAGGAAGGCTACCATTAAAAATAAAAATTCACAGCAGAGTCAGCGATTATCTAGATGGGATAGTTATTATATGATTGAGTGTAAATTGATTAAGACGGCCATTCAGCAGAATCAAGACAGGAGACAAGACAAATCTCAATCAAAAGTAAAGATTTCCCCTCAAAAAACAACTGAGTAACCGTCGTAAAAAGACAATAAAAAGAACACTTATGTAATAATTAAAACATTAATATTAGATATTGAGTATATTGTATTACATTATTATACCTATTTCTTTCGATGTTTCAAATACTATTGCAATATCGATACAAAACATAAATCACACATTTTGATAAACTCAAATTACCTATTTTACCTACAAATACAATATTTAATATTTCCACTATAAATGTTACAAATAATTATTATTTTAATAGTAATTAAGACAAACTACAGGTTGATTTATTTTGAATTGTTTTTACAATAATATTTGATTACACCTATGTAGTGGAGCATACAGGAGTGTTAAGGGATTACACTCACAATAAATTATAAACATTTTATATATTAACGTTCTATAGACTATAATATTCCACTTTCTAGAAAATATTATATTATACGTACAACCTCCATAAAAAAATCCTGTGTGCGCCACATATATATATACCTGTGTCTTGTGTATACCTACGTATATAAATTATAAAGATACTTAATTTATGATGTAATGAAATTAATTGAACTGTATTGCTCCATATCATCTTACCATCATAGAATCCTTCTAAATATTATATGCTAAATCCATAAAACAAATAATTTCAATATTTTTAAATTGGTAAAATGTAAGAATATACAATTTATTAATCTATTGTTATATATTTTGTATTTTTTTTAAGAAATTATATTTATATTCAGGACCTGATTAAGATAAGATTTTTGCCACTCGTAGGCTAAGATAAATATGCATATTAATTGCATTCTATAATCTATATTATAACATGTATAAATTACAATTCATTGAAATTCTTACTTCCAAGGCACCTACTATTTTTAAATAAAATTAGATAGGTACCTAACTTTATAAATTTAATATAATAAACAATTTTTATTCATTTTGAATGTTATAATTTTTCTTGAAGATAATAATATAATTTTATTTGTATTATAAATAATATAATTATAATCTAAATGTGTGAAAGGTCTATTAGATGGTAATGTTGATTTACCGACTTCACTTTATTTATTAAAATTTAAAGTTTCCCAACATTCCAGTCTTATGTTTCACATCCCACTAAGTACTTGTAATACCAATTACATGAAACATGAATCCATTAGACGTTTAATGTTAATTGTTAATACAGACTCCTCCTTTAGATTTTAGTTAATTTTTGTTGTGTAAACTTATTTAATCTTGTATAATGTATACTATAACGTATGCTAGGTATTTAATAATATATAAAAGGCTATATAGCCCGTTTATATTATAATAAATAAATAAATATAAATGACACTATCTCTTTTGCTGCCTAAGGCTATTGCCTATACAGTTTAAGTGGTAATACGCCATTGTTTATATCATTCTTATTGTAGGGATTAACTTGATTAGCAATGTTAACATTTCACTTTTGATGTTTTTATAATGTAGTAATTAATTAATGGTGCTGCTATAAGGATAATTAAAAAGGCGGTACACTGAATGTATTTTAATTTTGTACTAAACCGAGAAGTCAATCATATTTATAAGTGTGTGTGATGATATTATGATATAGTTCGGTAGATGGTAACCGTTACATAAATAATAATAATTTAATTAAACATTTATAACAAGTACTCTAGTCAATTTCAGTTAAATATTTTTCAGAATAATAATTATTGATAAATACAACAAACTATGGTAACAGTTTTTAAATATTAAAGACTATAGTCCTTAAGGCTTACCTTAGGCTTAAGTATATAACTATTATGTGATACAATTTCAATAACTGATATCAAGTGCACAAATTGAGAAAAAAACTATTTTCTAAAAGAATCGCCCAACTCATTATGTCACCAGTAAAACATGATTGTACATCTGATTGCATATACCATGTATTAGTAGGATGAGATAAGCAAAGTATTTTATATTATTTTTACTTACAATATGGTAAATTTGTAAAATACTTTTTTTTTATTATTGTTCTTATTAATATTCAATAATTTGATATTTATAGAAAAAAAAACTTCATGAACAAAATGTAAAATTAATTAAACAATATGACTTCTTCTAATATTTATCATAATACGTTTTTGCTGATTATTATAAAATCTATACCTATCAATATTAAACGTTTTATGTTTATTAGTATAACATTTTATTTTTTTGCTAGGATAAATATTTAATATTTAAATGTGTAATTTAATTCAATTTTAATTCAAATGGTTAGGTAGTTTATTTTTTGTCAGACTTCTTAAAAACGAAATTATACTGCAGTTAATAATGGGTCCCATACGAGTGGTCGGCTGACCGGTTCGACCTTGATTTACGTTCAAATACCATCCCCTTCCTCTTTACAGTGACTGTAAACATATCTCGAACTGGTTTGTAAAGATGGCGTATAATGTTGCATCCCCGTGATTATTAGCTCTTTCGATCGCGCAGCTGCCAGTTTCGAAATATTTTACATAGTCGTTTGCCGTCTTTTGCCAGAACTATACTGCAGATCAGAAATCACTAAACGATTAATTTTTCGTATTCGACGAAACTATCAACGTACGTACTTATCATCAATTTATCTTGTATATTTTATTTATTATCGATAACTGTTTTTTTCTTTTCTTTTCGAAGTCCGAGAAGGAACTGTTTTTGCATTACTTCCTCTCGAACTCCGACGTTTATTTAACAAAATAAATAATTAAATAGCAGGTGTACATACGTACAGTGGCGTAGCCAGTGGGTTTTAACGGATTATAACTTCCCCCGAAATGTCTTCGAATTTAAAAAATTTATATTTAATCGACTTATTAAAATTAAAGAAGTTGGTGTTTATGTAGGAGAGGAATTCCAAATTTACCCCCAAAATAATTTTCTGGCTACGCCACTGCATTCGTCCTTGGTGACTGAGACAATCGTTACAATCGTGCGTATCGTATATATTATTATACGATACCATTTTATTATTATTATTTTTTAATTATGCGTGTTTAAACCGACAAGTAGACGTTACTGTATTTCTACATTTCTCGCCCACTTGTCATCGTTTATTATTAATAAAACAATACAGATAATTACATACGAATAGGTACAAATAGTACATAATGATTTTATTTTAATATATTCTATTAAAGATACCTTAGCTAACTTAATTAAAATTGTTGAAAACTAGGTATTTAATTTCATTATGATTAAAACAATAATTATTGATTACATCAAGACCTACCACTATCGTGTCTCAATGGAATTTTTAATACAATATTTAAATTCTTTAAAAATATTTTTACACAGCATGTCTTTTATCATTTCGTCATCCGACGAATCATCTTCTCCATTCTCTCCGCGCCGGAACAGATTGTCACCTCCATCTCATGCACCTTGCAGCAACAAACAATTGAGTAGTACACCGCGCATGACCAGGACGATTCGGCCAAAGATAAAGGCAACTCGCTTGCCGTCATTCAAACTGGTTTTTAGCGTATGTATCAAATTTGGTAATTCTATATTATTCATGGATACATAAATGTGGTGCTGAAAGAAGCCAGTTCAATTAATTTTATTCGATATTCACCTCCCCTATTTTTACCCATTAAATAACAATTCAATATAATAATGCTAATTATCTATATTAGTATCAAGTGTGTAAGCAGTTTCGCTCAATTTTAAAGGGGGTATTTCTCTGGAAATCCACTCACCCCATTTTTAAGGTAGTTTATTTAAACTACCTAAAGTAGGTATCTGTTCGGGACTACTGTGTATTTATATATTTACAGTTGGTGGATTTATGGTATTATTTTATTTTAAATAAAAAATAGTATTAATAATGTGTATTATGGTAACACACAGTTCCGAAAATATGTATTATACTTATATTCGTAATATTATTATTGCATCATTACAATCCTAAATGTTTTTTTTATTGTGTGTAATACTGCTTTGATAGTCACAAAAAATAATAGGTACTAATAAACTTTTAAAATTCCGCCATGGGAAACGTATGGTTTTTAAATAATTATTAATTATAATGTATATTAATATATTACAATAAACTCTGTATTTGTAACAAAATGCTTACTATGAGAAAAAATAAATTTAATAAAATTTAAAAAAATTACTATACAAAATTTGTATAATAGCAACAGAAAATTACATCGTAAAGATGTTGATCATTTTGAAAATTGACCCAATTTAACTTAAATTATATATTCATAATAAAATAACATTTTTCATTAAAGTTTCGAACTAGTGTGAGCCAACCTTAGGTAGAAATAGAGGGGAGGGTATAGAAATTTTTTGAGCTAAGCCACCTCAAATTTCCTATTAGCCTTCCTTAAAATTGTTTGAATTTTAGTTATTCAAAATGTTATATTGATATAACAATATTGAACTATTGGCTTATATATATATTAGGGAGGTCCTTATTTTCGAACATTCGAATTTTTAATTCCGCACCCTTCTCCCTCACCATTTTGTTCAATACTATTTAAAAGTAATTTATGTACATTTTTATAATAATTTTTCACCCCCTTCACGTGCCGCAAGGGGGTTTAAAAATAGCCAATGGGGTAGTTTTATAGTTTTTTGAGTTTAATTTAAAAACTATAGCTCTTGACATAAAAATGTATAGAACTTAAATTTTAGATTCTATTATTTTACATAAAAAATGTACAGACCGAATTTCTTGTACATCTACTATTTTCCACGATATATTAAAATATACAAAAAATTTAGTTTTTTCGGAAAAATTAAATTTTTTCCCATTATCTATTTAAATGTACATAACGAACGGACAATTTTATAAAAGAAAGATCATTTGTAAAAATTTCATTGGAATGTACGTTTTACTGTTGGGGAAAATTTATGTGATATTGCCGAAGAATTTCCAAATGTGGGTTGTATATTTATTGTTATGCGAGTTTTCTATATCTGCGATCAATTTTATCTTTAATACATCTTTTAAAAAATAAAATATAATACGTTTATTGTTTATATTAGCTGCATACAGTGGCGTATCCAGGGGGGTGGTTTAAGAGTTAAAACACTTTAACTCTCCTTTGACCGTATTTATGCCAAAACTACTCGTATATTATGTTATAAAAATAAAATTTATCATAAATCATAATGAAAATGATAAAAGCTGTTTTGCCTTCTATAATGTAGTTATAATTTTTTAGTTAGTTTATACTTGTAAAAATTTAATCAAATTAGTGCAGCATGAGCGCAACTAGAGGGGAGCTTGGGGACGTTAGCTCTCCCAAAATTTCAAACCCTAAACTTTCATTTGAACGTAAACAATTTTAATAATGTACACTACCTGTTAAGTATTATTAATATAAATATAGGTATATAAATAATAACATAAACGTGTTTTATAGATCTTTATTATTAACAGCATAAATCGTAATGGTATACATACTACTCGCTAATGATCGGTGGACAGTCCCCACCGATTGTAATATGATACTTATTATTATGGTTAATATAAATACTATACGTGTAATATAATGTAATACTAATGCTGAACATGCATCACTATCCAAATTTTTTAATTTAATTTGTTTTGTTTTGTGTTTTTTTATTTTATATTATATTTTTTATAATAGTTTTAAGATAAGAATAATTATGATTAGTTAGATAAGTATAGCATAAAAACAAGAAAAATAGTTTTAAAATAATTTATTATATTCTTTGTAGTTATTTACCAATATCACACTTATGTTCATTTCATTTTTTATATTAGTTTTAATTCGTAAAATATGTGTTTAAATTTATTTTGGGTGTCTACTACGCAATATATTACATCTTTATCAACATGTAATTAAATTAGATAAACAACTGGTCTGTAATATGTTATATTATTATTTTAATAAGTTAAATATTATATATGATAAAATAGATCATAATTTATAGTAGATGAGAAATTAAAGTTTTGTTGAATTTAAAAAAATGTTTGTTATGGTATAATCTATCTTGATGAAAATATTACATGATCATTAAAAAATATTTTATCAATATGAATAAAAAAACAATATTTTGTGGGTCACCAATATATTATACCTATATTATTATATTCTCATTTTAAAAATAATATTATTATAACCAATATAACAAATAAAAATAACATAATTATGATATTGGTTAATAACTACTTAGAATATAATATATTATTTTAAAACTAGTTTTATTGTTTTTATGATATATTTATCTAAGTAATCATTATTATTCTTGTCTTAAAACAATAAGCTATAAAATAAAATATAAGAAAACAGAAATATATTAAATAAAAATATAAACGTGATAAACGTATTATATTTTATTTTGTAAAAGATTTATTAAAGATAAAATAGATCGCAGATGTAGAAAACTCGCATAACAACAAATAGACTACCTATATTTTTATTTATTTATTTTTTTGAGTTCTATACATTTTTATGTTAAGAGCTATAGTTTTTAAATTAAATTAAAAAAACAATAAAACTTCCCCCTTTGGCTAATTTTAAACCCCCTTGCGGCACGTGAAGGGGATGAGAAATTATTATAAAAATTTACACAAATTACTTTTAAATAGTATTAATCAAAATGAAGGGGTGCACAATAAAAATAATTTTAAAAATTTTCTTCTTCTATAGCTAAGGACCACCCTATTATATATAAATATATTGATCTTAGAAATGTTGCTTTTATTAAATTTTAATAGATTTCCGCCCACGGAAATAATTGTTGCCGTGTGATCTGATTAATTTCTTTTAAATGTTGTACAATTTATGGTAGTAAAAATTAAGTAGGTATTATGAATTTGAGATGCCTTTATAAAATGAAATCACGTATCTTTTGATAAGGATAATCGGTAAACGTCACAAAATCTATAGATTAGAAGACCTGGAAATATCTGTTTACCGTGTCTCCATATTTCAGATATCGTATATTTTTCATAAATTAATCTATTGGCACTTTGGCAGCAAAATTCAGGAATCATGAATAAAAAAAATTTAACATATCGATGTAGCATCAGAATTTACATGAAAAGTTGCAGTGCCAATTTGTAATATTATAATTATATAATCCTAATTCTATACGTTTTTCTCTAAAATATGTATCAATTGTTCCAAGCTAAAGTCCAGGGTCTTTTGATTTTTCGATTTTATCAGAATACATTATTTATAAAATTACTATTATTTATAACCAATTATAATTCATGACATATAATTTCATGATTATTTAATGAATTTTTATCTAAATTATTAACTTGAATTTATGTTTCAATATTTTCAATTATAGTATCACTATCAAAATAAGAATGAATTGTTACATTATTTTTGGCGTCATTTTTTGGCTTGAGGAATATGAAATTTGTCGGATGATTTTTTGATTAATTTTCTTTGTGTAGTTTTAATTTCTGTTTTTCTGCGCCAGAAAGATACTTTCATGAAGATATTGGATTTTATTAAATTATTTTGAAATTATTAAATAATTAACCGATATTTTAAAATACATTTATAACATGAAAGATGAAAAACACGATCACAGATATGATTTATATCGTTGAATGATATATTAATATGGATATAATAGCTATTAAATGACTGTAATTTCAAGTTTATTACCTCTTATCTGAAGCTATAAAATAAAACGAAACAATACAATATAATGCGTGCTGTATGTACCTATCTAATTAATAACATGGTTGTCACAGACAATTACTCAAATGATTAATATTAGTATTTTTAAATAAATATTGTAAAAATCATTTTTTTTAATTGTATATCTATAATTGTAGAAAAGCTGCAAGACAATAATATTTTTTGGGGGGCCCTGGGCTATAACCCATTTAGCTTCTCCTTAATCTGGCTCTGCCTAGGTATTAATATATTCTTATTATATTTTATCAGTCGATTGTCAATGAAAGTTCTTTGCTGACTATTTATAATCCAATAACAATTGAACCACAACTAATACCGCATCAAGGACCAGCACAGGAGATGCAGCAGGGATTAGAGCAGAATATGCAGCAGGGATTAGAGCAGTATATGCAGCAAGGATTAGAGCAGTATATGCAGCAGGGATTAGAGCAGTACATGCAGCAGGGATTAGAGCAGAATATGCAGCAGGGATTAGAGCAGTATATGCAGCAAGGATTAGAGCAGAATATGCAGCAGGGATTAGAGCAGAATATGCAGCAGGAATTAGAGCAGAATATGCAGCAGGGATTAGAGCAGCATATGCAGCAAGGATTAGAGCAGAATATGCAGCAGGAATTAGAGCAGAATATGCAGCAGGGGGCCGTCAAGATTATGCAACAGGAACAATACCAGCAACAGATTATGGAAGATGATGAAAGAATTGAAATTGCAAATATTTTATTGAGTTTATCACAGTCGGGTTCTGAAAGCAATATGTCTAATATGCCATGCATCAGCAATGGTATAGACAACAGCACCAATAACAACTGCAACAGTAACAGCAAGAGAAACAAGACTAATAGTCGAACAAGGTTAAGAACCATAAAGCCGAAAAAGTCTTTCGAGTAAAAAAATAAAGCTCTAAATTCCATAAATATTTTAATAATAATTTTTAAATATTTTGAATAATAAAATAATAATTATAATTATATTCAAATGTGTTTTACTATTATAGATTTTAATTAATAATTAAACATCAGTTCTAAAGCCACAGAAATAAGTAAAATTAATAATAATAATAAAAAAAAACAATAATAGCTACAAAAATGTAAGGTATACAATTTATTTAAATCTGTAAACTAATTCACTACCAATGTAGAATTTTAGAAGCTTAAAATAAAACTGTTCATTTTTTTATTTAATTTAGGGAACATATTGTGGGTATAATAAGTATACATTAAAAATGTATGAGCGTGAAGAGAATTTGCTAACATATTTTAATGCCCTTTAATTACGTTTTTGATTATAATATATACAATTCCATTTACTCTCGCATTGTTGCAATGCGATATATTGTTTTTTTAAACAATATATTTTAAATATTCATATTTTTAACGTCTTTGACTTGAGAACTTTTTCCTGCATCTCCTATGTATCTTTAATCCTAAAATACCAAGCATATCTTTATTTGAGTCACAGTATTATATGAGTCATATACATACATAACATATTTAGGTACTTAGCTCTATGTTAATGATGTTATTTTAGGTATCTCCTCACGATATAACTGTTTTTAATACTTTTTTAGTAATAATTTTAAATGTATTACTCTGGTGTTACAAGTTTGAACCCATAATATTTTAGAAGAGTCTTCAGTGACGAATTAACAATTTAGAGAGCTAAGACTCCTTTAGCCTCCGATCACCACCAATACTAGAAGTGTTTATTTAGAACTTGGGAGTGTTTAGCACTCCCAAGCACCTCACTATGTGCGCCTATAGCGACCAGTTACCATGAAAAAATCGAATATTATTTTAACATCAATATTGAATTTGTTAATTTTACATCGAAATTGATATATTTGTTTATGACATGTTAGGTATAGGTAGGTAGTATTTTAACAATATTAATGTTTAGATTATAGGCATAGTATTTTGAATTATTAAACATTTCAACAATTGATTGAAAATTAAATTGTAATAAATAATGATATCTAAGATAAATAAATTAATTAATAACTGTTTAACTTTCTTCAATATTAAAAGTAGTTTTAATGTCATAAAATAATTAATAAGTACTTATATATACTAATATGAGGACTTATATGTGTAAGTAGTTATTTGTTTTATAAAGTTATAGAAATAGGTAAATTAATTAATTTAATGTTTGAACAAAACAAGATATGTAATTTTAATATTTTATATTGCACATGAATGTACTTTGGGTTTTTCTTCAGAAAAATAGTTTTAATTTTTATTGAATTAAAAAAAATTAATATTTAGTGAAAATATTCTTTTTATGGTTCATAAAAAAATACATTTTTACATACTTTAATTTATTTTTGAATAATAAAAAAAAAAGAAAGATCAGTTTAATTATATTGTATTATTTTCTTAGTGTTTTTTAAAAAATTATTGTAAACCTTGTATATAATTAATAAACATCTTAAAAAATGATTTTGCATGTATTTTCGGGGTTTTTGACTGCATAAATATCTTGTTGTTTTTTAGAGCTAAAAGCCTTTGACTTAACACATTATCTATATTTATCCATAATAAATAATTTAATATTATGGTTAATATTAATACTTTTTTTTGTAGATATCACTGATTTGTATTATCAATAGGAAAACCTTTATTAATCTTGATTTTTTATTTCGTATTACATAAGTAAAGTCATATCTCCGTTAACAATATATTTAATCATTTAGTAAAGAGTAACAAAGTATTATGTTTAAATCCAAAAATGTAAAATAGTGTTAAATTAATGAAATAGTGTGTAACGTCACAAATTTAGTCAAAATTTGAATGTGTCCAATCAGCTGTCTTTGCCCAATAATTACAATCAAAATTATTACAATAATATATCTTTACAATAAACATAATAATATAATAATCACATTACTAATTATAAAAATACATACAATTATTATATTCATTAAATTATAAATTTAGTATGTAATATTATACCATAATACAATGTGCATTATTGTATAAATGTATAATTAATCAATGGTAATAGTCCCTACTATTATTACTAAATACAAAAAGGAATATTATTAATATAATTTATGATTATATTTTAGTCTATCGATATTACATAAAAGTACATTAACAAATTTATAATATTGTACCTAATTATTAGTTATAACTGTTATAAGTATACTAAAAAATTAAAAAATCTAATTAGACTAAAATAATGACAAATAATAATGATAATAATATTAATAACTAAATTAATGATTTTAAATCATTAGCGAAAAAAAATTTATATGTTTATCATTTGAAAGTTTAAATAAATATGTATTTGAAGTAAATATATTGTCTTTACGAAAATATAGACAAATTATAAACTAACTTGTAAATATTGTAATTAATAATATAAGTTTGAAAATTATTTATATTTCAACACTTTCAATACTAAAATTTTAGTTGGACAATTAAATTCTTTTATTTTTTAATAGCATGAAAACTTCAATGAAAAATTTTTCTGAGTTATACTTTTATTTTTCCAGATATAACTAAATTAGTATTTAATTTTATACTGCAAATTTCTTATCCTTATCAATTTTTAGATTTTGAGCAAAACAAGGAATGTATTGGTTTAAATATTGTTTCTATGTCTGAAAACACTTTAGGGAAAAAATAATAATCTGATTAGTAGGGTATGCTTTCAGAAAAATTGCATATATTTAGTACATTGGGATTGTGGTTTCCGTGAATTCGATTTTAAATATTATAGGATAACTAATGCAATTTTTAACTTAGATACTTGATAATTTTTTTGAGCATTTTCATAGGTAGTTTATACACATGATAAAATTTTGGAACGGACTATTAGCATAATATATTGTATATCTGACTGACTTTTGCTCAGAATCGTATATTCGAATGCAATATCATTACATACAAATCTTAATTATAATAAACCATTAATTTCTCTGAGGAATCGTCCGGAATCGATCTTCCTGCTTTTTTAATATTGTGACATAGTGAAGAAACGCTTTTTTCTACAGCTTCAAAAGATTTTGGTAAAATATCAAGGCTAATAAATACACTTATCTGTCTTATAATAAAACTGAAACGTAAGAAAAGTATGAAATTACAATTTAATAACCATATTATTATTTAGTATTTGTGTAGTTACATGCACAAATGATACTTCTATTGCATTAATAATAGGTATGAAAAATATTGAGAAACATAACTCCAAATTAATTTAAAGATGAGGGCATAGTTACAAATAGATTTACCTTTTTATTTATTTAATGGTTTTTAAACCATACCTATTATCTGAATATTAGATTTATGTAAATATGAGCATCCTAATTTAAATTTAGGCATTTAGTTAGTTCTACAATACATCAAATTTGATTAATAATTATGAAAGTATATATAAAACGCTGTAAAATGTATAATGTATAAATAACAATTTAATATTTATTTTATTACAGAACATAATTATTTGGAAATAAATACTCTCCATGTATGATTATAAATATTATTTTTTTATTTACATTAAAAATCAATGGAAATAATGAATAATATAATTAAGTGTTATATAATATAGTTAATATTACTTGTGAACTGTAAATTATCACATATTTACTTTATATAAATATCTACCTGATGAAATGTCTATATAAAGTAAATAAAGAAATTAATGAAATTTGAGATTTTAGATTCTGAGCGAAGCGAAGAATGTATTGGTTTTTCAAAGATGTTTTTTTTTTCGATGTATAAAAACACTTTTTTGGATAGAAATAATGGTCCGATTACCACAAATAGAGTATGCTTTCGGTAGCAAATCGTGTCTAGTTGGTACTTTATTTAGCTTATTTATCGAATTTCTCAAAAGTTTTTCCTTGGGAGGGGAAAAACTATCAAAAAATTACGGTTTCTGTTTTTTTTTATTTTTTTATTTCGTGATAACGTATTAGGTTTTGATCGTAGGGACTTGAACATTTTTTGGAGTATTAACCTAGGTAATATATAAGTGTGGTACAATTTTGGCATGGATCCGTTGATTATTTGGCCAAGTAGAGAACTTTGAACTTTTTTCCAAAAATGTTTAATATTTCCGGCAATTTTTGATTTATCGCTTTGAAAATTTTGTCAAAGTGTAATCATATACTACGTAATCTTTTTACAAAATATTTTGAAAATTGTGACTGACAATCTTTTATTATAGGCTTTTAAAGTTAACATTCCCGAAAATCAGCAAAATAACGGTTTCATTATTTAAAATTTTTTAATTTCGTGATAACTAATTGAGCTTTGATTGTAGGGACTTGAAATTTTTTTTGAGTATCAATATAAGTTTTCTATATTATAGAAAAAATTTGAAAAGGATTGGTTAATTATTAGGCCAAGTATAGAACTTTGAACTTTTTTCCAATAATGTTTAATATTTCCGGCAATTTTAGGTTTATCGCTTTGAAAATTTTATCGAAGTCTAATTATATACTACTTAATCAATTTACAAAATATTTTGAAAATCGTGATTGACAACTTTTTTTATAAGCTTCTAAAATTTGAATATTTTTAGTAGAATTGAATATTATATAATATATATACATATATTTTTTTTGATGTATGAAAAGAAAACATTTTTTCGGATAGAAATAATGGTCTGATTACCACAAATCGGGTATGCTTTCGGTAGCAAATCGTGTCTAGTTGGCACTTTATTTAGCTCATTTTTCGAATTTCACAAAAGTTTTTCTTTGGGAGAGGAAAAACTACCAAAAAATGGCCGAAAATCGGCAAAATTATAGTTTCTGTTATTTAAATTTTTTAAATTTTGTGATAACTAATTGAGTTTTGATCGTAAGGAATTGAACATTTTTTTGAGTATTAACATAGATAGTATACAAGTGAGGTAAAATTTTGGAATGAATTATATAGTGTATTGTAATATATTGAGTTTCACTCAGAATCGTATTTTCTAATGCAATATTATTGCATTCAAATCTTAATTATAATAAACCACTAATTTCTCTGAGGGCCGAAGAGACGAAGAAGAAACGCTTAAAATCAACATTCCACTTTTTTTTTTCTTCTAAAATAATAATTTCTCATATTCTGATTTTTAAATGTTAATATAATATTATATAATGTTATAATGTATAAATTAAAACAATAACAAATCATGAAATATAAGATTATAATCAAGTTTATTAGATTTCATATTAAAATATCAAAGAGAAAGAACTATGATGATATATTTCTCCGGGGAACGTCAAAAATTGACTTTTCCGTTTTTTTTATCTTCATAATTACTTTAAATGACATGCTATATTTTTTTGCACATACCAATGGAATGATAATATTATATAAAATCTACAATTACTCATACAAATAATAAATAATTACTATAATTATTGAAATGGTTATACTATAATTTTATATAAAACATAATACACTGTGAAGGAATTTTTAAATTTGATCAATTAGTTTTTAAAATAATGATATTTTAATATATCATTATATAGAAGCATAAATAAAGGTGCTATAATTGATACATCATACATTTAATAAAAACAATAATTAAACTTGAAATAATACTATTATTGGATATTATGTATTAGTAGTACTATTTTTATTTTTGGGCTTGCCTGTTATATTAATTAAATAAATAATTTAGCCTATTGATATAGTTGTAGCAAAAAGGGGAAAGCTTTGGAGACCATACTTCCCTCATTATTTAAATTAAATTTATAAAAAAAAATGTAAATTAATATGTATATGAAGAATTAATGAGACTTAAGTTCCCCTATTTTTAGGTCGTGCTACACCTATGCCTATAGAGCTATGGATTAAATATTAAATGTATTTATATTGGAAATAAATGGCAAGCATACATATTTTCAAATATTAACATGTCATATACTTACATGAAAATTTATATAAAATTATTTATTATATCGCAGTTTCCAAGTCATCCAGGAGGTAGGTACATGACTTGTTTTAATTTTTTTTCATTTATTTATCTAACCCTATGTGCTTAATCTACACACTTACATGTGCACAATTTACACACTCAGTATAAAAAAGCAGTGAAAAGATCCCCAATAGGCCTACAAAAATATCGCTGGAATAAGAAAATATGAGAAAGGATTAGAATTGTAATACAATAACGTTATAAAAAAGGTCATGGAATTAAACACTTAAAATTTAAATTTATGGGCATTCTCAGGGGAGGGGACAAGACAGGGCACTTGTCCCCCCCTGAAATTATGTTATTTCCACAGCAAATGGTAAAATTCCCAATGAGAAATTAGCTTCTAATAATAATACCTAATTGTACTATTTTAATTGTAATAATGATGAAACATAATAATGTACTATAAATAAAATGTATAAAATTTTTCATTTATTTTTTAAATTAATTTTGCCTTCTTCTAGAAAAATGTCTGGAGACGCCCATGCTTAAATTGTTTAGTATTAATTTGAGAGGAAAGAAAAAACATTATTATATTATAAAACTATATCATTTTCCCAATTTTTAAACATCAAAACAAATTTTTGTGTCATTGTTTTTTCTTGATATTCCAATCTTTTCATTTATACATAAAACATATTATAATATTCATTATTAGATCATATTAATTGCAATTCATACTAAATTATTATATTCATATATTGTATTAATAATTAACACCTATGCATTAGGATTAGCCACATGGCGTCCGCAGATATTTTTACAGAGGGGGGGGGGGAAATTAATTTAAAAAATTAATTAAAATTGTTTTATACATTTTATTTATAGTTTATTCGCTATCAAACTATTTTGTATCATTTGGTTCGATAACTTGCATTAAAAAATAATCAAGAACATTTTTGGAAGAGTGTACAGTTAGGTTAGGTTAAGGTTACAAAGGCTTATCTTAATGTGCCGCAATGACTGACACATAAATTTATTAAATTTAGTATAACGTATTTTAGTTTATAATATTGTAGGCGCCTACTAAGTATAAATAACAAATGTACATTTTTAAACATTAATTTCGTTAAAATTAATATATATATATATACATATATATACAAGGTTAAAAAAGTTGATTTTACAATACGTAATCGACCGACCGCTATTGAAGACATCTGCAACACGAAGGCAACAACAGGTTAGATGTTTAACGGGACGCATCACCAACACACGACACAATGTTAACTTAATTAACGCACGACTGGCTTATCACGGTCAATCTCACCAACGTCCAGCGATCCAGGCTGGACCCGGATCACAGTGGTTTAAAAATCAAAATAGTTGGCCAAAACCCATTGAATAACAACTTTGAAAATATAAAATAAACTTAGATATATATTTTATATATAATCTGAGGGATATATTTGTATGAATGAAATGTCAAAATATTAATTTGTAAATATATAAAAAAGGTATTAAACAAAATAAAATTTATTTATTAGCTAAAAATTTTAATATTTTGTTTGATATCATTATATAATTCAATATTTATAAGATAAGTATATTTAATATGATTTAATGATATATTAATGATGTTACGATTATTATTGAACTGTATAAATTGATTAAAATATTTAATATTGAAAATAACACAGAAGTAAACGTTTTAATGAATAATTTTAATATATTTATTTATCGAGTTTCATGACGAAAATAGTATCAATGATTAAATCATAATTTACTGAATAATATATATCATCATTAGTTGCGCGTTTTATTTTAGTGATTGTTTTTAGCTGCATACACAAATACCTAAATAATTTATTCAATTTTTGCATATAGTGGTTTTAATTACGAAAATTTCCCGTAAGCAAATACATTAACATATTTTATCTAAAGTTAGGTTAGCCATTGTTATGATTAAAAAAAAAGAAATTGCATTAAATTATATTTTAATAACTTTAAAAATCGTCCCAAACAACGCAGAAGAAGAACAAAATAAAATTGAAATTGTCAAAAAAACTTTGAATACCTCATTTTTTTACAGGTAGGTACTAACATAAACGTTTATACAATTTTTATATTTTCGGTTAGGTATCAAATATTTTATTTAATAATTATTCTCGCAAATATATAATTATAGATATTTTATTAAATGGAACAATTTTTAGAAATTTTAGGAAAAATGATAGATTAATGAAGGAAAATCATGAGTGGTTACAAACGGTTCTAATTTTTCCTAACTCGATATATAACATAATTCCCGTTCAAAATGGTAAAAATAGATTTTTTTTCATAAGTATAATTTAATTTAATTTAAATAATATACAGATGGTACAAAACTTTATGGTCGTTCAGTTTTATCTTATGACAATTGCAGTGAACGTACAAAAAGACGCAAGACGTTATACCTATATAACTCATCTAGTTTAGGTGAATTAAGCTAAACTACATCAATGGCCTTGCAAAAACATAGAAATGAAAATGCAGTAAAACTAGTAAAAGAAATTACATAAAGTTCTCCAATAAGAGGATTAAAAATTCGTGAGTCGTGGTTAAGTAAAAAACGGGAAAATGAACCTACGTCATTGTGTACAAATGAAGCCCTTTCTCTAATAATTTCTTCATCACTTTCAAAATTACAATACAATTTACTTCGAAAAAATGCAAAAAAACATAATTTTGATTTATATTCATCGAATCACAAAGTTTTAGTTGCGAAAACTGAGACTTATCCTAATAACATATTAATAACTGAAGAAAAATGTGAGGTAATGAATACCTTTATATAGTTTTTATATAATTTTTTTTATAATTATTGTATTTCAAATTATATATATATATATATATATATATATAATAATAATATCAAATACATCAATATTTAAAATTATTTATCAGGTGAAACTACAATGCCTTTTTAATCATACAGCGCATAGACTTTTAAAAAGTATTTCAAATATACAATATAATATTAGTATAAAATTAACATTATATTGTAATTGGGGCTATGATAGTACTTCTGGTTTTCAGATGTATAAATAAATTACATCTGGAGATATCAGTAATGAATCTATCCTTGTAACTTGTTTGGTACTATTGCGTTTGCAAAATGATATAACGGTGAAATTGAGTGGCAAAATCCAGTATGCTCATCTATTCGGTACTGTAGTCCAATTCATTTACAGTATATTAGGAAACTGTTAATGCTATTCAAATAGAAAAAAAGTATATTAATGAACAAATAAGTAATATTTCACCATTCATTAGTGATTTTGGAACTGTAGTTAACTTTCAAATGGATCTTACAATGATTGACGGAAAGTTATGCTACAATAGTAATAAAATATTACATATTTAATAATATAATTTAATTATTTAATATATGATTTACTATTAATATTTATTATTAATTTATATTATAATTTATGTAGATATGTAATGTAATAACTTTTCAGTTCATCGTCGATGAAGTATGTGGTACGAAAATATCAGAAATGAATAATTTGAAATTATTACATGAAAAAACTGAAGATATATCTAAATTTAAGTAGTAGTTATTATAATAATATTTATGGTCATATTATAAACGTTATACTATAATAATTAAATTATTATAGTTTCGGGCTTTCTACTCTACATGCATATATTCGAGTTTTGGAGTGTCCTATTCATATATCGTATCGTTTGGATTTTAAAAAATAAAAGGTAATAACTATTAACATATATTTAAAATAAAATATAAAAAACGAATTAAATAATTATAAGAATTATAAGCATATATGATATAATATTAATTTATAAAACTATATATATAATGTATAAAAATTAAAATATATTTTGAGTTTTGAAATTCATTCTTAAGAAATTAAAAACAATAATTAGAAATTCATTTTTCAAATTTGATATTAGATTTTTAATTACTATATTTTATAATATACTAAATAATATAAAAATTATAAGTTATAAACAAATTCATCTATATGTTAGCAAATTTTTTATTATTTTTAATACTGAAATTGAAAATATTACTACAATTAGTAAGTATAGCGTAAAATAAAATTTATATGTTATATAGCAATTCTATAATATTGAATATATATAAGTTATTTTTAAACCATAATATAGATAATTAAAACCTTTATTGATTTCCTTTGGTATTTATTTGATAATTCTTAAAATTAAGAAATGATATATTAGTTTATATATATTTATAACTACAAGTTAATTATATACGATATACATTGTTAAAATGAAAAAAAAAATTATATTTAATAAGTATTCATTTGATGAATAATTTAAAAATAATAATATAAAATGTCCTATTGCACTTATTCATTACATATTTAAAGAAAATATAAAATAGTAATAATTACTATTAATTATTAATTTAAGTTAGAAACATATTATAATATAAATATATAATATACATAATTGTAAAGGCTAATAATTAATGTATATATATTCATTTACTTTTCATACGTTATAAGACGTATACAATTATAGATTTTATACAATACATTTTGTACTACACTATACGTTATTACAGTTATTAGATAGATAATAAATTAATACAAATTTGTATTTTTTTGTTTAAGGCATGTAAAAAAGATAGGAATGATTTGATTCTAAATGAAAGAAAAGTTAAGATACAAAATTCTTTCAAGGAAATATTAGGATTACTTGTTGATACTCCAAAACCTGGTTTTGGCACTACTAATAACGGAAATACGGCTTTTTAAAAATTCACAAATATCTGCTGACGGGAATCGATCAAAGATTAATTGAAAGATTTTGTATAATTTTACAAAGTTTATCATGTGGTCGTAATTTAAATTTTGATAAATTAGGTAATTATTGTTGGGAAACTGCACAGATATATACAACCTTATATGATTAGTATTATGTGTCACCAAGTGTGCATAAAATTTTATTGCATGGTGTTTCTATAGCAAAATCATTTATTTTACCCATTGGACAAATGAGCGAAGAAGCACAGGAAGCCCGTAATAAGGGTACAAAAAAATATAGGGAAAATTATAGTAGAAAATCATCAAGGATCAATATTAATATAGACATTTTTCAAAGATTATTATTGTCATCAGATCCAGTATAAGTAATAATTTTAATGAGAAAAAAAAATTTACATCCGGGTGTTAAACAATTATTAATTGAAGTCAAAAGTGATAATCATTCTGATTGTAGTAGTGAAGATGACATTAACAGTAGCGAGGAAGAATAATAGGCAATTATAATACTACATTATATTCTTATTATTTTTCATTTAAATAAATATTATATATTTCAAATTATTTTATATTAAATATATTATAATATTATATTTTAAAATTATAATATATATAGTTTGAAATATTTTACATATTAAATAAGTACAAATTAATTTGTTTTATTATATTATAGTACCAATAATATTTTATTTATTTTAGTGTTGTATATTCAAATAATTATAATATATGTAATATATGAGGTTATATGCTAAAAATATTAATAATAAATTATTTTAAAGAAAATTAAAAATTAAAATGTTGACCAACTATTTTGGTTTTTAAACCACTGTGCGGATGTCCCGTAAGAAAGATCCCGTAGAACGAAAAACAGTGCGATAGTTGTCAAACGACTACTCACTCGGACTCGCAAAGCCGCGTAGTATGTGTGTGAAGCCACACGGTGGTGATCGGCGATGGTGACAAAACAGCGACCGGTTGTCCACGTAAAAGCCCGCGATAACGGCGGTCACCGATTAAATTTGAACATGGTACATTATTTTGTTTCGTCATTATTACAATTAAAATATTACAATTAGGTCTTGTTATTAGAAGCTAATTTCTCATTGAGAATTTTACCAATTTTTTTGGAAATAACATTAGTCCAGGAGGGCGTGTGCCCCGTCTTGCCCTCCCCCGGAGACGACCATGATTAGCCATTACGTCGAACCATACACAATTTAAATTAATAGTCGAATTATAAAAAAAATCATAAACATTTATTCAGCTGTAATATTTTCAGAAACAAGAGTACGATTTTATGGAGTACAATTTTACTATTTTATACTAGGAAAATACTATATACTATCAAAAAAGAGTACATCTGAAACCAGTGACACCATATTATATATTCGTATATGTTATTATAGAAGTTATAGTAGTAAATAATCTAGCAGTGAACATTGTTTGTAATGTTTGTTGAAAATACTTTTTCTGGGTTGTTGAAACAATAATAAATAACAGAATAAAGGCGTTACATAATATTAAATTTAATAACACAAAAACAAATATTTGTTATTAAATAAATTATAATATATATATAAATAATTATTATATTATAAGATTATTATAAAATACCTATTATTAAGAAACTAAAAATACCTATACCTAAATACATTAGGTTTAGGTATAAGTTTAATCATCACTTTAATAAAATGAAATAAAATATAGATGTATAAATAAAAATATTTTGTAATTCGTCGATCGGTTTAAACATTTACAATAAATAAACACAATACAATTATAAGTTCAGAAAATATGAATAATAATGAACAAGTCATAACATAAAACAAAACATAAATATGTTTTTGATACTTTTGAATTCGTGATTTGGACAAGGATAAAATTGTACGCTTTAGAAATAATAATATTACGTACAATATGATGAACGCCACACACTACGCAGAAATAAATAGCTTGTGAATACTGAATACACATAATATTTGTATTTTCAATATTATTTAATATTTAATTATTATCCTAACAAAATGATTTTTATATCAAAAGAAAGAAGAGAACTAGGTCTATGACTTTAAGTTAGCATTTTTTAATTAATACATTTTACAAGATTTAATACTCTGTTAAAAAATTTAAAAAATCCGTATTTTAAAACTAGTAAAATTATATAATTATTATATTATTATATTATTTCAAATTGAAAAAACTAACGTACAAACAACAATTATTTTCTCTTTCTTTTACGCACTTTTTAATTTTATCTTTTTGGGAAGGACTGGGTTACATCAATGATAATTATTTCTTAATAATGCTCAATAAAATTTACAATTTTGGTTATTACAGTTTGAAAATTGAATAGAAGCATAATCATAAATAAATTGTGTCATTTCTTTTAATTAAGCATTTGAAATAGAAATATTAAATAAAACCTAAATATTAATTTTAAAAATGTATGTGTTTTGGATAGTAGTAGTCCAAAATCACATTTCATCTTATTTCAAATAAACTATGGACAATAATTGTATTTTTACAGTTCTCTAGCAAAATATTCTTAAAAAAGTGAAACATACGTAAAATTTGTTTATGTAATTAAATTATATAATATATTATACAGGGTGTTTCCTTAGCGAATACAACAAATCATATACTCGTACTCAGTAGGACGAAAAAATGATAAAATTGTTTTCCATTTTTTATTAGCTTTAAAATTTTGGACTTAACATAATTACTCGTTATTTAATAATAAAAAATTTAAATTTAAAATAATCCATACCACGTGATTTGTTGCCAAATTTTACCCTAAAATGTTGGGTCACATCATTTTTCACCAAAATGGTGCAAAATGGTGTCAGGTGGTGCTCAAAATCGTATTTATGGCGTGATATATCATTTTAGGTGAGAATTTTACCAAAAATTCCCTGGTAACATTTATTTTTTAATTACTAATAATGTTATTTAAATAAATTAAAAACGACGTTTTTATATCTTATATTTGGTAATTGATTATACTCGAATGTTTGAAATAATAATCTTATTTTATAGATATGAAATAGATAAAATAGGTTAAAATTAATTTTTTAATTTAAATTTACAATTTTATTTATAGTAGTTGTTCAAAATAGCGTCTCTCAACCTCAATATATTTTTGTAATCGGCAATGTAAGGACATGCAAACACGAATTAGTAGTTCTGGTGTTTCCCTAATTGTGTAAGCTACTGTCATTATTTTTCTAATAGGTCCTCTCTATTATTAATTTCTTCGGAGGTTAGGTTAGGTAACATTTATTTTTTAATTACTAATTATGTTCATAAATTAATTTGAAAATATAATTGTAAACGCGATAAATTATTATACTTAAAAATGTATAATGTATAAATGCCTTACATTCGCGTCATGTGGGTTTGTAATCATGATTTATCTAACATCTCAAAGGATTTATAGTTACGATTACCTTTTATTTGTTATGGAATAATTGTAGAATTCAAAATTTCGTAACGTTTATACATTTGACATAAAATTTGATTTCAGTTGATGTCGTATTAGATATAATTTACAAGTTTAACTTATATTTTTATAAATTAATAATGACATATTATACTAATAATGAATATGCAGATATGATTTTATTACTGGGTAAATAGTACTACTTTAGTATTTTGTAAAATAATATTTAGTATAGTTTACTAAAAATTGTTTTAAAAAGTACCACCATAATCCACATTCTATAATAATTATTGTTAGGACTCGGTGTAAATAGTATCGCCGCTGCTCAATTATGGGAGAAAAGATTTCCAAACCGAAATATAACAAATCCACGAATTCGTGTTTGCATGTTTTTGCACATTGCCGATTACAAAAATATATTGAGGTTGAGAGACGCTATTTTGAACAACTACTATAAATAAAATTGTAAGTTTAAATTAAAAAATTAATTTTAACCTATTTTATCTATTTCATATCTAAAAAATAAGATTATTATTTCAAACATTCGAGTATAATCAATTACCAAATACAAGATATAAAAACTTTGTTTTTAATTTATTTAAATAATATTATTAATAATTAAAAAATAAATGTTACCAGGGAATTTTTGGTAAAATTTTCACATAAAATGATATGTCACACCATAAATATGATTTTGAGCACCATCTGACACCATTTTGGTGAAAAATGATGTGACCTAACATTTTAGGGTAGAATTTGGCAACAAATCACGTGGTATAGATTATTTTTAACTTTTATAATTAAATAATAAGTAATTATGCTAAGTTCGAAATTTTAACGCTAATAAAAAATGGAAAACATTTTTATCATTTTTTCATCCTACTGAGTACGAGTATATGATTTGTTGTATACGCTAAGGAAACACTCTGTGTACTATAAAGTACAGGACAAACTGCAATATCGTCATCAATCAAATTGAAATTAATAAATTATATATTTTAATATTATATTATTAGTTATTATTTTATTAGTTTATTTACTATTCAGTAATCACATAAACACGTCAACAAATTCCTTCTTCTGACCATTTATAATTAATTATAATTTATAATACCCTTAAATTAACACAATACTATACGCACCGAAAATAATAAATCAATTTAAATATGATTTATTTTGTTCTCATTTTCAAAATAGATTTTATACTTTACAATTATAATTATACATAATATTATCAATATTATAATTTAAACATTCACTAAAATAAGTAGGTATATTATAGCGGTTTTACAAGTTAAAATTTAAATAGTATGCTCCCATATTATTTTACTTTTATAAATATGCAGTATAATTATTTAATATTTATAATTATAATATTATTTTATTTTATTATGTCATTTGTTGGAACTCAATACCATAAAGACCCGTAAAAAACCAATAAAATAACTAGACCATAATATCGGTTCGGTTTCGGTACCAGAATTTTTAAAGGGTTTCAATACCAGAACCTGTTTTTTCGGTAAGGTTCCAGTCCCTTGCTTAGACAACATACTCCTGTGCATACCCATAGACGGATAATATGCGTCAAAAGCGTAATAATCTTTGAACATATTGTTTTATATGTTTATGAAATACAAATTATATTTGTTTTGCAAGTGGATTGTATATATTTTATATATAATTATTGTAAAAAAAACATAATTGATTGTAATTTGTAATATTCCAGCTAATACCTATTATTGTTATTTTATTATACAAATATAAAACAAATAAATAAACTAGTCACGGAAAAAAATTGAGGGGCTAATAAACATTTATGGGGAGGGCAAAGTCTCTACAAACCCCCTATTACCAACCATGTGCATACCAAACATAAATAGTTACGGAATATGTTTAGTGCAAATAAGTATACATAATATATTTTTGTCTTATTTATTAATACACATAAACGATTAACCTATGATTTGGGATAATGTTAAAACTACTTCTTACCTACATCATTCTTAATATTTATATAGATATTAAGTATTAGAAGTTTATTACTAATGGGTAATGACAAATTATTATCAACAAAATTTATTGAAATAATAATTATTGTGTATAATTATATTATTATATTTAAAAATAATAAGACAAATAATAACAAATTTGAGTGTACAATGTAATATAGAAGTAAATATTGCTTATTATTATTATATTTGTAATTTTTTCCTTAAAAATCAGTATTTGTGCTCAATAAAATATTTCATAATATTGTACTCATTTAAATAAATATAAAACCACTACAGTTATTATGTTATTGTGTTCTAAATAATTTATAATAATATAAGAATAATACATAAATTAAATGTATGAACGCAATATATTGACACGATTTGCTATTAATTGCATACTTCTGTATTAAACGACTAGAACATAGTAGTGTAAAAACAAACGAATATTTTTTACCAGGTTTTATACCATTAAATCCATAATTTAGGTATACGTCATACCCAGTAATAATAGCAATCGACAAATGTTTTCATCATTTTAGTGACTAAACGTATGGTTAACCCCTCCCAAAATTTTGATATGTTATAGTACGTTTAATTATCATTGATTTTAGACCCTCCACCCTCCGGAAAAAATCAAGATTAGTGTTCATGGTTACATTTTACCTTGAACTGTTTAACTACCGATCGAATATTTATCTTACAGGGAAACAAATATTAATAAGTAACAAATAACAAATATTAATTTTTTTTCAGTACTATAAATAAAAATGTATATTTTAATAATTATAATATAAAACATTTTGGAATTTCTTTGTTGCTTTTGTGTTGTATTGATATTGATTTCTTCATTCTATGGACTCAAATGTTATAAATTATAATTGTATAATAATAATAATAATAATAATAATAATAATATTTAGTGCACTAAGATATCTGATATGATTCATAAATCCCAGTTTCATATTCTTAGAGATTAATCATGTTGTCAACTAGCTGAAAAATCTGTTTTTGTCCAATGTACTTGGATGATCCACTTGAATAATTTGTTTGATTTTAGTATCATTCACATTCTGTTTTCACCATCGATATTCAATGGAAATCTATTCAATAACCTGCATTCAGTAGGTAATTATAAAAGGTTTGATAAAACTTGTTTATGTTACATAGACGAAAAATAATTACCTGAAAATTCCTCAATATCATTTTGTAAGAATGTGATTTTGTATGGATTTACTCATAAATAGTGTGTGATCAGTGTTGGACAAGTTGTTAATTTTAAATTGTATCTTTAGTTGTTGAATTGCCTGTTGAAAAACCGTACATTGAATCTACATAAAACATGATACCGTATTAAAAACATTTCTATATTTATTTAACAAGTCTTTATAAACCTCCTGTTCATCGCCAATCCATTTTGTTAAAGGCGATTCTACACGGGAAACTATCTTGAACGTCAGTTTTAAATTTTTGGTTGGAATTGACATTTAACAGAATTTAAATAATAATAATAAAATATAAATTAATAACGCAATCATCATATATCGTTTGTCGTTCGATGGTCGAACTTTACACACGTATGTACGTACTTTTAGCATAAAATAATTGTCAGCTAATACAGCTTTAAATTTTTTGTTTTATTATTATTATTATTTAATTGTGCAATTTGAATTATTATCTTATTATTGTATGTTACTGCAGCTATATATTTTCAAAATATATTTGTTATATCGATTTTTATTCGTGTCATAATTAACGACATCAAAATTCATCGCCATTCAAACACTGTGTCACCATTGTCCTTATTATTGCACAATTGAATCGGTTACATACCTTCCCATTACAATATGTGCCCCTTAAAAAATAGACCGTCGAACTAACATACATTAAATTGAATTAGATTGCTTACTCCAAACGTTGGCAATTATAAAATTTTATATCCTTCCCGATTTTTGTTTACTGGAACACGGTTAGGCGAGGAAATTCGGTACGTACGTATTAATATAGGGGAATCTATTAATTTTATGTAAAATTTACTTAGGGGAATAAAACACAACAATGGTTTTATACTTTTAGTAATACGCAACCTGTAACGTTTATCAAAGAGGGAAAATTATCATTTCATGTTTTTCTTTCCGTGATATTTTCAATTGTAACTAAATGTTGTGTTTTTATCTTCGATAATAATTATTGGATAATCTCGCGTAAAGTGTCAGTCAGAGGAATTTAAAGTGATTTAACACGTGAATATCGTCGGAGTAAATATATGTTACTTTTATATTTATCACTCTTTCGACCCCATACGACTATTAATAACGTAGCGATATAATTTACTATTTTTCTCGTTGTATATGTTTGTATAATATATTATATACTTGTACGGGGTTGGACGCACGTTTTTCACATTATAGAGATAAATATTTATTTTTTTCGTCGAAGTCGTTATTCGTTTGTTTAACAGCCAACTGTTCAAATACCCGAAAACGCTTCTATTTGTGTAAGTAAGAAACAATAACGCACTATTAAAAGGGTATCTTTTCAACGATTGGGGATGTTCGGATACCACATTCCTGGTAAATATATCGGGTGACTACTAAAGTGTTTAGACGTTTACAGTTTTCGGCTTATTCGTTTTTTATTATTCGTTAACGAAATATTCATACCATTTAGTTATTTGGTATTAACACAGAGCTAGATAACAAGTGAGTTGATTGCATTGGTATTTGATAGGTAAACAGCTAGGTAGCAACTTCCTTAGATGCCAACTGATATATCTTTTTTACATTACAGAAACCGCAACAGAATCGCATTGAGTGTTGGATCTTTAAAGACTGTATTCGTTTTAATGAGTTTTATAAAGATATTTTTTAATTTGAAATATAAAATAATATTATACATATGAGTAAAGACAATTTGATAATTATTATTTAATAATGGAATAATAACAATATGCTGTAAATTAATAGTTGATTAAAAAAAAAAAAAAAATGTTGTGTTTGGTTTTTATAATATTCTACTGAGTTATTATATTATAAATTTTCAATTTAAATATAAATAAAATAATTAATAATTATTAATGTTATTATTTGTCTGATAAATTTATATATTTTAATATTATCACCCTCGTTCTTTTCACGAGTGGTAAATTTTACATTTAAACTTACTCATGTTATTATTTTATAATTTATTATAATAATAAAAATTAGATTAAGTATACAAATTTATATACATAATATACATTCCAATTACCTATTGGTTATAGGAGGGTCCAAGATGGATAGTGTATGTGTTGTTAAATTCGTTGACGTTATATGTTCTAAATTATTTTTACACGTTACGATTCAATTTCTGTGTTAATTGACACGGCTTGTGTTTGAATATTTCGAATCGAATTTTAAAAACTGTATAAGTCAGTTTTCTGTTAATTTTATTAAAATTATATTTTCTATTTATATAAAATGTATTGTAAAATAATTAATTATTGTATTAATATAATATAATCGGTGCAGTGAATGTGTTGAGTTCCTAAACCACACCGTGCACCGTGATTTTTCCATAATGGAAATACTTGAAATACTCGAATATTTAAAAACATACAATTTTCAACAATTCAAATAAAATATTATACTACACATATTATAATAATATACAAATATTTAATACGTAAACATAACAATATATATATATATATATATTAATATGTACTTAGGTTTAAGTATTAAAGTATTCACTTATTTATAACTATGGTATTTTTAATGAATATTGAATATCATTATTTTGAGTATACATAATTATTGTTTATATTTACATGACCAATGTAGTCCTACTGCGCTTATAAAATAACAGCGTAAATACAAATTCTAAGGGTCGTGGTCGGTTTTTTGTTAGTAGGGTGGTCTGAGGGCTTATACGCTTATAACGAGTTGTAATATATTATATAATATTATATTGACATGAAATGCAAATTATAATATTTTAGATTCTGAGCGAAACGAAGAATGTATTGGTTTTATAAAGATGTTTTTTTTTTTTTATGTATGAAGACACTTTTACGAGAAGAAATAATGGTCCGATTACCACAAGTAGGGTATGCTTTCGACAGTAAATTGTAGTTGGTACTTTATTTAGCTCATTTTTTGAAATTCTCAAAAGTTTTTCCTTGGGAGGGGAAAAACTCCGAAAAAATGGTGGAAAATCGGCAAATTTACGGTTTCTGTTATTTTAATTTTTTTAATTTCGTAATAACTAATTGATAATTAATTAACATAGGTAATATACATATGTGGTATAATTTTGGAACGAATTAGTTAATTATTTGGCCCAATATAGAACTTTGAACTTTTTTCCAAAAATGTTTAATATTTCCGACAATTTTTGATTTAACGCTTTGAAAATTTTATCGAAGTCTAATTACATATTACTTAATCTTTTTACAAAATATTTTGAAAATCATTACTGACAATTTTTTTTTATAGGCTTTTAAAGTAAGAGTTCTTTAAAATCGGCAAAATTACGGTTTCATTATTTTATTTCTTGATAACTTATTAAGTTTAGATCGTAGGAAATTGAAATTTATTTTAAATATTTACATTCGTATTTTACACTCGTGGTAACATTTGGGAATGGATTATCAGTATAGCATATTGTAATATATTGAGTTACGCTCAAAATCGTATTTTCTAAATGCAGTATCATTGTATTCAAATTCTAAGTATAATAAACCACTAATTTCTCCGAGGACCGAAGGGACGAAGAAGGAACGTCCACAATCGACATTCCCACTTAACTTGACTTTTTATTATTTTGTAATATAGAAATAGTGTGAGAGACACGTAGGTTGCAATAAATAAATTTCGAACATAATTTAAATAATCATTTTCAAATCGGTTAAAAGTTATATTTCTAAAACGATTTCAATTCAAACCTTATTTCTAAGAGTTTTTTCAGAATTTTTCAGATTCTCCTCAGAACTACCATTATTATGCAAAAATTAGGGATTTCTTTGTTCTCAACACAACTTGATATTTTTAATAAATATAACGAAATTGTATATCTTCTTTAACATGCACACATCTCGCTTACATATTTTTATATCATTCCTCTAAATTTTCATTTTTTGACAGTAGATAAAATATTGTACACATACTATAATACTACATAATTTCTCGTTTTTCAAAGTGCGTTCATTTATCACCGTCATCTTTTCGTCATCGATCAATCATTATTATTAATCGTTATACGTGCCGCCGTGTGACTGTCAACAAAAAAAAAAAATTAATACTAAACATCATTATTCAAAACTTTTTTTGCCGTTATATATTTGATAGAACGATGAAATGACAGTTTCGTTCTGTGAAAGAAAGTTATATAATTTAATATTTTATACGAAAAAATCTTGAGATGAATTATTTTAATCTTGTAATGTTATATAAACGATGTTGTTTCAATTTTTTTCTTATCGTAAGATAAAAATATCACATTATAACACAAAATAAAGTTGCCAATTAAATATAACAAGGTCGTTTGTTCATATTTATCCAACATAATACATACTTATATTAAGATCTGTACTGTGAGATTACGATATTTTCGTTCAGGGTAAAAATAATATTAATTATAATTTTAATAAAATTAAAATACCAACTGGAGTAAAATAAATGATGAAAATACTTTTTTGTGCACTTTCAAAAAAAAAAAAATATGGTCCTAAAGTGTATTTGTAATTTTTTCTAAGCAATTTAAAATGTATTAATTTTATTGTCTAATAAAATAGGTACTTTTCATAAGTTATAAATATTATTTATACCTAATACCCATCGAATATTAATTGTAATAATAATAATTGGTAATCATATAATATCGATTTTGTGGTAATATCCAACGCCCTATTGCCTATGTGTAAAATTTATATCGGAAACAATAAATTCTTTTTAAAAATAAACAATTAAAACTATATAGGAGGTGTTATGTTATACTATGGAAATTAAAAGTCGATACTTTTGCTTCATACCAAGAAAAGTACTGTACAAACATATTTATTATACAAAATTTATTTACAAACGACTACCTACACTCAGAGATGTTCGGTGGATCGTGATAAATCATTCCGTATACTAATATGCATATTTTATACTTAACCATCACCCTGTATACCTGTATACATAAAACCGTCAAATAGTTTGCTTGTTTTGATGATTGCAGTGAGTCGTACGAATGGTTATAATTTAGTTATAACGGATGAAACTATTGCATACGGCAGTAGAGTGTATTTGTAAATGAGTTCTCTGTGGAGTGTGATAAAATTTCGAATTTAAATAAATTAGTTTTACAACTAGGTTCGGCCGAGAAAATGAACGAGATCATCTCGGTTATCGAGACCCGAGAGTCACTGAATCGTATTATATCCTGTCCATTATAATGGTATAGAAAAGGAAAATATCCTACATTGCTTTATGGTTATATTTGAGTAGTATGTCGTATTTTTCGCAGTGCAAATACATTTTTATAAAAAAAAACACACGTTCTAAAAACGTAAACATCAAGGTCAAACCCTTTGCAAATATTGTTAAGTTTTTTATTTTATTTTTCCTATATAATAGAATATAATTTTTTATCCCGTCACGTCTGTTGAATTACAAAGGCTTTTACTGGATCGTAGAAAAAAGGTAAAAGAGATATTTTTAAAATAATAACACAAAACACGTTTAGTTCCACAAATTTTTTCATATCGATTAAATTATGTTAGGTTAGAAAAGGAAAAAGATAGTTAAAGATTAAGTAAAATTTTTTTATTGGGCTCGGTTGAAAATTAAAATTAAAAAAACAATTGACTCGAGTTAGGATTACTTTTATTTATTCAATTGCATAATATTAGGTAATATTAATTTATAACTAGACTGAAATTGTGTTTATAATAGCTCATAACTGGCTTATTGAAAATATTACTTTTAAAGTCAAATAGGTAAAATTAACTTTTTCAACTCGTATTTTTATTCGTCATATTATGTTTGATCTCTTGCGAGTCGTGACAATAATATGATTTTATATTTCAAGTAAAACTTTTATAATAATATTTACTAATACTCGTAGTTGGATGTAATAAAATTTTCGTTCACATACCTATTACATTCAAGAATAATTTTAATTTAAATTTTAAAATTTTGTCTGAAAATAATATTCACACCGTTTTCGGTTAGTTTTAAAAAAACTGTAAGTGTTAAACTAAATATCGTCTATAATTCATTTGAGGTATTTTTCAATAGTTATTATTTTCATTATGTCAATAATATAGTAAAATATCTTTCAATCTATTTCAATTTTCTGGTCACACTGAAACGTCCAAATTGTTTTTTTTTTCATTATTATTCCTAAAAGCAACCATAATTATTATTATATGTGAATTATTTTATCAATGTTTTAAACCATATTTATGTTAATTTCTGTTAGTATTAATCTTAATTAATTATTCGTTGTTTTGTATATTTAATATCTATTATTCTCACTCTGTTCATTTTTTTATTTTATCTGTTAAATTATTTTATTGTTATAATGTGTGATTTAAAACTGTTATTGGGCATTGCCCGTTTGAATTAATAATAAATAAATAATATATTTTTGTCTATAGTACATATTATTATGCTATTAGTGTGATCTGAAAAAAAATAATCGGACTACCTTTAGTAAGAATATACATTTGTGTATTTTACATGGGTTCGACGCCATTGTCTCGCTAATGGATACCATTATGTTTTATACCAGTATAAACCATGTTCAAACATCGAATACGACAATTTGTTGGTATAGTAATTATTAGATAATATTATTTCAATTGGGAAAATGTGAGCTATGGTGGTGCCGTCTTATCGCGACATTCTGACGGCAGAGACAGACGCTCCGAAATAATAATATATTTTATAATAATATATTTTTCACCGAAGCCTCTTTTATTAGTATTTTTATTAATTATATCTCGTTTAGATATCCGTCGTCGTAAACACGTTTTTGTTGGGATAAATAAAATAGGGAGTGCCTATTGTGATCAAAGTGGTTTAAACAGGTGGCGTTCTCACGATATTTCCTGCGGTATACGTGTTGTAATGATATCTACGTGGTTCTGAGTGAAATGAAAACATTCTTATTGTAGGTTTTTATCGAATTGATTTTGCTGTCAATCATAAAAATAAATATGTCGTAATGCGCTTATTGTTTTTTTAACAATAGAATAGCCTAGCGATTTCGCTATTCTTTTGGAATAAATACAAATTTTAAACGACAGTACTTTTTATTGAGTATAATATAAAAAAAAACGGAAAGGTAAATTTGGGATGTTCCTCCTTTGTCCCTTCGGTCCTCAAAAAAATTAGTGGTTTATTATAATTATTAAGATTTGAATGCAATAGTTTTTTGAATGAATCTCAATATATTACAATATTATATTATCCTGATAATCCATTCCAAAATTTTACCATGAGTGTAATTACATATATATTTACAAAAGAGTAGTATATTATTAGGCATCTATAAAAATGTTTAAACCAATAAACCCAATATTGTAGGCAATATTAATTTGTTTCGGAAAAAAGTTCAAAGATCTAAATTTAACAAAAAAATCAACTAATATGTTGCAAAATTATCACACTTGTATAATACCAATGTTAGCATTTAAAAAAATGTTCAAGTCCCTACGACCTAAACTTAATTAGTTATCACAAAATAAAGATTAAAAATTACGGAAATTGTAATTTTGTGATTTTTCTGTAGTTTTTCTTTTCATAAGAAAAAACTTTTGAGAAATTTGAAAAATGAGCTTTTTTAAGTACCAAGATGAAACAATTTGCTATAGAAACCATACCCTATTTGTGGTAATCGGAGCACTATTTTTACCCCAAAAAATGTTTTCATATATTAAAAAAAAAAAATCTTTGGAAAAATAATATATTCCTCATTCCGCTCAGGTTAAGTTAGCCAAAGGAATAATAATATAATATTATTATATTATGTTGATAATAGAATACGGTACGCGGCATTGAACGGCCAAGGCTACAGACGGGTTTGAAGTATTTTTTGTCGAGAAAAAACGATGGTCGTTTAACCGTGTACATGTGCAGTGGTATATATCTATAGCATAGTTGTCGGGTAGGCGGGTAGGTGGATATGGGATAGGTACCTCCCTGTATTAGAACGAACGCATTATTTTAATTCCATGAAAGAAGATAAATGACGAGGACGTCTGTGTCCGAACGAGACGATAAATTACGAGGATAAAACGACTCTAGGGTATATAATCAACAGAATAAAAAAAAGGAAAAAAAATTACATAGGTTTTTTTGTTTCTCTTTCTCTCTCTCTCTCTCTCTCTCTTTAAGATCGCCAGTCTATTCTCTGATTTGTTTCGTTGGAATTTTTATATTTAATTTTCTCGTTTGTATAATATTATTTTACCGACCCAACTTGGTTGTCGAGATTTTATCGAATAATTTAAAACTAGTTAATGGACATATTTTATTTTCTAAAGAGCTCACAGGGAGTGAGAAAGAGAGAGATAGAGTGAGAGAGTGACGATATTATCATAATAATATAATGTCAAAAACCAATGTTAAGCACATAACATTATATATTGTATGAGTGCATTAAAAAATTACCATACGTAAACCACCTGTCTACCTGGGTCGTCTTTCTTTTTGGAAGACGTTTCGTATGATTTTCAATATTGTATAATGCATGTTGTTATTAGTTATGACCCCATAACAGTAACCATGTATACGTTACACGTATATATATATTATATGGTGCTTCGATTATATTATATTATGGTTAATCCTTAACACGAAATCATTCGTTATTACTGTGTGTCGAGAAAAAACTTATTTTAGATTTAAAATAAATTAATAATATTTTATTTAAAAAATCGTTGGTACATTATTAACAATTTTTCAGGGTAAAAAAATATTTTGTTCTTAAATAATATGTATTTTTTAGATCCATAAATATAATTAGCATAGATCTGGTTATAGTCGACTGGTTATAGTTAAAAAAAATTAATTACGTTTTTCAATAAGTTACTTGTTTTAAGTGTATTATTTAAAATACATACTGAAAAGTTAATTTTCAGTTAATTTGATATATTTATTTGTTATTAATTTAATTCTACAATACATTTATTAAAAAAAATTAAAAGTACTTAAATATTGCTAGAATAACTAAATTAAACGACTTAAATAAGATAATTTAATATTGGTAATAACTATACCTTTTAACATGTTGTGAATTTTTCAAAAATAACTATAAGTTAATCATTTATTATTTAAGTATTTTGATATTATATGCAAATTATGATATACCTTTTAAAAGTAAGTACATTTAATTAGAATTGAGGACAGGCTTCATATAAATTATATTATAATTTCGTATTGTCCACATAAATCGTAGAGTAAAAATGATATATAAATATCATGGTATATTAAAATAGATTTGCTGGCTTACAAATATGAAATTAATATCGATTTGATTTTTGGTAAAAGTATTTTTTATGTACCTACGTATAAAAAAAAGATATCACACAAAACTTATTTTCGGCTTAAAAAAAGAATAATGACGTTTTGGTTGTTTAACTAAAATCTCTCTAATAATAAACTCCTCGTAAGGACTTAGTCAGAGGGCTACAGATGATCCTAACTCCCTAAATTAACGAAAATATAAAAATATTATTTATTGTTTATAAAATTGATTGTTATAATATAATATTATATCCGAATGGCGTCCGATCTTATTTCGTGACATGTTCGAATTGCAACGTATCTCACTAGCCCCTTCGCGCCACTTATAAATTTCCAAAAAAATGTTGAGCCTTTAATTTTTATGTTCTTTAATGAATTTATTCGTTAACTTTTAGAATTTGAATGATATCCATTTTTTCTGCTATAACAATATTATACCGGGGGTATTCGATACATAAAATCTATATTATTGTTAAATTAATCGTACATTATTTTGTTCATAATATATAATAATCGTAATGTGACTTTTTTTTAATATACGCTTAAATTTCAGTTTTCTAAAATTAATTCATATCGTATAAAATATACCCGTAAATAAAGTATAAAAAAATAGAGTAGAAATAATTTTTAAATTAAAAAGTAGGGGCCTGGCGATATCATACTATAAGTATAATCTTATTTATGGTTTTCGAATTTATAACTATATTTCTATTGTTCTATAATCAAAATTTTTTTTTTAAAAAATATTTAATTATAATTAATTCGTATAAATTAATATAAATTAATATATGTGTTGCACACATATAAAATGACGAACATAGTTTAATTGACCAATAGTTACACCCTCCATCGAAAATAATCTTGTTTACGGAACTGACTACTTGTATTATATATATATATACAATAATTTGAATAAAAAACGAATTATTATTATCTTATGGGGTTAAATCCAGTTTTAATTTAATTCATTTCACATTATATTTTTGTCTACTTCAAACCTCGTTTTATATTCCACGATAGTCAATTTTCGAATATATTATTAAATTTTAAACAATTTTTTTTTAACTTTGGACACTCGTACATATGGAATTATATGTTTGCTAGTTGAAAGAAAACTAAAAAAACTATTAATGCGTTAATCGTCGTCAATCGCTCAAACCATCTAAAATTCCAAACAAACCTGCCCTTCATTTTTATTTCACACAATCAATTTAAAGTCTTTTATTAATATAACATAAAAACTAAAATAATTTATTATAATAAACTATTGGACAAAAACGAATAATAACAAAAATACGTTTATTTTCTTCTTGTACGATTTCTTTGTTGGATTTTAATTTAATTCATTTATGGCGGCACATTTTTTCTATTTATACAAGAAAAAAATTCGGACAACGAATATAACTGATAAATAATATAATATGTAAAATGATAAACAAATAAATGCACAAACACAATAATTAATTGAAGTATATTATTCAAAGATTTGTCACGTATATCGTTTTTTTAAAATATATTTTACTAAAATAATTCTGTTTATTCTTATTTAGATAAATATGTAAAATTTGTATATTATATTATAGATCTAAAATATAAATTAAATATTACTTACAATTAATTTGAAAATAATTGTATTTTTATAATAGCACTGGCATTAAACAATATTTAACATAATAATCTATTTAATAATTAAATAATATTCTAATTGTCTTATTTGAACGTTAATTTTAATTTGTATATTAGTAATTGAAAATAATAATATTATATTATTATAGAGGGACTTAATTAATGTTTAGTACTGATAATTGTTATTTGTTTTTAATATCAAAATAATATTGTACAACTCATCGAAAACGATAATAATATTAAATATACATATATATATATATATTTGTAAATTGTAGAGATGAAGTTATAAAGATTTTAGTAAAATTTAAATATTGAAATAATAACAAGCAAACTATCATTTTATTTAAAACGTGGTTGTGTATTCAATTACATATATTTTTTTTTTTTTTTATTAAAGCAATAAAAACGAAAATAATTTCAGCCAAAACGTATTTTTAGTCTCAGTGTTTAGTTATTGTAATTAATTATCTCCACAAACACACATTCTAAAACTTAATTAACCAGGTCTAAATTCGATAGATAAATTCAAACCACCTTTTGTTTTTTTATATTTGTCAATAAATGTTTCTCTTTTTTTTAATAGGGTTAAAGAATCTAAATGCTATCTTTTTCTATTTGGTAAGGGTTCATCTCCTTAAATTTGTATTATTTACCTGTACCGTCCAGTTACGCACCTTCATTTATACGAAATTTTTAATTATTTAATTTTAATTAAAAAATCAATGGCCTTTCAATAAGTATTAGATTAGTGTTATATAGACGAAATTAGGTTAAAATATTTAATTAGAAATTGAACCTTTATAGTTAGGGATAGCACAATAATTATTATTATAAATAAAATAAAATAAAAAATAATATTAACAATTAATTTTGTGTAGACTACAAAAAATTTATCATTTTGGTTTAAATTGTTAATATTTCAATTGTGAAAGTCTTTATATGTAACTTCTAACTAATAACAAAGAATCTTATCAAAGTTAAAACGTTAATAAAAAACTTATTTCTCTCTAATTATCTATGTATTTTTATAACTAAACTGAGGTTAGTTTCTAAAATCGATTAGACCCAATTAATATATTTGTTATTTTTCATAAATAATTAATACTTAAGTTAATAATTATTTCAAATTTTCTTTTATCGTAAGATAATAATATCACATTGTAGCACAAAATAAACTTGCTAAATAAATAAATTTATTTTCTTCTAATAAGCGTGGATGTATAACAATCGTCAATGAGGAAAATATAATATAGTAGAGAATATCGAAAACAATGCACTATACGAATGTACCCTAATGCTAATTAATTCTGAAAAACAATCGGCACACCTGAAAATAAATGATTTGTTCATTGGGATATCAAGACATGTAATAAATAATTCGCCTTCAAACAATCATCATTTACAAATAATACATTTAATTTCGAAAACATATATCACGATAAGATTACACCATTTAATTAATCATTAACCAAAAATTAGGATTTGATAATTTTCAATGGAATAAATTCATTTTAATAATCAATAAAAAGTATAACATTAATATTGTATTAGGCACCTATTATTTATTTGCTAATTTATTATTATCCTTAATCAACTTTAATTTTGAAACTTATAAGTTCATATTTAAATAATATTAACATTTAAAACTTTAAATCTTTTAGTCAACAAGTATTAAGTAATTACCTTTATATAACCAATTATTACGTAAAATAATTATATTCCAAATAAGTAGTAAAGTTAATTTTTGATTTATATACCTACAATAGTTTGAACATAAAATATGTCTTTCAGAATAACTTATTTTCTGATAACATAATATAATACCATATTTATAATAATTATAAAACTATTAATTTGTTATATATTACTTTTTAGGAAATAATTATTAAATATTATACAAATTGAGATGTCTGTCCAACTGTATTTTTTAAAAAAAATGTATATCATTTCTTTATCTATTTCGTTTACGATTTAAGTAGGTAACAAATAATGTGTAGGAAAAATGTAGATTATAATATAATAATATAACATAATGTATTGTATAAAATTATTAAGGTATATATATTTAATTCGTAGCTGTACTCTGTTGACAATCAGATTAAACAGATAAATAATAATGATTATACTTATTATCTAGTTATTGTTATGTCAGTGACGATTACCCGAAAATAATTACTTATCCTATCGCTAACATAATACGATAACTACTTATGTTATAACACATACAAGTGGATATTTACAATACATTTATAATATGCATATACGAGAAAGGACCAGTGAAGTTTAATAATTTACAAACAAAAAAAATAATGTACATTTAATAAACATAAAAGGAACAGAAAAAAAATAATAATTAACGGCGTTGGATATAGGCAACTCTATTAACTAAAACAATGATCAACTTTTTAAGGGGCAAATATTTAATATGAAAAATTGTGTGACCGAATTATTTGTGAATTGACTACACAATTGTATAACACCAACCTACTTATTTATTATAAAATATAATATTATATTATATATTATATACAGCACTTAAAACATAAACATTAAGGCAAAATTACGGATGATGAAAATATCTGATGTTGGGCACCGATGTGTAAGATGTACAACTGAGCGGCCTCTCACATAACACATATATGTTTTTGGCAGACTTTCGCAATTAATGAATGATGGACGTTGACTCTATTGTCAGGCAATAAAAAAACCAAAAATAGTCACCCTGATTATTGATCTCCGGATTAACAGGGATCTAATATTAACGTGATGGAGCGAAAATAATACCTAGAGTATGAATAACATGAAACAGACAATTAACACGTAAGTATATGGTAAATTAATGATAGATATTGCGAATACCTAGTTAATATTTGGCATTAATGAAATACTAATTTTTAATTTTTTTTTTTCAAAAATCATAGTAAAAAAGCGAATTCTAAAAGTTAAATAGTTAAATTTGAATACGCTCCATTACTGCGATTTTTGAAACAAATTGAAAAAGTTCAAAAATTTTACATTTGATGTATGACCTTTAAAATGTGACATTGACTTTTAACATGTGACTTGAACATTGATTATATTTGAAAATTATAATCGAAAAATTTTTTTTCTTTTAAATAAAGTATTTATATACTTATTTAAATTTACTCTATAACTATGATTTTTAAAAAAGTATAGAAATAGTTTAAAAAATTAATATTTAATGTATGACCATTAACACGTTACATTGACTTTTAATATGTGACCTAAACATTGTTTATAATCAAAAAATTTTTTTTTAATTTCAATGTAAACTACTTTAACGTAATAATTTGCCCTTTTACTTGATTTTTGAAACGATGTTGAAAAAGTTCAATAATTTTATATTCTTTTTATAATCGATATCACGTCTCTTTAACCTTCAACGTGTAACTTGAACATTACATTAAACATAATAATTTTTTTTTAATATAAACTATTAAATTTTAAAATTCACTCTTAAATTATGATTTTTGAAAAAATGTTGGAAAATATAACATTAAATGTATGACTATTTACACATTACATCGACCTTCAATATGGGACTTAAACATTGTTTTAAACTAAAAAAGATTCTTTTTTTTTATATTCAACTATTTAAATGTTTAAATTCGCTCTATTACTATAATATTTTAAAAAATTTTGAAAAAGTACATAATTTTTACAAATTTTATTCGATGTATATCCGATAAGATTTCATTATGATCTTCAACACGTGACATGAACATAGATTATAACCAACAATTTTTTTTTTTCAAAATCACCTATTTAACTGTTAAAATTCACTCTTTTAATATGATATTTAATAAGAAGTTTAAAATGTTCAAAAATTTTACATTTGATGTGTGACGTTTAAAACGTGACTTTAACCTTCAACATGTGATTTGAACATTGATTCTAACAAAAACAATTTTTTTTTTTTAATGTAATCAAGTTAACTCTTAAAATTCGATATATTACTATGATTTTTGATAATAAGTTGTTAAAAGAAGAATGATTTAAGAAAAGAACAATATGTTGATAAAATTGTTTTTAAGAAAAAAAGAAAAACATTTTTTTTGTAATTTATATATTATTTGATTTTATTACTGCGTTATTCTTAATTATTCTTATTATTTTTATTTTTATTTATACGTTTATATAAATTATAAATGTGTATATTTTTAAGGCACGTGGTGAGTGAGGCTGAGTAAAAAAAAAAAAAAAATTTTGTGTGTAATTTTTTTTGAGTTTTGGAATGATTTGAAAAAAAAGAGAAAAAAATAAATTTTCTCCTTCATAAACATTAGTTGAATTCCTTTTCTTTTAAATATTTGAAAATACCTTAACAACTTGTAAGAGATAATACAAACTTTCTAGTTATATTCAAACAGGACGATACAAATTTACGACACATTTTCGATGATCACGGTTCAGCAGATATGGATTTTAAAGATTTTCGACAAATGTGTCATTTATGTTGGAATCGTGAAAAATTTGGGTTTATAGTTATCGATAAAACTTCTAAAAATAAATCAAGGCCGTTATAGATGCGGTTTTTATACTTATATTAAAATAAATAATTTATATATATGTTTATTTAGTTAGTCAAAATGTCTGAAAACAAAGTAATATTAAAGAATTTGATATCATCGAGAAAAAATATAAAACGTAAAATTTTAAGTATTAAGAAAGATGATTTAGATTATGAACATTCGATTTAAACCAATAACTGATCCACTAGATGAAATTAAGAAAAAGTTAATTAATGAAAAGTCTAAAGAAAAGAACGTAAATAATAATAAAGATGAATTAAAGACATCAATTAACTAGTTTACATATTTTTTTGAAATACCGCCTGAAAATAGATTATATGATAAAACATATGGTTTATATTTTGAAAAACAGATACATCAATTGAAAATAGGGGAATATCCAGTCGATTTTATTAATGATACTACAATAATAATAGGTAATATTAAATATAATTGGACATACGGTCCATGGTCTCTCTTATATGAAAAAATACCTAAAGGTGTTACTCAAATGGAAATTTATTATTAAACCTCTATAGGAATGTATAAAAAGCTATGAAATTGGTTTTAGTAAAAAAAGAAAATTTGTTAATGAGGTCCCAGTTCAGCTGAACCTATTTTAGAAACTAATCCTTTCAATTTTACATCTGCAATTAACAAAGAAGAATCTGGTATATTTAAACATATAATATCTAATACACAATTAGTATATTATGATGATCCTAATGAATTAATTACGAGATTAAATCATTTAGTGTCATCAAAAAACGCTGGTAATACAGATGTAAATAATGAAATAATATCTATTTTAGAAGAATTAAGTAAAATAAATCTTATTATTATTAATCCATTATGATAACATTGAAAAATATTGCAAATTAATTATATCGTCCAGCACGAAAAATATTCCCCAGACGCAATGTTTTAACACGATTTAAAGATGATCTTTGACAGGCAGATCTAATAAACATGCAATCACATTCCAAAAAAAAATTGTGGATATAAATATATTTTAGTTGTAATTGATACATTTACTAAAAATGTATGGATAGAAGTTTTAAAAAATAAATCTAAGATGGAAGTGGTAAAAGGTATGGTTAGGTATGGTAAGAAGTTTGTTTTAATAAATTATTATATATTAAAACAAGCTCGTCCGAAATTACTTCAGATAGATAGAAGAACAGAATTTTATATTAAAGAATTTCAAGATTTAATGAGAAAATTTTATATTAAACATTATTCAACGTACAGTAGTATTAAGGCTGGAATGGTGAAACGTGTTATAATATCATTAAAAAGTTTGTTTTATAAACATTTTACAGCAACAGGTTCCTGGATTTGGTACCTTTCATTAGTTAAATTAGTTAAACGTTATAATAATACATTACATAATACAATACAATGCACACCAAGAGAAGCTCGGTTAAAATTAAAAACAATAAAAAATGTAATACATTTAAAAAATAGAAATTTAAAAAAAAAATAACAATTTTAAAATGTTTTATAAAGTTAGAATATTAAAGTATAAACATAATTTCGATAAAGGTTATACACCAAATTGGACAACAGAAGTTTTTACTATTTCTAAAATATTAAATACAAATCCGGTTACATATCAGTTAAACCATGAATCGGGTAAAGTAATTTTAGGATGTTTTTATAATTCTGAAATAAAAAAAAACAAATTTTCCTGACACATTTCTTATTGAACGTATTATAAAAATAAATAAAAATAAAATGTTTGTTAAGTGGTTAGGATATGATAATACACATAACTCGTAGATAAATAAAAATAATATATCTAAATAATTATCATATATTAATTTTTGTTAAGACCACTAGATAGTAAGATAATCAAAATTAAATATTACGTGATTTTCTCGTAAGTTTGTTACAAAATATCCAAAAAAGTCTTGGATGGTGGACGTGTTAAGAGTAACTTATATTATACACTTTTAGTTAAAAAACATTATAGAAAAATAAATAAATATTACTTACAGTGTTTTGTTTTTTATTTACAGTAAATACATTCTCATAAAAATAAATATCAATTAATATGTACATGTAATTAGTTTAAGAATAACTTATATTATACACTTACTGATTAAAAACATTATAGAAAATATTATTATAGTTTCATTACTCATATTAAAATATATTTGGTAGGTATATAAATTATGAGGAGATAAATAAATATAAATATATATTTGAAAACGTATATTATGAGGAAATATCTTTTATTTTATAATGACCGTAAGCTAACGTTAATTAATACCATCTTTTAAAATAAATCTTTTATCGTCATTAGCACTCAACGCAAATTTATTTATTCTTTTAGAATAAATATAGTGTTTATGTGATTGAATTGAATTCATATTATAATATTTCGTATATGGTTTATTAGGGTTTTGTTGAATATAATTATTCAAAATGTCCATATAATTTAAAAATTTAAAATGGTTTTGAATAATATAATTTTTTACACCTTTAGCCTTTTTATATTCTACCCCCCTCAACCATATACACATACAATTTTGGACGTAAAGTAATGAATTCAGTCATTATCATCGATTTTAATTTATCTTTAAAAAACCCCAGAAGATTTCTATAATTCTTATTATGAGAAAAATGGTTAATTGGATGTATCAAAATAATGTGATAAATCCAATTTTAAATCTTGAAAAAAATTATCCGTTTTAATACTATATAAAAGTGAAATCTGTATCTGTATATAAAAGTACGAGATAATATATTTTCACCATATTTTGCTTTCATTATAATTACCCCCCTTTTAATTAATTAATTTTATTTGTTCTTAATTGTATACCATCTATTTTTTTCAATGACCAACCAGATCCTCTCATTACTAAATCGTTTTCTTCTTTTAATAAATTATTAAATTCACTATTAATAGTTTTTTTTTAAATTTGAACTCGCATTTATTACAACGTTACATGTTTTAAATGCAACGTTGTGTATTTCCCCAGTACATACGTTCTCGTATGTACACTCTAAAAATAAATTAAATTTGTAAGAAGATTCCTTACATAATTGTTTTTACTTAGATACTAATAAAGGTATAATTGATAAAAAAAATAAATTCAAATCTAAATAATTATCATTATTCTTGATAAAAAAAATTTTAGACCTTGAATTCCGTAAGGTTTCAATTTCAATAAGTCCGCTTCCAATTGTTCGTAGTCTGTTAACTTTCTTTATTTGACGTCCGTTCATCTTTATTCACTATATTTTATTATGTTGATAATATTGATAATATTGATCTATGACATAGTGTATTCATTATTAATTATTTTATTATTAAATTATTTGTAAAAACAAACCTTTATTCCTTATTATTAGCGTGTAATCGATCTGTTTGGGTAAATGTTATTTCGAATGATTCGACAATAAATTCATACGATGGTGTCCTGTATAAATTTAAATTGTCTAAAACACACAATTGTTTTTGAAAATATTCACATTGACGAATATGACAGTATGTTTGTAATATGTTAATAAATTGATTTAAATAGTCTATGATACAATTTTTCTTCAAATATTGAATTATTATCACTATTAAGATTACTAAACCAAGCACAAGCATGTGAACAAACTAAATAATTATTATGGTTTGTTAAATATATTTCTCATACAACATAAGCAGAATTTCGCAGAGAAAAATAATTTAAAACTTCTTCCTCAGTGTATAAAAATGAATAGTGTGTGATATACTGTCTTATTGAAGATTCACTATCAATCTTCAGCAAAAATTTAACTATAAATAAATTTAAAAATATTTAAACACTTTTCATACTAAAGTATTATATTCAATACTTACAATAGTTCATTAGAAATTTATACAGTATAAAAACCATTGTTAAACTTTTTATAAAATGGAAATTTAAAAAAAACTTAATAAGAGTAAAATACGTGTGATTTCTTTGCTTCCTTGCTGAGTACAAATGAAATTTAAATAGAGAACGATTAAACTTGTAGAATCATATCCTTCTTTATTAATTTAATACGTATAAACTAAAGTAATAGTAAACATGTGTAATTGAAGTAATTTATAATGATTTATCTAGGGGTTAATGCTCTGTAATAAACATTCTTATTTGAGGAAATATGTTTTTATCTACGAGAGGTAAAGCGGTCATACAATAATAATCGAAAAGTAATTAATATTAAAACATCTGTGTTTAAACTACCAATTGAAAAGTATAAAAAAATAATAAAAATGATTAATAAACATGTCATTAATAAGAATGTTTATTTGTGAAAAATTTATTATTAGTTTTGTCTAGGGGTTAACGCTCTGTGATAAACATTCTTATTCGAGGAAAATATGTTTTTATCTGTGAGAGGTTAAACGCTCATACAATAATAATCGAAAAGTAATTAATATTAAAACATCTGTGTTTAAACTACCAATTGAAAAGTATAAAAAAATAATAAAAATGATTAATAAACATGTTTATTTGGGAAAAATATATTATTAGTTTTGTCTAGGGGTTAACGCTCTGTGATAAACATTCTTATTCGAGGAAAATATGTTTTTATCTGTGAGAGGTTAAATGCTCATACAATAATAATCGAAAAATAATTAATATTAAAACATCTGTGTTTAAAGTACCAAGTGAAAAGTATAAAAAAATGATAAGAATAATTAGTTAACATATTTATTTGGAGAAAATATATTATTAGTTTTGTCTAAGAGTTAACGCTCTGTGATAAATATTCTTATTCGCGGAAATATGTTTTTATCTATGAGAGATTAAACGCTCATACATGTGTTTATGTAATATTGAATAAATACTATGCTATATAAAAATGAAAAGTAAATTATAAAATAAAAACAGAATTAAAAATATAAATCAATATATATATTTACGTAATATTATATTATCAGATGACTATATAATACGAAAAGACTTAATAATGAAAATTATTTAACAAATGAATTATATATAAAAAAAAATACATACAATAATCAAATATAAAAAGAATAATTTGTATACCTTACTATTATTAATATAATAGAATTATGTTAAGGTACAGTAATAATAATGAATTACTTAGCTTATTCATTATACGTAATATATACATGAAAATGAAATGAAATAAATATATACATTAAATCATTATTTCTAGAATGTAATAAATACCTAATATGTTATTTTCAAATTCTTCATGAGGTACTTGTTGTAATTCAAGAATAAATGATTTTTCTTTATCTTTTACATTAATTAAATTAAAATTATAATCTTTAACGTATAAACTGATAAAGTCCTTTCTTATACATTCTGAAGGTAAGTACTTAGTTATATCAATTGTAATAGCTGTACATATAGTGTTGAAACAATTTTGATACATATTCATTTTATTTGTTTTCTCTAGAATATGTGCATTAATACAGTTATACCATGATGGCATGATCTTATTTTATTTAAATTGTTATAGGTTAATGTAATACAATTATTGTGAACTTGTAATATTACCGATTCAGATTTTAAATTAATTTTATAATAGAAATTATTATCTAATTTAATACTTTTAGAATGACTTTTAATAGTTGTATAATTGAATATGTTGTAAATAGTATTTTCATTTGTAAAAGTTTCCCATTGTAATTGGTTTAAAACGATATATATTTTTTTTTATACTGCTTATTATTATTATTACTACTGATAAAATGTTGTTATTTATATGATATCCGATAGAAATTGTTTCACCATTTTGAGGTTGAATATAGAATATTGATTTGCGTAATACTGTATTCATAACTATAATATACGAAATATTCTATTTAATTTAACAATTATATTCTTCATGGAATCGTTTTGGTGGATATTTCATTCTTGTTGACCTTTAAACTTTTAAATTATTCTTTTTTGGTTGTTGAATATTTTCTAAATGATTTAATAAAAAAGAAACTGTTACTTTAATACGACGTAAACAATTTTTATTCTTACATTTAAAACACATAATAGATAAATGTACTAATATAATAATTAGTAATATATTTTTAAACACACATTTTGTAAGTAAAAAAAAAAAAATATTATCATAAAATATGAAGTTATAACCTAAACCTAACCTAGAATTATTTATATATATATATGTGTGTGTTATATTATTATATTTCAAACAATTTACGAATTAAATTATTACAACAACTATTCCATTTCACAATTCAAAAGCCATTTTCTTATATAACATATTTTAAAAATGTATTATGTTACGTTGCAGATACTGCAGCTGTATATTTCTTGACGCTTGGCCTATATAGCTGTAAAATTACTGTAGTATACTATGTCGTATCACTCACGCAATTTTATTGATACAAAAATGTATAACACAATATGTCACAATATGTATGATGTGTGTATTTGGGACATGTTTTTTTTTTAAGAGATCAATTTTATTCGAAATTCTAGAATCTTACATTGTAAATACAAAATTATTGTCAACTAATTTTTCTATTAGTTTGAACGAAATAAAATATAAATGTATATTTATTCAAACAACAGATAATAAAGCTATTGTAACATCTTTACGACATTCTTTCCATAATACATAAATTTATTTATTTGTGTAATTTTTATTTAATATTAGTACCTATGTATTTTAATTTGTATCTATACTTATTATTTCTTATTAATTTTTATTTTTATATTCATTATATACATCATCAAATTGTATTATTATTATTGTAATTTTTAATATGATTATAATTTTACATTTTATGTAGTAATTAAAAATTAATAAAAAAGCAATATATATTAATATATAAAATATCATTATTTATACTTATTTTGTTAATACCTAGTAAATCTAGTAATCTCCTGTAAATAGTTATTAAATTACCTACATTGAAAGTGTTTTAGAATATTACTACAATTTAATATTAATATAAAATATTGTTCTAATGTATATATACATTGTAATATACTTGTTGTAACAAGTATAAGATGTTAAATTTAAAGGTGAAATAATGAATCAATTTAATATCCAACGCATATATCACTATTAAGAGTTACAATAACATTATTGGAACATATTGATTTAATATTGTTCCAAAATTATGTATATACACAGGGTTGGACTAGCCTTCCGGAATACCAGGAATTTTTCCGGTGGGCCGGAGTAATAAAGAGGGCCGCTGACATATTTTAGACATATTTTGACACCATTTAGACCGTGAGTCCGAGGTGATTTTGATAAAAAAAAAAATGGTTTAAATTGGTATTGTGGAATTGATAAAAGCAGTACCGGATCTATGTCTTATTTAGTCGGGGTGCAGAAATAAAATGTTGGTCTCTTTTTGTTTTTTGTAAAAAAGTACTTTACTCTCGTGGTAATATAAGTAGATAATATACTAATATCTATGCAAAATTATTATTTATAATTGAGTAATCAATTATATGATATAGTTATATATCTATTTCTCAAAAGGTTTTCCTTGGGCGAGGAATAACTACTTAATAATAACGAAAAAACTGTAAAATTCACGAGAATCGTAATTTTGACGACAGGATTTGAATATTTTTTTGACTAAATATAGAGCTTTGAAATTTTTTCCAAAAATGTTTAATATTACCTGCAATTTTGAGTTTAACGGGTTGAAAAATTTATAAAAGCCTATTCATATACAATTTAATCTATTTACAAAATATTTTGAAAATCGTACGTCAGAACTTTTTTGTAAGCTTTTAATTATATAATCTTTAGTAGATTTGAATATCATGATATTTTATATTTTTTTAATAATCTGAAAACATTTTTTCGAATATAAATAATAGTGCGATTACCACAAATAGAGTATGATATCGATAGAATATTGGATCATCTTGGTACTGTAACGATCTCATTACATATATACATATATAGATATAGTACATATTATATACAGGAAATATAGTCGTAGGTACGAGTGTGTGTATGTGTACGCATATTTGCTGACATAAACACTTAAGGGTGTCGTGCAATATATGCATAGTCTCCCACGGTATTTAATAACATTGTAATTATTGTAATTATTGTCATTGTGTATTTTGTACGAAACTTCAGTTCTCCGCGAATAACATCAAGTGTAACACCCGAGACTCCGTACAGCTACGATACGCTACTTATCACTGTAAAACTAATCAAAGACTCTTTTTGTAAGTTATATTGTATTTGTATTTGATAAGCAATTATATTTATAAATAATTATTTGAATTAACTTTGTGTTATTACGATCAATTCTTAATACCTTGCTCCCAGCTACGGTTACAATTTATCCAAAAGGCCAAACACCTTCCATGGATAACTTATATTTAACAGGGTCATCCCCGACCACGTTACAGTACTTTATTTTGGGATTATTCGAAAGGTTTTCCTACTACCAAAAAATGACGGAAAATCGGTAAATTACGTTTTCCGTTAAAATGATTCTAAATTTTTGTAATAACTAATTCTGTTTTGATCGTATGGACTTGAAAAATTGTTTGAGTAATCTCATAGACAATTTACACACGTGGTAAAATTTTGAAATGGTTATCAGTATAATATATTGTATATCTGACCGAGTTTCGCTCAGAATCGTATTTTAAATGCAATATCAGAGCATTTAAATTTTAATTATAATAAACCACTCATTTCTCCGAGTCTGATTGGTTTTGTGATTTGGGTTTATCATTTAATCTATCCAAATATAAAATAACGTCACCAAAACCCAAAAATTCTTATTTATATTTCAAAAATAAATAATTTATGGCAAAGGCTAGTCATACACATAAGCCAATGAAATTTTTTTTATTTTAAAATTTTTATTAAATAATTATGATAGAACTTCACTTTTCCCCCCTACAACCCTACAACCCCACAACAAAGCTAATTTTAACGATTAAATAGTTGAAAATAATCGTCAATGAGAATTTGAATTTGAATTAGAAATATAATATAGTAGATAATATTTGGACCGTGAGCATAAAACATTAATTGCGCGAGTTCGGAGAGCTCATACAGTACTAATAATTTCATTAAAATCACCTATTAAATAAAATAGTTCAAATCAAAACGTATACTATAGAATTTTAATATTGCCTGATTGGTACAACAATAGCAATTCAAAATTTAATAACAAAATAAATAAATAAAATATGTATAATTCACTAAGCAATAATATTATAATAATTGCCTGTTTGGTAATAATAAATAAATAATAAAAACGTGTAAAATAATTCAATGGTAAAAATATTAATAATTTAAATTTGAATACAGTATATAGATAAAATGAACAAATATGACGATTAGCGTCGGTATATAATCAATAATTCAATAACTTAGCTATTTGAGCACAATATTGTATTACAAAATTTGGTACTTTGCGTTGACCAATAAAAATAATATTAATTAAAACTTGTGAATTAGCATTTTTGGCTCAACACATAAACAATAATAGTAATAATAAAACAATAAAAAAATGGCAATAACGTAATAATACAAATATATATGAAAAAAATTGGCGCTGACAGTAAATATGTATTAATTACGTAAAAAAAGATTAGCGCTGTGACATTTTTTGACGTTTAGCGTCGAGTTCAGATAAATGGTTTTAACGATTATCGTCAATATCTAAATAAAATTCAATACTTTTAGCTATTTGAGCTTAAATATTCCAGACGGGCGATTTTGGCAGACAATAAAATATATATACTAAAATATACGATTAGCGCAGTATACAAATTATAATAAAAACTCAATAGAACAAATAAATACAAAAAAAAAATCAATCATAATAATACTTATTTGAAAAACACAATAATTAAATAAATTAAATATAAATTAACATTGACGATTCACGTCATATTCATTTAAATATATTAATGAAATAATTTGGCTATTTGAGCACAAATATTATAATACAAAAAGTGGTTGATACTTACAAAATAATACACGATAATACTGATACATAATAAAAAACTAATTCAGTATAATAATATAATATATAAATTCCAATAAATTGTTCAGCGACACAAACAGCGTGGTTCACACACGATAATAATATTTGAACGACAATATTTCCGCGACGACTCTAATGATTACCGACGAACATAAAAACAACAATATAATACAATAATAACTCCGAGTATCGGCCTTTTCACGATTATATATAATTCACAATAATATAATATAAGACAACTAATTAAAAATTCACGAAACAGATAATATGTGTGTACGTGGGCGCGCGCGATTGCGTATTACTATTATTATTATTAAATAGATAATATAGAAAATAACGCATTATACAAATGTGCCATAATGCTCAAATAAGCCTGAAAAAGAATTACCTCACCTGAAAAAAAATTAATTGTTCATTGGGATATCAAAACGTATATTAAATAAATCGCCTTCAAACAATCATATTTTACAAATAATACATTTAATTTCAAAAACATATCTCGCGATAAGATTTTACCATTTTAATTAATAGTCAACCAAAAATTAGAACTAGATACTTTTTAACGATTTAAATTTATTTTAATGATCAATAAAAAATATAACGATAATATTGTATAAGGCACCTATGATTTATTTTTTAATTTATTACTATCCCTAATCAACTAACTTATAAGTTCATATTTATTTTATATTAATATTTAAAACTTTAAATCTCTTAATCATCACTATTGTTACTATTAATAGTATGAAGAAAAATTAAACATGTTCTTCAGTTGATTTTAAAAAAAGAAGGAACTTCAATTTTTACATTTAATAATTAATAACAGGACCTAATTTTTAGTGAACACCGACACAAAGTGTGTAATCCGAAATTGAAAGTGTGCACTACGGATTCGAAAAGTGTGTACCTACTAAATACTAATAAATAAGACTACTGGCTAGATAGTAGGTAGTACCTATATAGTACAGTGTACAGATTATTCAAATTTTTAAAAAAAAAATATTTTTTTAGTTTTTCCATTAGCTATCACTTATTAAAAAATGTGTAGTACGATTCATTATGAAAAATAGAGGCTGATTAATAATATAATTTTTCTATTGTGTTTCGCATCACATTAGACAATTACAATACCTAACAAATATTCAATCATAAATTATTTGAATGTTTTTAGTTTTGAAATATTTTTGTTTTAAAACATAACAATCGTTACAAAAACACTTCGTTCTATTTTTTTTTTATATAATTATACTTATTCAAATATCAGTAGGATAAAAAGGCCGATTCTGGACTTGCACGCAGAACCTCCCAGAGCCATCTTGATCACCCACAATATAAGGCACCGACCTGTCACGTCACGTGGAAGAGGGTTAGGGGAGGGAGATTTCGGGTGGTCGATAATAGCTTATTTACCCTGTTAATTGACCAATTTACTCAGATTTCATATCACAAACACCTAATTATTTACTTAATTGACCAATTAACTGTGTTAATGGTATAAACCACTATTCGATTTTATTTTTTGTTATAAATAAAACTATCACTAGGCATAGTATACGCGTATCTGTTTCGTATAGCGATCCTATCTCGTCTCCATTGTTTAAGGCGGAACTCGAGAATGGCAGAAACGAGTGTAAATACATTTAGGCGACTAGTTAACGACGGGCGCGTTCACATCTAGAAAAGGACTGTCAATGTTTAATATAATGTATTTTTACTATTTGTATAGTGTTTCAGCATGGACGAGGACTGTAATGATCTTCGCTTGACGGAATTCGCACTTAAGAGGACGCCACAACGAAACGAGAACGCAATAAATAAAGCAATAAATCATAAAACGCGGTTTTACTACTTTTGTACCGGTGCAAGCACGCGGCGACAGTCTATCTTCTTCCAATATATCGAATCGTCATCGTTGTGCCAGCCGATTGCACTCGATAATATTTGATTACGGGAGCGGCGCATCATTCAAAAATCAGTCGTCTGCCGGTTGTTTATATTATATTTGCCTTGGTCATGTTATTATGTATTACGAAAAGCAGCTATACGCATAAGGATAGGTAATCCAAGTTGAAATTCAAACCATTATACAAATTACATATTTACATCGTATACTAGTATAAGTAATAACTATAAAGTACATTATTAGGTATATTAATATTGTTGTTTGTTAACATATATAAATTATTCAAATTAATTATTATTTATCGATAGAAATAAAAAATTTAAAAATCGAGTTTACTGTTTTAAATAGATTAAAACTAGTGTATAGGTGTTGTCAATATATATATATATATATATATTACCGATAATATATGTATCATATATATATATATATTACCGATAATATATGTATCATATATATATATATATGTACGATCACCACAAGTAAGGTATGCTTTCGATAGGAAATCACGTCTAATTGGTACATTATTTAGTTCATTTTTTGAATTTCTCAAAAGTTTTTCGTTGGGAGAAGAAAAACTACCAAAAATGGCGGAAAATCAGCAAAAATCTGTTATTTTAAATTTTTTTATTTCATGATAACTAATTAAGTTTTGATCATAGGGACTTAAAACATTTTTTTGAGTATCAAAATAGATGTTCTACATTAGAGAAAACAATTTGGAAATGATTGGTTTATTTTCTGACTAAATATAGAAATTTGAAATTTTTTCCAAAAATGTTTAATATTTCCTACAATTTTGGGTTTATTGGTTTGAACATTTTATCAAAGCCTAATCATATACTACTGCATATTTTGTTTTTGTTTAGGTATATTTTTATAAATCTATGTAAATGTTTTCATTAAGTGTACCTATAATATTTGTCAAAAATGAGATATTGCAATTTATTGGTAAATTGAAAACCTTATTTGGTAACCTTTCTAGTACAACGTTAACATTATATACACAGTTATCTGTAGGAAATCATATGGATAATCAAAACATTATTTCTACTTTCTAGCTTAAACGTGTCTACAATTCTGTGGTATAGTGGAGCGTATACTCGAGTATTCGGCGTATAATGACTTTTCGGTTTTTACTATAGTGCGTATACTTATAAAATAATTTGTATACGAATATTTTCATAAACAATCAATTTAGTTTTTTCAATACTTATAATTCACTAATCGAATTATATATTTTATTACCTTATGAAATTTAAAAATTTAAATATTTATATCAAAAATAATTACAACTTTCAAATTATTAGAGACTTGGAATATAATTATATACTTTGGGAACTTTTTACATACCCTTAAACTTTTTTTAAAACTATACTACTGGTCTACATACAAACTAAAAGAAATGTAAACAAAATAAGTAGGTATTGTAAATACTAAATAGATTCGCTTAGATTAGAATTTATTTTATTATTTTCAATAACAACAAACAATAAAAAAACTAGTTGATAACGTACAAAAACCATAATACGTTACCATAATACGTATTATTCGTAAAATTATTATTCTACAAAAACCTGTTTATTGAATGAAAATATAGTGAACATTGAACACAGAACCACTATGTACATTATAAACAATCGGCCGACCACTATTACGGACGGCGCGCAGCGTTATATATTTTTCTTTTAAATAATAATTCATCATTTTTCCCGGCAGAGAGTGTACGGAATTGTCCAAAAAATTAAAATATTCTCTTTTATACTTGGTATAAAACTTGGTACATCATGGATTTTGAGCTTCATAATGGTCAGAAATCATTGATATTGGTATCAAATGAAAGAATAGAACTTTTTCAATGTTTAGTCAGAGGCTCTTATTTTTAATCATTTTATATTTGTTATAGTTAGTCATCAAACAAATCAAAATGTATGATATTTTAAATTGTGTATAACAATTGTAGTTTATCATTTAAAAAAAGGCTCTGATAAAACATGGAAAATGTTGTACCCATTAAATTGATTTAAAAATTATTTATCTACGACCATTCTGGCCATTGCAATCCATGAAGTACGAAACTATATTTTGACGGTCAATTTCTAGGAGTATGGCGTCCTCTAAAATGCGATCATCGCGTTCAGCTTGTAATTATTCGCTTTAAATTTCAAACCAATACTACTTAATCAAAAGTCTAACGTTTATCGTCTCACCTCAAACTATTATTATAAAAAGTATATGGACATTATTCTTTTGAATAGAATGTTATTAGTAGAATATACCTAAATGAGGGTAATTCGTATTTTTTTCATATCATTTTATTTGATTCGCTAACAGTGGCGTCCACGTGGATTATCAAGTAGTGCAACACCACTGTCGCCCAAAAAGGGGTAGGGTATTTTTACAATACTTTTAAATATATATTTTTGATTATGGTATAGAAAAAATTTATAAATTATTATGGTGTGTGGGTGTTATTGACTGCACTAGTTTACAAATTTCTGTGGGCACCAGTGTTCGCTAATAATATTGTAATGTGTAGTAAAATACTATAATGGTATGATAACCGTATGATTAATAAGATCATACGCCCGGATATACACTATACAGTATATTTTATATGGACATTATTATTTTGAACAGAAATAAATCAATTATTACTCGTCGTGGCCTTTCGTGGTAATTTATAAGACAACAAATAAAATATAAATATATATATATTATATGTATTCTTTAGTAATGCCCGGTATTTGAAAATATAATAATAACAATTAAAGGCAAATATTATAATAATAATGTATACCGGGCCGATGGTCGATGAAACCGTATTAATATATCCCGTCACTCGTTTCGTGGTGTATATATGACTAGACGCGCACGCGCGCGCGCTCGAAGAAGAGAAGTCGTGATGCTATCGGTAGGAGATTTCGTACAGACTGTTCTTCCTCCCGACCAGTCTTTTTACACCGCGAACCGAGTGATGGGTTATATTAATACGTATCCATTTCATTTAATTTAATATCGGTAATTTATAAAATGCTGCAGTTCACTTGATAAACATTTTTAAATATTGATATTGGTTATGATAGTTGTTAATATTATTAAAATAATTGATATTAGAAAAAAAAAAAATTAATTCATAACGACATGAACAAAACGTAAAATTTTAAAACACAACCAGTTAATTTTTAAAAAGCGCTTCTATCATTCTCTTAATTAATCGTTGTTTCAAACGATTATCACAAAATCTATATTTATAGGTATTAACACTAATTTTTAATGTTTAATATTGTTAATATTTCAATTTTATTGATAGTCTAAATGGATAATTCATTCAAATTCGTACCGCTTTCGTTTCTTTCTGTTTCTTAAATACAAAATTATACTACGGTTGATGTGTGGATTCCTCGAGCGGTCGGCTGACCGGTTTGATCGGCCGTCTGTGTACTAATACCATCCCTTCTACAGTGACAGTACACCGTAGTTCGAGTTTTACCCGCACGTCGTTGCGTCCCGGCAATGTATAAGTTGATGCAGACGCACGGATGCCAGTTTCATAATATTTGTATTCGTCGCGCGTCGTCATCCGCCTAAACTATATTCCACGTTCGTCTGAAATTGATTCGATATAAACAAATATTACAATCAGAAAACAATTGTAAACACAGGTCAATACCTACAATTATCGTATCTCTGATAAATTTTTAATTAATTTTTTTTTCACAGGATGTCTCATTCATCTGACAAATCTTCTCCATCCGATTTACAGAAGCAAACGACGGAATCCGCACCAACAGATCCATCGAACGTCGTACAATCGAATGACACTACCAAAGCGACGTCCGTCCCGGAGGTAAATATCTCGCAATCATCCAAACAGGTTATAAACTTACGTATCAAATATGATTATTACTTATTAGTTATGTTTTTCGTGTGTGCTGTGTCTATATTATATTATTACAGTATGTGAACAGTGAACAACGTGGTATTATAATGGTAACACTCTGTCCATAAAGTATTAAATACAATAGCTACTTAAAAAGTGTCAATTTTCCTACGTGTAAAATATTTTTAAATTCTAAGCGAAGTGAGGAATGTTATGATTTTACAAAGAGGTTTTTTTTTATGTATGAAGACACTTTTTTTGGGTAAAAATAATGATCCAAATACCACAAATAAGGTATGATTTCGGTAGGAAGTTGCATTTAGTTGGTACTTTTTAAACTCATTATTTAAATTTTTCAAGAGTTTTTCGACAAGGAAAGTAAAACCACCAAAAAAATGACGGAAAAACGGCAAAATTTACAAAAATCGTAATTTTGACGAAATTGATTTTAGATTTTTCATGATAACTAATGCAAATCTTAATTATTACTTATTTCTCCGAGGACCGAAGGAACGTCCGGAATCGACCTCCGTGCTTTTTTTGATTTACAAGAGTATGACTATTCCCTAAATTAAGATATTGTAATTTGTTATATTTATAATAAAAATGTATATATATTTCTATTATAATAAAATTCGGACGGTAAGAGGCAAAGAGAGCTAAACGACGATTTTACTATATTTCAGGAGAGCAAAAACATAATTTTCATATTTTCTTAACTCTGACGTAGATGCTTTGGTATTTATTTAAGCGTTAGAAATAGGGTTATTCCTATATATATATATATTGTAATATAGATATATTTCCATTCTAATATATGTTATACTGATGACCTGACACTAATAAATACAGTGAATTTAATAATTAATTTCTAATCGTAACGAAATTCTTTATTTTAATTTTAATTCGTTATACAAATTAACAAAAACGTATCAAATTACATAAACTAAACACAAAATTAAATTTGATATACTAATAACAACCTAATTATCAATATGAATCATAGTTTCTCATATTATTGCTATATTGAATTACCTATGGTGATAAGCAGCAACAGTATACTGTAGCCAGATTTTTTTTTTTTTGGGGGGGGGCACTTATTTTTTTTTTTTCAATGGTAGAAAAGTATTTGTCATGTATTACTTAATAATATAAACATGGTGTTCAACATTGTACTACCTTTTTCTTTTTACTCTACAATTCTATTAGTTATTGTGTTATATATTTATTATTTAATATAACAATACATCTATTAACATTATTGTAAACCATAGTTAATTAATATACTATAATTAACTTAAGAATATTATTACATATAAAATATTTATAATTTTTTTATTTTAATTATAAAATAATGACATGTAATTTTTAAATATATTATATTTAAATACATAATATAAAATAAGCTATAGCTAACCGTATATACCTACATATTAAATACAATTATATTCTAAGTATTATAATATTATATTATATTTTTATATAAATAAAAATAATCTTTTATACCTAATTTTGCAATAATTATTTCATGTAATTACCAAAATATTAATAGTTTATTATTAAAATTAAAAAATAATCAAAGTGGATATTTTGAAGCCCCTGGCTACGCCACAATTTATACATAAAAGTAATAATTTATAATAAATCAGTTAAACACCTATTACCTGTCACCTTACCTGTTTATTATTAGTATCAAAATATTTAAAATCATTGTTTGAAATGAGTAACCTAATTTAACCATGAACCAAAATATTAATCATAGAGGAACGATGTTAAAATGAAACAAAATATTAACCTTTTACGAATACAAATTAGTAATTACAAATCGGTAATTTATCATAGATTTACTTTGTATTATATTAAGTTATTAAAAATGAATATATTAACATATAACATGCATATTATATTTATATACATATTAACTTATGTATAATTTCTCTACACTACCATACGACCATACATGACTATAAAAAAAAAATTTAGGAGGGGGAACGTACCCTTTCCTGGCTACGGTAGTTTTTCGTTGTTTATATTCGTGTATTGAAAGATATTTCTCAATAATATTAAACCTTTATACAACCATATAATTACTTACAGTCACATAATATAAATGATATCGTCGTCACATAGCGATATATTCTTCTACATATTCGTACAAGGTTTTGGGTAGGGCTAGTTTTATTGTAAGAATTTTCTATAAATGCCCATATTATATTAAAATTAATGTTAAAGTAACCCGAAGGGTCACTGTCCCACTTAACTGACATATATATTATTCTCTATTAATTAAAAAAAAATTCATACAAAACTAATAAATTTTTTTTTTTATTTAAAATGAATGAAAAATATGATAGATACGTTTTATTTTAGACTACGAGCGAAACACCTCATTTAATAATTCAATAGAAAGAACAATATGTTTTTAATAATATATAGAAAATACTTTGAGGTTCTTGAGCTATAGTCAGATAAAATATTGTTTTATTTCCCTTTTACTAGAACTACATGTATATACATGTTAGTATATTTGCATTATACATTTGTAGCAGATGATCTATTTTTCTATAATATATTCTTATCTACACTTTACTTTAATTGAAAATTTACAGAAGATAATAATGAATCTACCTATTATTACAACCTAGTGCCTTAGGTACTTAATAAATAAAAAGTTAGAAATGTAATTTAATCAAATTATTATTCCTATTGTATCGTATAGTAATAATTGAGTTTAAACACAGATATAGTTTTCTAAAAATGTCTTTATTTTATATATTATTCAAATGCCCTTCAAGATTCTAATTAAAGAATTTTTTTTTTTTTATATAAGTACTTATTTCGTTTTATAAATATTGTTTTACTAATTTATTATTGTCATATTTTATTAGCCGGACGTCAGTGACACTCCATTGCAAGCTGAGACCTCACAACCATCCACTCCAACAGTTATACCACTAGATACTCAACCAGATTCAGTCCTACAACAGGAGTTGCAACAGGGTACCGATGAAGAAGTAGAACCAGGACAAAAACAGGAAAATTTTGAATTAGACAAACAAAAAATGCAACAAGGACCATCACAAAAAATACAGAAGAAATTAAAAGAGGAAATTAATAATGAAATAAAAAAAAAATTACAACATGGTGCAAATGAGGAAATGCAGCAAGAGGAAAAACAACATTGTGAAAAACAGGCAATTGAGCATGGGCCAGTCCCAAAAACGGAACAGGGGCTGGTCGTCAATGACATTTCGTTGGCAGCATCTGATGGTGAGGTCTCACAATTGCCCCCTCTAGGAGCTATAACAATACAAAATCAACCACAACAGGAAGTGTTACATGGATCTGGCCAGCAAATGCTAAATTGGCCAGCTCAAGATACTCAACAGGTATCTGCTATTAATGACATTGCAGAAACCTCTCAACTATCCCCCTTAGAAGATGTATTACAAACAACTCAACCAGAATCAGTACCGCAAATTGAGATACAACATGAAGCTGAACAGGAAATTCAACATGAACCTGATCAGGAAATGCAACATGATGCTGAAAATCAACAGATTATGGAAGAAGATGAAAGGATTGAGCCTGCACAAATTCTATTGAATATGTCGCAGATGGTTTCTAACTGGGTTGAACGCTTTCTGGAGTCGGAAAGAAGACGGAATGAATATTTAGCAATGATAGATATGGAAAGGAGAATGGTTTTTGAACGGCAGTATGATCGCATATATCATCAACAGTTGCAGCAGCAACAAGCTCAGCAGCTTCAACAACAACGGAGAGATCAACAGGAACAACTACTATTGCAGTTCCTTACGGGAGATCATCAACCGGAACAACAGGACTATGACGCTGAAGAAAATCAATTGATACTTCAAATTAATAAAAGAATGTAATTCAAATTTGCATAAATGATTTCAATTTTGTCAACAATTTTGAAAATTGAAATAATTATTATATTACTTTGAATGCGTTTTTTTATTATATTAATTATACACAAGTTTTATAATCAATGAATAAAATAATATTAAATAAAAAAAGAATAATTGCTACAAAAATATAAGGTACAATCTAACGATATAGAAACTTAAAATAAACCTATTAATTTTTTATTTATTTTGCAAAAACATATTGTTTAGGTATTATCAAGTGCATGAATATGAAATCAATTTTCTAACAAAACTTGGGGCACTTATTATCATAATATACATAATACCATATAATTCTGAGTTTTTGCAATATATTACACCCTTCATTGTGACATTTATCCTAAGATCCGAAACATTTATAATTCTGTGCCATAGTCTTCTATAAATCACACACACACACATATATATATATATATCTATTATAATCAACAGTAGTAGTTCTATATATTAATAATTATTAATAAAACTATAAAAATATTACATGCAATGTTGATTATAACAAAATCGATATAAAATAAATATATCCCATATATAATCTAAAAATATTATTACAAAACAACTTTAATTTTAAAATTAATAAATCAATTTGGTAGTGATTAGCTAAAATCATAATCCTATTTACAGGCACATTAATAGCATAGCTAGTCTTGAGAATTAGTATATCGGTATATCTAGTAGTATCTAAGTAATACTTTAAAAATTCAATTCAATAACAATGTTTACTAGTAAAATGTATTTTTTTTTTTTACTTTAGCTATAAATAATTTATAAAAATTATAATAAAATACATTACCATATGATAATCATTTAATATTATAATTGCAATTTACATAATCATAAACAGTATAAAACATTAATATTTTCCAAAAAAGGAAAGTTAATAAGTTGAGATGGATGATATAAGTTATCAATTGGAACTAAGGAAAGTAGTTCACATGAAACATCAACATCGGCAGATTTTAAAATATTAGATCTTAAATTGAATTTTTTGGAATTTTAATAGTATTTATTTATTATTTATTATTTATTATTTATTATTTATTATTTATTATTTATTATTTATTATTTATTGTTAATAAACGAAACAAACCCAATGATACAATTACCTATACAATATAGATTGAAATATAAAAAGTTATAATATAAGTTTATAAGTAATGAAAAAATAACAAAGTTATATTGCAGAATATCTAGAGTTAAAAAATGAATGAAGGATCATAATTAGCAGAGCGAAGAAGACGGTACATAGAGGCGTTTTTTAAAAAACTTGAAGGAAAATGAGGAATGTGAAAAGGAAAATAAGATCGGATTAAACGTGAAGGAACTTTTACATAAGAAAGGAGAATAGGAGAATAAATTTGATTAGAGAAGAGATTGGATAAAAAACGAAGATTTGCCTCATGCTTACGGTCAGTATAGTTTTCAAAACCAAGTATACATAGATAAGGTGAATAGTCATAAGGAGATTAAGGAATAGAGAGTTTATATGAGGAAGAGCAGAGAAAACTTTGAATATTATGATAATTTTTGTGTTTTTAGTAATCTGAAAACATTTTTTAAATAAGGGTCCCATTACCATGACTAGGGGAATAGGGTATGTGTTAAATATAATATTGCATCAAGATGGTACTTTATGTAGCTCTTTTTTCGTATTTCTCTTAAGTTTTTCCCTGATACAAGAATAACTACCAAACAAATGACTACCATACATTTTTATTAAATATATGAAATATATTAAATATATAAGTAATTTGTAGAGTTAATAGTTAATGCTATTTCTGGTGGCGTTATACCAGTACAAATTGATAATATAAACTTTTTTCGAACATTAAATAAACTTAACACACGCGTGAAAAAATTTAAGAAAGAATTCATTGATTTTCTTGCTAAATATAGAGCTTTGAAAATTTTTTCAAAAGTGTTTAATATACTATAGAATTTTGAATTTCACAATTTGAGAATTTTACTGAAGCCTAATCCTAATCTACTAAATATATTTACAAAATATTATGAAAATGATAAGTAACAGTTTTTTTTAAAGATTTTAAGTTAAAACTAAAAAATTCACAGTAAATGTAATTTAGACAATCTCGATTTTAAGTATTTCATTATAATTAGTATCGTAGTGATTATGCTAAAAAACATTTTGTGCATGATAATAGATATTCAAAATGTAAGAAAAGATTATTTTTTCACTTTTATAATATTTTTAATAATTTAAGTATGTAATATATATTCCTATATTTATAGATATTATTTCTTATACCTATATTATTTACCTACATACATATATTTTACAAAGGTTTAATTACGCCCCTGCCTTCATTTCAAATAAATCTATTACGTATCTTATACTAGTCACCAGTGGTGCCGGAGTTGGGGGGGGCAGAGGGGGCATTCGACCCCCCGATAAATATATCAAGGAGCAAATTATAATTTTGTCTCCCTGAAAATTTGTCATCATAGTTATACAATTAATACTTATTACTTAAACATTTTAGAGTTATAGTTTATATTTAAATTACATTTTATTTATTTTTAATATTTATATAATATAATATGTAATAAAATTAAGAAATGTAACACATTAAAATTGTATATTAAGACGATTAGTTTAATCTACAAAATAGAAGTTCAACCTATTTTACAAATATCAATAAGTATTTGTATATGATTTTAATATACAATATATCACGATTTTCCATAAATTTTTGCCCCCCACAAGAAAAATAGTTAGCGCTCTGCTAGTCACATATTGAATTAGTAATTTGTATATAAATGTAATAACAGTTTTAATTTATAGAAAATCAATGTTAAGTCATTATAATTTTTTGGTTGTCATATAGAATCTTTACATTATTTTACATATTAAAGTAATTTCCATTATTAATTTCCAAGCTATTTAATTTAGTTAGTAATCTTTTATCTTCAAACTTTATACTACGATTTTCAGCGTTATGACTTTTAAAAAATTCATTTGTTTAACGTTATAAAATTCTTGTATTAAACATTATCAAGTAATATAAATTTAATATAAAATTAAGTTATATAATTTCAAGTGACCGAGTGACAAAGTAACAGCATGAAAATTACTTTGAGACAGGACGCCGGACTGTACAAATTTATACTTTTTGTAAGGCTTTCTCTAACTCAATATGGTCATTAATTGTTTCATCATTTTTTAATTATATATACTGTGATATCTCAAATGTCTAATTTTATTTGTTTATAAATATCAATTCTATATAATTGTTTTTACGTATAAATATCATTTTAGATTTCTAATAGTCCAGATGTTTACAATTGTGCGATATTTCATTAATTAGAGGTAATCTTCGACCGTGACATTCCACGTTCATATATTAAAATAAGTTGAATTTTATATCTATAATATTAATATTAATTTATTATTCAGTTTTCTGAATATTACATATTTATTGGGATGTTAAAAAGAAACAGAATCATAATATTGACCAATACTAATACTAGAGTAATACAAAAAGTAATCTTGTTAATAAATTTAAATATATAAAATAACTAAATTACTCTGCTTGAAAATTTACGATTATAAATTTTATAAATACGTTCTTACTCAATAATCCTATTTAATTATTTTCATCTTATTCTTTATAATACACAACTGGACATTGCTTATTTCATTTCTTCAAATCATGTCTAATTATTTGATACTTATACTAAATATATGAGTGTTTTTAGTAAATGGTTTCTGTCGTTTTAAAAAATGCGCTTTCAAAGTTATATGTGATAAGGTGCAAATAAAATGATAACATATAAGTTGTGCGCACGCCAATTCAAATTGATATGGCAATGAGACACTCGTATCGATGATTACTCGACGACTTATCTCCTACAGATGGCGCTATGATTGCGGTCCGAGAACCGGCGGTAACGACGACGACGACGACGTCGACGTCGACGTGATCGTAGTTTTTTACCGTCACTCACAATTAGTAGTTGTTCTAGTGTTATCTAGATAAAAGTAATAATATATTATAATTATTATACGACCGGATCGGACTAGGAACTTGAACCACTTGATTTATATTATTCACATTACTACGACGCTACAATCCAAGTACGTTATTCTAAATTATCATTAATTTATTTTATAATAATCAGTTGTTATATAATATAAATTACCTAATCGTATACAATGTTAATGAAACAATTTAAATCAAACGGTAGCGTAATTAATAAGTATAATTAAATTAAATTCTATTTAATTTAATTATTTTGTTAAATTAAATTTTAATATTGTAATTTGTAATTCGATATTCTCTTTCAAAGTCTTCATAATATAAAAATTAATAATTACGTTAATATAATATAAATATTATACTTATATATTTTTTTATTATCAATTTTTCAGATTTGACAAATCTTTTTTGTTGTATTGCCATTTAGTTTATTGACTAATATTTAATAGAAATTATAATATCAAAAAATATTCTTAAATTTACATATTATTAAAAATACTACAATTAAGTTATAATAGAAAATAAAGACATTTTATAATTGTTAGTCTATCTTATTGATGTATTTATGTATTCGATTTAATTTTGTACAGCATGTTTTCGTCATCTGATGATGAGTCGATCGAACAATGTCCACCGCTTCCCCCGCGGGCCAAGCGTTATAAACGGCATAGGCGTGCATCACCGGTATCCACACCGTCGCCGTTGTACGTTAACCATGTGGGAGCGTCTTCATCCTTTCATACAGAGTCGAATTCAGATGGGGACGATAAAATTGACGTAAGTATAGAATTTGTTTGTTCCGTGTTATTTTTCGTAGTTCTTTATTTTTAGTTGTAATAGTAACCATTTAACCAATCTAACTATTGTAACTGTAGCGGTAACATACTGTACCGGAAATTTCATATAGGTACGAATGTGCAGTGTACATTTACATAAAAATCGATTGTACATATTATTATAGTTAATTAAAAAAAAAAAAAACAGATTTATACTTACATTATAATAATATAGTAATGGTTGATCAAACCGCAATATTATTTTAGATTTTGAGTAAAATGAGAAATGTATTGGTTTTATTAGAAATTATAATATACGTTTAATAAAGATGTTTTTTTTCTGATATTTGAAAACATTTTTTCGGGTAGAAATTATGATCCGATTACGAAAAATAGAATACCCTTTCCATACTAAATTTTATTAATATAGACATGAAAATGTTTTTGAATATTGACATAGGTAATATACACATGACGAAAATTTTTCGGATGGATTTGTTGATTTTCTGACTAAATTTAAAGCTTTGAAATTTAATCCAAAAACAGTGTTTAATATTATACCTGCAATTTAAGGTTATTCGGTTTGAAAATATTGTACACGGATAATCTTATACTACTTAATCTATTTACAAAATATCATGAAAAACGTAATTTTTTTTAAAATGCTTTTAAATTTATATTTAAGTTTTAAATATTATGATATTTGATGTGATTTTAAAAATCAAAAAAATTTTTTCGTGTATAAATAATAATCCGATTACTATGAATAGGTGTATTTTCATTAGTAAATTGTTTTTTGTTGGTACCTTACATAGCTCATTTTTCGAATTTCACAAAAATGTTACCTTGGGAGGAGAATAACCACCAAACAATTTTTGAAAATCGGCATAATTACGATTTCTGTTATTTAAAATGTTTTTAAGTATTACATAGGTCATATACAAGTGTGAAAAAATTTTGGAACGGGTTGCTTGATTATGTTGTGTAGTATAAAATAGTATATTAGTATATAAGTATATGAAAGCTTTGAACTTTTTTTCGAAAATGATTAACATTACATGCAATTTAGGTTTAAGGGTATGAAAAATTTATAAAAGACTACTCAAATATTACTTAATCCATTTTCAAAATATTTTTAAAATTGTAGTTGACAATTTTATTTTATAAGTTCCTAAAATTTGAATATATTTGTATAATTGAATATTATGATATTTTTTTTTATGTCTGAAGGCACTTTTTCGGGTAGAAATAATGGTCTATTATCATAAATAGTATACGTTTTCGGTAAAAAATTGCATCTAGTTGATACTATGTGGCTTATTTATCGAAATTCTCAAAAGTTTTTCTTTGGTAGAAGAAAAACTACCAAAGAATTTCGGAAAATCGAAAAATTACGATTTCTGTTATTTAAAATTTTTTTATTTCATGATAACTAATTGAGTTTTGATCGTAGGGAATTGAATTTTTTTTTTAGTTTTATTATAGGTAATTTACACGTGTGGCAAACTTATGGAATGACCTATCAGTATAATATAATATAGTATCTATCATATACTGTATTTAGCGTGATAATTTAATGAATTATATTATTACATGCAGATTATATTGCATATTTATAATTTCCAACATTATTTTATTATAGGGGGTCAGTAAAACCTTGTCAATGATACATTTGAGTCGGGCCGGAATCCAAACAAATTCGCCCCCTCTACCATCTCCATCTCAAGCCTCATCATCCCAACTACAGCCACCACCACAGCCACGAAAACAACAACCGCTGCCACCGGCACAACAACCGTTGCCACCGGTACAACATTCGCAGCCACCAGCACAACGATGGCCGCCACAGGCACAACGATTACAGCCACCGGTTCGACAACCGCCGCTACATGGACAACAACCGCCGCCACATGGACAACAACTGCCGCCATATGGACAACAACCGTCGCCACGGAGACAACAAATGCAGAGATATATTCCACCATTGTTCCGCATGAGACTGTATAATAATATCAGACGAGACAATGCGCACTTTATAATAGTACCGCCAAACGGTCCAGCAAGAATCATTTATATTGGGGAAGCGCATAGATTTCCTGCCCCGGCAGGATAATATGACAAAGTTATAAAAAAATTATAAACTGTAACTGTAGGCAGAAATTAGATTAGTTAGGTTTTTTTAGTAACATCGAAAAAAAAATTTCAATAATTCATTATTATTTCAAATAATGTGAATCACTCATAAGTAGTTATCAGTAGTAGTATCACAAGTAGTTTTTATGGTATATCGCTTTGTTTATTATATTGTGTTGTAATTATTAAACAATTACTATTCGCCATAATAAATCATATTATGTTCAAAAAAAATAAAATAATAAAATATCTAAAATATTATATATATATATATATTATCTAAGATAAAATAATTCAATTATTATTATGTGTATTTATAAAAACAAATGAATATAGTTTGGAAAAATGTAGATATTATTTTGGTCGAATAAATACAAATAATAACCATAATATATTTTGTTTTACATGTACCTATATTATACCTATTAATCGATAATATTATTGTAAAGGATGTAACAAATTAAAATTCCACAAATGTATTATATTGACGTGTTTTTTTCAAAAAAAAAAATCGTCAGATATTATTAACTGGTTAAATAACTAGTATATAAAAAATTATCTTAAAGAATAATATTTTATAGATCGTGTTTAATTTTAAAAAACAATGTAAACATTATACCTATTTGTGTCTGGTTTTGGTAAATATTCATAAAGTTATATTAGGTTATTAGAATGAACTATTTGGACTAAATTCCATATCTTAAATCATTTTTTATTTTTCAATTACCTATTCCAATAATTCCTCTTTTGTGGTATCTATAACGATTAAGTAATGATATCTAAATACTCTTTATTAATTAGAATCAGAATATTTTATTATATTATAATTAATAATTATATCAATCTTGATAATTTACACTATTATTCATTAAACGACTTAATCTTTAAGTTTTTTTATGACATAAATATTATTTAAATTTAAAAAAATATTAGTTGTTAATCTTTGGGTAATAACTATTTAAATGCACTTTATTAATTTTAATTAGAATGATTTATAATATAACGTATTTCTTATTATTATTTTTAATTATAAATTCCCTATATCAAACCAATTAACTGCAAAACTATAATCAGGTAAATATATTTTAGATTCTGAGTGAAGCGAAGGATGTATGAAAACACTTTTTCGGGTAGAAATAATGGTCCGATTAACACAAGTAGGGTATGCTTTCGGTAGCAAATCTT